>JAHLJT010009436.1:91662402-91676548 GCA_031308135.1 Acheta domesticus | reverse complement strand
CCCTTTACAATCATAAAGTATGTCAAGGTGGGGACTGCTACCAGACAAGGCCAAGTCTCGACAGCGAGCGCCGCTGTTCCGCCGGGGCGCCCCACAGAGGTGGTTATCGCACACGCGCAGGTTCGGGGCCGCGCGCGTAGTAGCCGCCCTTTGGCACCGGTCTATCGCCCCAAGGGCTCAGCGCGATCCCTTCACGCTCTGCAATCACAAACAACCCCCCTCCCCTATCCAATCTCGGGCCCGCTCTGCTCCGACTTCGTCCTTTTTTGCTCCGCGTCGCCCTCTCCTCTCCCCCTTCTCCCTACTTTTGCTTCATCTCTTTTATTGCTTATCTCTTTTATTCTGCTCGCCTCGCTTCGCCCCGTTCCGTTCCGCCCTCGCTCCTCCTCTCCCCCGCCTCGCTCCAATCCCACCCTTTCTCACGGCCTTGCCCCTCCTGTCCCCGCCCCTTTCCTCTTCACCTTCTTTCGCTCCGTCTCGCCGCCCATTTCGCTTCGCCTTTCACTGTATTTCGATCCACCCAACCCCGTTTCGGTCCGTCTCGCCACGTTACGCTAGCCTCGCCACGATTCGCTCCGCCTCGCCACGATTTCGCTCCGCATCGCCACGATTCGCTCCGCCTCGCCACGATTCGCGCCCTCGCCGATTCGCTCCGCCTCGCCACGTTTCGCTCCGCCTCGCCAACGATTTCGTTCCGCCTCGCCACGATTCGCTCCGCCTCGCCACGATTCGCTCCGACTCGCCCACGTTTTCGCTCCGCCTCGCCACGATTCGTTCCGCCTCGCCACGATTCGCTCCGCCTCGCCACGATTCGCTCCGCCTCGCCACGTTTCGCTCCGCATCGGCCACCGACTTCAGCTCCGCCTCGCCCACGATTCGCTCCGCCTCGCCACGATTCGCTCCGCCTCGCCACGATTCAGTCCGCCTCCGCCACGAATTCGCTCCGCCTCGCCACGATTCGCTCCAGCCTCGCCACGATTCGCTCCGCCTCGCCACGATTCGCTCCGCCTCGCCACGATTCGCTCGCCTCGCCAACGATTCGCTCCGCCTCGCCACGTTTTCGCTCCGCCTCGCCACGATTTGCTCCGCCTCGCCACGATTCGCTCCGCCTCGCCACGATTCGCTCCGCCTCGCCACCGATTCGCTCCGCCTCGCCACGATTTGCTCCGCTCGCCACCGATTCGCTCCGCCTCGCCACGATTCGCTCCGCCTCGCCACGATTCGCTCCGCCTCGCCACGATTCGCTCCGCCTCGCCACGATTCGCTCCGCCTCGCCACGATTCGCTCCGCCTCGCCACGATTCGCTCCGCCTCGACGCGATCGCTCCGGCCTCGCCACGATTCGCTCCGCCTCGCACCGATTCGCTCCGCCTCGCCACGATTGCTCCGCCTCGCCACGATTCGCTCCGCCTCGCCACGATTCGCTCGCCTCGCCACGATTTGCTCCGCCTCGCCACGATTCGCTCCGCCTCGCCACGATTCGCTCCGCCTCGCCACGATTCGCTCCGCCCTCGCCACGTTTCGCTCCGCCTCGCCACGATTCGCTTCCGCCTCGCCACGATTCGCTCCGCCTCGCCACGTTTTCGCTCCGCCTCGCCACGATTCGCTCCGCCTCGCCACGATTCGCTCCGCCTCGCCACGATTCGCTCCGCCTCGCCACGATTCGCTCCGCCTCGCCACGATTCGCTCCGCCTCGCCACGATTTGCTCCGCCTCGCCACGATTCGCTCCGCCTCGCCACGATTCGCTCCGCCTCGCCACGATTCGCTCCGCCTCGCACACGTTTCGCTCCGCCTCGCCACGATTCGCTCCGCCTCGCCACGATTCGCTCCGCCTCGCCACGTTCGCTCCGCCTCGCCCAGCCTTGCCCGACTCTGCCTCCCCTCCACCCACCTCGCCTCCCCCTGCCTCACCACGCTCCATCACCTGGCGGCCGTGCGCCCGCGGCGTTGGCCGCCTTCCTCTCGTCGTCGACATAAAGCGCCCCTTATCGCGCCCCCTCCTTCATTTGGACGAGTGGAAAAGGCCGGAGCTGCCGCAACCTCCGCTCCGTCCCCCGTTCCCATGAACCCCTCGAATCGAATCAAATCTGCGGCAGCCGCCCGGGACAATGCGGCTCGTCCAAAAATTAGAGCACCGGGGATGAGTGTCAGTGGAGCTCGAGATAGTGAAGAGCAGCGGCGAATAACGCGCTTTATAAACGCATTACGTAGAAAAGCGAGCGGCGATGACATTGCGATAAACTGCACACGCACCGCGATACTGGACTGGGTCGTCTTTTACTTACTTATCATGACCCACATATTATGAAAACATTGCACAGGTCGGATTCACGCAGGAATGTCGGCACTTATCATAGTATTTTTGTTTCTTTTTTTAAACTATTGGTGCCAAAGAAATGGCACACACTTTCTCATATTAATTAGTTCTCCAATGTCTTTGGTCTGAATTAGAATTTATATCTTGCACTCTCCTCTTGCGAGCTTCTATCTATCGCCACCCAAAGTACCAATTTTTTAAAGGAATACTCAATTTTTTGGTTGCCTAATGCTAGAACAGAAATATTATTTTAAGAATATTAGAGAAAAGTACAACTTTGTCCTGTATGGAAATTTTCATTGAAAAATTTGGAGTCGTTTTTAAGAAAATGTCTTTTAAGCGTTACTGTAAATCCGAAATTTGAAGATGTTTTTACAAACAAAACTTTTGAATTTTCGAAAAACCTCATTCGAAGTTATTTGAAGCACTTACACTCACAAATGCAATAATGTATAGATTCTATTCAGTCGGGAAATGTGGTAATGCGCATGATTTTATTGTGTAGCGACTATGCATGGAAGAGCGTTAAAATTTGTCGGGAATTGTGGTGGGTGGCCTGTCTTTCCAACGCAGCCAGTCATCAGTTTTCTCCGAGCAGTGTGAGCGGAAAGATGTGCCTCCGCGTGAAGTGTTTTCTTCGACTTTGTAACACGGCGCGATGGAGCGGTCGCTTGAACAGCGAAACGCCATCAAGTTTTGCGTCAAGTGTGGAAAAAATGCAACCGAAACAGTCCAGATGCTTCAAGAGGCCTTCAAGGACCATTTCATTTCCAGGTCAAGTTTGGAAGATGGCACAAGGTGTTCAAGGAGGACCGGGAGGAGGTCGCCGACGAAACCCGTTCTGGACGCCAACAACGGCCAGAGTCGACGAAAACGTGAACCGTGTGCGCGAAGTTTTGCGTTCCGACCTTGCGTGGACTGAGCATCCAGCAACTTGCTGACACATTACATATGTTCACATTTATGATGCATGGGATAGTGACAGAGCATCTGCAAATGCGCAAGGTCTGCGCGAAGCTTGTGTCAAAAGTCGACGATCAGAAAGAACTTCGAGTTTCACGCTGTCACGAATTATTGGATTTGATTCAAATGGGCCGGGCTTTCTTAATATCGTAGCAAGACCCCGGTAGTACCCCTGTGAAGGGGATCCCTTACACTCCCGACTTGGCTCCTTGCGACTTTTTTGTTTACCTGACTAAAGAAAGAGCTGAAAGAAAAAGCATTGGGAGACCGTGAAAACATCCAAACATCCATGATACAACGTATCTCTGAAACATTCTCGTCGAGGAATTTCGTGGTGCCTTCCAGGCATGGCAGACACATTTACTCAAATGTATTGATACAGGGGGAGAGTATTTTGAAGAAATTTAAGAATTTATTCAGGCCTGATCAATAAATAGATTTTTCCCAGGAAATGTGCATATTAACGGCGTGAGAGATTTTTAAAAAACATTTGTGTAATTTTTGAAAAAACACACACACAAAAAAAGAAAATGAATTTTATGTCATCTTACACATTGCATTTGTCACTATCTGTACAAAAATTAAGAAGAAAAATGAAGAAGTAAAAAGAAGAAAAAAGTTTAAAAAATAGCGTTTGTGCGTTTCTGAAAATGTGGAATTTTACCTCGTTTTCACGCAAATCTTTTAAGTTTTCGAGAAACTTTATTAGGCATTATTTGAAGCACATATACTCAGAAATGCAATAATGTGAACAAATAGCTTTCAATGTAAATATTAACGATCTGAAAGAGATGTCAAAAATTACCTTTTTTATTTTTTGAAACAACAAAAGAATGGGAAAAAAGTAGTTTGTCATCTGTTGCAGTACATATCGCACTATCCATACCAAAAGTTTAAAAAATTGAAGCCTTTTTTTAAAAAGTTTTGTTTTGATATTTATTAATATTGCACATATTTCACTCCATATTGCGCGAACATTTTCAAAAAGATAGTCATGACCTTAATGAAAAACTAATTATTAAAAAAAGCATATGAAGAAAAAAATCTCTTTCTTCAATTTTGTTGTAGGAAGACGCCGAAAAAATTTGTTTCAATTTTCGAAAATTCAGTTACCGGTAATAATCGGACAAATTTCACCTATATAGGTGTATTTTACTCTATTCTTACAAGAAATTTAAAGAAAATATTTGGAGCCATTTTTGAGAAAACTTTTTAAATGTCCTAGGGTCTTTATGTAAAGTATTCCCAAAAATTAATGAATGTTTTTGAAAAGAGGGAGCACAGAGCTTCGAGGGAGGCCAAATCGACAGGTGTTTATTAAGTTTGGAAAAACTCTTACTGATTGTTTAGGCGCTAGTGTTGTTCACAGACGACACATAGCCGGACGGACAGACGGGCAGACGGACAGACAGATAGAAGCATAGACGGATCGACGGACGGACAGATGAACGGAAGATTTGGGAAAAAAAAACAGTATTTCGTTATCAGGGGGCTCCGAAACGAATATTTTCGTTGAAATCACGAAATCGATTTTCTGCAGCATTACATAATTTTCTCTACACGTACGTATACGAGAAAGTAACTAGTGGTGCTACAGAATCGCATAGACTTTCTCTGACCGACAATCTGTTCAGTTTTCATTATCTCAGGGGTTCTTTTACATAGTTTATATATCTTAATATTTTGTAGTATTTTGAAAATATAAGATAAAATCAAATATAAATCTGTCATATTTTGTATTATGATTTAATGTCCCGAACTTCAAAGTATTAAGTGAAAATGTTTAGGGCATGAAGGTGATGGACCATAAAGAGAATAGCTACAATTTTACCACAGCTGCAAATAGAGCGATTACGCTACTATAGTAAAGAAGTAAAGTAGAGTCTTAGAAAAGAATGCGAGAAGCGTCTGGAAGAGGATTGTGAAGAGTACTAACACAGCCAGAGGGTTTCATGAGGAAGGGTTTGGCAAACACAGATCCGCGGGCGGGGCGTGCCTTTGGGAAGGGAGTAGCGGGGTTCCTGGGCGGGGGTGGAGCGGGGGCGAGGAGGGCGGAATGGGCGTTGAGAGGGGCGTGAACGCCGACGACTCGCCGGAACGCGCGCGCCTGAATAAAACAAGAGGTGGAATGTACGAGGAGGCGGCCGCGGCGGCGCGGCGGAGGCGGCGGAGCAAGCGTTGCCAGCCCCGAGGTGGTGGCGGCAGTAACAGTGGAGGCGGCAAGGAGATAGTGGCACGGAATGTGATTCTCACGAACAAAATTTCTTGGGGTTTCCCAAGATGACGTATTCATTTAAGCTGAGAATTGTGATTCGCTGGGCGCCATTTCAGAAAATATTGGTGATAATATGGTTCTGGTATGCCAAAAATCTTCCCAAAATACCTTGTACGTTATTTAATCTTTCTTCGTTATGAGTATTGGTATCTGCTTGTTCAGTTCCAAAACCTGTGATCTTTTCCTGAAAGCACAAAAATACTCTCTCAGCTCTATAGCGTCGCTTGTCCCCATTATCTGTAGATTTGTTCGAAATTCTTAATAGATTACACGATTTCAAATTCTCATTTGAGAAAATTCGTTTACTAAAACATGTCGATTTCTTGATTTTAACGAAAATACTCGTTTTGGAGTCTCCTAATATCGAAAAAGTGTATTTTTTTTCAAATCTTCTGTTCGTCCATCCGTCAGTCCGTCTGTGCTTCTGTCTGTCTGTCCGTCTGTCCGTCTGCCCGTCTACCCGTCTGTCCGTCCGGCTATGTGTTTTCTGTGAACACTAGCGCCCAAACTATCAGTAAGAGTTTTTCCAAACTGAATAAACACCTGTCGATTTTGCCTTCGTCGAAGCTCTGCGATTTTCAAAAACATTCATTAATTTTTGGGGATACTTTACATAAAGACGCTAGAACATTTACAAAGTACTAACTCTTTTGGATATCGTATTTCCTCATTGATTCATAAAAGTCCTACATCAGTCCATAGTTATCATAAATTTCATAGGAATCATGGCGACTAACGTTATTTGTAACGAATTGTTCTAGCAAAAGTTTCTTAGTTCAAATATTTGCGCGTAGTGATGGTAATTTCACAGAAATAACAGCAATATATACTGAATTGAAATACATAATCTGACCAATTCTTAAGCAAGTGAGGATTGTTCTTTATTTCCTTTTTTTAAGGAAAGGGAAATGACAATCAAGAATTATTTTATATATCTAGTACAGCTTGTTTGAAGGTGATCTAAACCAATCGAGATTCCAAAATTCTCTATTTTTTCGGCTCTTTTTGAAAGCCGTGTGATGGTGTTCGAGTGATCGCCCACTGGCTGCCAACAGCAGCTGCGCGGGAGCGGCGCGGCGCCCCGCATCTGCGCAGCGAATGCAAGGCAGGCTCGCGGCGGCGGCGCGGCGGCGGCGCTTCCGCGATGGGCCGGGGCCTCTCCCCTGAGGAAGGGCGAGCGCATCTCGCCGTAATTGATGCATGTCTTGCCTCGCGTATTCGGAGATTTACAGTTGGCACTCACGCACTCTCCGCGGCCGAATATGGATCTCCGTGCTACAAGGACTTAAAAGTCTCAGCAGGGCGCTTCAGCAGAGACAGATGAGGGTGAATTTATTTTACAGCCAGACACATTCTTAAGAACGAACAGATGTGTGAACATATTTCTTGTTGATAGTTAGTTGCAAGGGTGGAATGCGGGAAGGGTGTGAGTGGACAGGGACCGACGAAGGGAACCGAGCGCGTTCTGGTAAACGTAATAATATTGTTAATCCTAATAATTAAATTTTTGGTAATTTAATTTAGTAAATTATACCTTATCAAATACAGGTCACAACAGACTGTGAAAGATAGTACGTACGCAGTATATAACCTTTTAAAGATGAGGTGAAAAATACTGTAAAACAAAATAGAGAAAAAAGGATTACAACATTCAAAGGATATGATCAATAAGACCAAAAATAGTTCTTGGCAATCAGAAAACAGAAGAGGTTATCGCATTCAATTACAAATAACCACTAAACGAACTTGGAAGTAAAATTTAATAGATGAAGACGTTTTGAGATTGAAAAACACAACATGGAAAAAATAAATTTAGGAAAGAAACGATAGTTTAAACAATATTAAACAATGGCTTTCTCGTCTATGTTTTACGGAAGTGAACGCTGGACACTAATCCCCGGTCAATAAGAAGAGCAGAATCAATGAAAATGAAATTTTCTTAGAAAATATAGTTGGATACATACTTATTGGCTTCAAAAAACTAAAGAATATAAAAAATTAGTATAAATGAAATTATTAACAGTATGGAGTAAAATAGAAAAAACTAGTGGTGGCTTTCAACGCACATACTTTCTCGCTCTGCTTCTATACGGTCCTTACTGTTATTCCACTACTCCATAAACAAGCAAAAGTGTACTATACCAGCAAACCATTTCGGTACCGAGACCCGACAACGAAAACTCAAATTCACGAACCGGCACTTATACCACTACGTAACACCAACACCACCTCTGTCGAACAGAGCCATAAAAGAATAGAACCGACCGAATGCTCATAATTCTACTTAAATCGGATCATACAGATATATACTAGACAACTGTTCATTTGACATGTCATACGCTTCAGAAATCGAATAACAGAGTTGAAAAATTGTTTAAAAAACGCAGTTAGGGAAAACACAGACAAGTCCTGTCTATTTATCTATATTGAATCTATTCGTGAATAGAAATACTTCAAATGATTTTCAATAAAGTATCTACTCTCTTCAACGTTTCTTTCCTGCAACATCACATTCATCAATTAAAATTCCCCACGGGGGATCGAACTCTGTACCTTCCTTATGAAGATCACAACCCGAAGGAGGCATTAACCAACCACGCTAACGAAATCGACTTGCGGAACAACTGCTTACATTTCAGTCAAAACGTACTTGTATCAGTTCTATCATTACGAAGTCGGTAATTGTAAACATGCGAAAAACATGGCTTTCTAAAAACATGACCAAGAAGGCAGCGGGTGAACTGTTTACATCCACATAATTATCGGATGATCGGCATTTGGAAAATAACTACTGCGAGAAAGTATGTGCCATTCTATAGCACCACTAGTTTATTTATATATTTACCTTCCTTCTTACACACGTGCAGAAAATTTAAAGAAAAAAATTGGAGCGGTTTTGAGATAAATTTTTTTTGTAAATTTGAATCGCAATTTACGCAAAAACTATTCGTTTTCCAAAAAATGGTACATGACCTTATTTGAAGTACTAATTTTGTACAACCGACTTTGTCTGAGGCGAAATCTCTATCTTCAATTTTGCCGTTTTTAAACAGTTTTTTGCAATTGTCGAAAAATAGGGCCTATCAACGAAAATTATGCCTACTTCATTCCCTTCAACGTTCTTCGTACTATTCAACAACAAAATATAATCAAAAAATTCGGAGCCATTTTTTTAATTCATAAAATCTCAAAATGGGCTTCATGTAAAGTATCCTCAAATACTAAGATATCGGTTTCAAATTCAAGAGGCCTAGAGACGAGTCAAAACCATCGGGGAATATCAATTTTGAAGAAAATCGACCGAACGGTTTACGCGCTAGCGTTGACCACAGACGGACAGACGGACGAATGCCGTCAATCGATTTTGAAGTATGAAGAAGCAACAAATCATGGATTTTGACTACACCACGAGATAGAGGATTTTTTTTCTTAATTTAGCAACATATTTTATCCACTTTTCTGTCACCAGACCCCTGCTATAAGAGATTTTCTGGCGAAAATTCTCCGTTTTCCGCATTTGACAAAAGACCTAAGCCTTCTTCATAAGTGTATTTTACTCTATTCTTTCAAAAAAATTGAAAAATTTGAAGCCATTTTTGAGAAAAGTTTAAAAATGTCGTGTAAGGCACCCCCATATTTAAAGAAAGTTTTTCAAATTTCAGCTCCTCGAGTCGAGTAGCCATTTTGGAAACATCCTACGTACGTTTTAGGCAATAGAGGTGTTCACAGACGGACAGCGGGACGGATGATCGGACGAACGAACGTTTTGAAAAAAACAACACTTCTTCGGTATCAGGAGACCACAAAATGTGTATTTCCATTGAAATCTCGAAATCGATTTTTCGCAGCATTACATGACTTTTCTATAATACGTATGTTACTCCTATATGCACGTATATGAAAAATCATATACTACGTGCATTACTCCATATATTCGTACTGTAGTGATACCGAATAAATTCAGGTTTATTCTGCCGCAAATAACTCCACGCAGGCGGCGACGCGAGAGCCATGCGAGGCGCCACGGAGGCGGCCCGAGGGCCAGGCGAGGCGCCACGGTATCGGCACCCTCCGCGACCCTCCGCTCCCTAATTCGTCATGGACACGTGTGCCCCAACTCTGGGTGGCCGCTCTGCACACGACCCCTTCAGTATTTTTCCACGACGCCTGGAACTCTTCCGTCAGCCTCCCTAGAGATTCCTAGCCCCTCACACCCCCCCGGTCGTTATAACTGCCCCTTTTCGACGCAAAATTAAAGCGAGAGGAGCGATAACCAGCCCCTCTCTCACTCTTTTCTCGGCCTCGAAAACATCCTCTGATTGGGCAGAAAATATCTAATGCGCAGTACCCTTTCGCCAATAGCAGCCAGAATTCGGGTTTGTTCTAGAATATTCCAGAGTCACAGGGATAATTTTTGGTGGGGGGAACGAGGTTTCCTAAAACTTGGAGCGACGAGGCACAAAAGGGAAGCTTGGGAGCCGTGTTCAGTATCGGACGCAAGTGGCGGCCGCAGGGGGGAACCTGTTATATTCTGTTGTGGCGTTCGGTTCGATGGACTTAGAAAAATTATTAAGTTTCTTGTAGAGTTTGGGTACAAGACTTCTGTGACGAACGCAGGCCGCAGAACAGTATTATGAACATTTGACAGCAATTCGTATTATATTACGTCCGATTTATGTGCGAACTCGAGACTCTCTTTCCTTTGTGAATTTGTGCGATAATTCACGGGCTCATTAGTATCAAAGTATTGTGAGATCGACCGAGAATGAACCGACCGTGTCAGTGAATGAACTGTGCTGACCCATTCACCGCAGCGAGCAGACGGCGTTTTTGTGTTCCGGCCCGCCTTGGCCGCTATCCTCGCAAGTACCTGATTTGACCTACATTTTCCGAGCGGCGCTCCTCGCCCGCCACGACCCTCGCAGCCAGCTGAGTTGTCCCGAGGTCGTTCAACTTCAGTGGGTGGCGCAGGCCGCCTAACAGAGGTATTTTCTGTTTGAGTGTCTTATGTCGTACCCGCGATCGAGAGGTGTGAACAGTACATCAGACAATCAGTGTTGACTTCCTCTCGACCGGGCGACGAAGAGGAGTTCCCGGCCGCGCATGGCCGTCAAGCGGGAATTCGCGCGCGAGGAAGAATTTCATCTGATTGTAATCACTTTGTAATTTTATGTTCTCTTATGTGCATGACATTTCATTTTTTGTTTTATTTCGATTTTGGGGGCATGCTCGCCAGAGTTATCATCACCAGACCATTAGCGTTTTCTTTTTTCAATGAATAAATTCAACTTGTTCTAAATTCACATGTTTGACTTCTCATTCAACCTAGGCCACCGGCTTCCTCCATCTTCGCCGTTTCAGGTAATCTGTCGACTGAGCGGGCCGGCTACCCGTATGAGGCGCCCAACCGAAGACGCGAGGGTAGTTGCAGTACGTATGCGAGTATCTCATGCAAAGGCTTTATATCTCGTGTAATATATTTCATGCAAATGCTCTATTTAGAAATGCACCAAGATAATTGTAAAATTATTTATAAATCATTCATAATAAATAATAAACACGTGTTTTCGCTATTTATTAAATTAACATAATGTTTATAGCGAATGATTAGGTATTAAAAATAGAATAGTAACATTTTCGATTGTTTTAGCGTAAATATTTATTTGATTGCAAATGACTGAAGATCAATGCATTAAATATCTGGTGTGATGGAACACACAAAATGAATTATTTTAGCGTTAATTTGAGTGCTTTAACCAAGTATGTTGTTATATGTTGCAAATATATTTTAATGCATTTTATAGTAAATACAAATTAAAGAATACTAATAAAATAACGCAAAATGAAATATATATTCAACCAAAATTATTGCGTGCATTATTCCACTTACATTCATTGCTTGATGAACTTCGCTTTCGCTTTTCATCATATCGTGATATCAATGTGGTTCTCGTAAAAGGGAGATAAAATGAACCCTTTGAATTAACAGTAAGTGAATTAACGATAAGTTCGTCAAAGCTCTCTCAGACGAAAATGGAAATTCCAAAAGACGAATATTTCAGAAAAGTGGAAGTTCTCCAACTCCCGTGAGATGGCTCATTCGCGACGGGAATCGCCCTAAGCTCCGCGGGCCTGCCTTGTCTGCGCCTTTCGGTGCCGCAGAACTCGATTTGTCGCGAATGCAGCGCGCCGCCGGGGAATTCGCAGCTGCTTCGCGGGAAGACGTAACAAGCGACAAGTTCGCGACGTGCAGATGGCGGGGGCGGGCGGTTGGCAGTGCGCTTGCGTGAACTCGGAGCAGAACATTAACATTCAGGTCCTCCGCCCACGCCCCGAGCCCCGTGCCCTGCTCTTCGCTCCCGCGACGCCCTCTCCCCTGGCCAGCCACTCCTTTCCTGCGGTCCTCGCATCGCTCCGCTGACTTCCGCGCTCTCCTTTGTGAGAGGTGTATTGGGCGTTTCGTGGACTCCTAACTGAACTGAAATCATTTCCGTAGAACTGGTCGATATTCCTTTTATTATGCCAGATCAACTATCAAATATTAACAAAAAATGGCTTATATCCCCCTAAAATGTTAGTCATATTAAGGTTTACAGTGTAAACGCCAAAACTATTATTCAAATCTAACTATTAAAACCGTTATCAAATTAATATGTAATGCGGCATAAAGTTTATATAATAGTATTATATTCTGATGTATTCTATTACATATCATCTGATTGCATGACTATCACTTTAACTGACATTGACATTCACACTGAATTTGGTAATGTGTTTTACATTCGAATCTATAACTAAGTAGAAACATACGCTGTATGTACTGTTCAGCAAAGTTTTACTTAGAATTCATGTGCTGTTATTTATGATCCTGATATATTTTCAAATTGTTGAAAGCACGCATAATTATTTTCGTACCGAGTCGATGTTTAATATAGGTACAATTGAGTACACATGAAACTGGTGTTTTATATGCACAGTTCGACTTTTCCCAATCCCCGTCTCAGAGCTCAGCAGCCTCATCCCCGCCCCCTCGCTCCGCTCCCACGCGCACCACCACCTCTTCCTCTCATCCGCTGCAACCTCCGCCACTCGCGCCGCCCTCCCACGCCCGCCCTTCCACCCACGTGCCCTGTCTCCGCCGCCCGCGCCGCCCGCGCCGCCCGCGCCGCCCGCGCCGCCCGCGCCGCCTCGTCGTCCGCCGGCGGGGCGTCCGCTCGGTTTCCGGCCTTAGTAGTTCGGCCTCGCTTCCTGCGCTCGCTGCCCTGCACTCCGTCTCTCGCGAGCGCTCCTCTCGCTCAAAGTAATCCGAATACTCAAATATAAACTCCTGGACGCAGGCCGTCCTGAATTATCGCCCTCTCCAGCAGCCGGAAGTTTGCTCGCCCCTCCCCCGCTCCCTGCTTGCACCTCAACGTGCTAAGGCCCTCTTGTTTCTCAGAACTGTAGACGAACTTCTATCCTCAGTTTCCTTCGTGTTGCATTTCATCTGATTGTTTTGGCACAGCGTTCCCGTATTAACAAATGTTCACATATTTTTATTCCTATTTTAAGTCTTGTGTTTTACTTGTGTTTCTTAAGAAAAACAGTATGATAAAGTAAATCTTGAAGATAAATAAAATCGTAAAAATTTAAAAACTGAAATAAAATGAATATAATTTTGATATTTCCAAATGTGACGACTGCGAATGACAATAAATCATTATAGGGCATTAATTTAGAAATTAATTTGAGAATTAATGTACTAAATTAATATTTAAAATATCAATGTTTTAGCAGTATAATTAAATTTTAATGATTGCTTATTTGAAATTTTAAGAAAAGCTTCCATTATGTTCCATTTATTCAAGAATGTATTGTATAACTGTTGATAAATGAAATAAAAACGATCGTAATTAGTCACTTTTTACTTCCTCGCCCCTACGAAGGTACTCCGTAAGAAGAAAAAAGTTATGTAATTGTGCACCGGAAAACGGCGCATTTTCGGCAGGAAATGGAAGAACTCTTATTGCCGGGCTCTGGTAAGAAAAAAGTGATAAATCCTGTTGTTAAATGTAGAAGAAAATTCTCTACATTCTTCTTATTCTATACATGCTTCTATATCTCTACTCTTCTATATGGTGAAGCTGAATCCATGTTTTGAGGATCCTTAATACCGAAAAATCAATTGACGGCCAAACGTCCTGTTCATCTGTGCTAGCGCCTAAACCGTTCATTCGATTTTCTTCAGAATTGACATTCCTTCGATCGATCTGAATGAACGTGACGATTTGGGATTTTTAAACGGATATTTTGATTTTTTGAGGATAATTTACATGAAGCCTCAAAAATATTTTCAAAATTGTCTCGAAAATGGCACCATACTTTTTGATTAACTCTGTCCTCGGATAGCGAAAAAATTGTTTAAGAGAATGGCGCATGTCTCTTGTTCTTGAAATCCCAGATCTTTTGAAATTGCAAAATGCATTTTTTTTTGGCGCCTTCCACAACTATAATATTGAAGATAGAGATTTTTTCATTATGAAATGTGTTTCTTAAAGACGGATTTTTAATAAGTTCACGTTCAATTTTTCGAAATATGAATAGTTTTCGTG
>JAHLJT010009436.1:91251592-91661402 GCA_031308135.1 Acheta domesticus | reverse complement strand
TAACAGATTCGCTCCCTAGAAAAACTACCGAAAATGAAAAATATTCAGTTACGTAAATGAAAGTGCACCACAGAATAATGAAACATAAAGAATTCCACCCATCTATGTAAACAATGTGTCAAACATAACTGAGTTTAACAGAGAAAATTAAAAAGCAAATAAAAATCAATTCACAAAGACTACAACAATAGCCGAGCAAAACTATGTTTAAACAATAGCAGACTTTAGAAACGCTATAAAGCATTTATAAATACAAAAAGACAGTTTCCACACCTACAAAGATCCAGCCAATAAAAAGTTTTCAGTAATTTTCAAAAATCTTCATCCTTCTATAACATTGCAAGAAATTTACGAAGACCTCAAAACAAAGTGCACATCCCTAATCAGTGTAACCAGGCTCCACAAAAACAATATTCCAATACCGGTTGTAGCAGCAGAATTTGCGGTCCACGAAAACATAGACTTAATCCTTCAAATTAAAACATATTGTAACTTAAGTGTAAAAACCTGAAAAAAAGAAGACCTTAGGGACCATTCAGTGCTTACGATGTTTAGACTTTGGACACACAAAAAACCATTGTAATCACGCAATAGCTTGTATTTATTGTTCCGGAGATCACTATTCTGCAAAGTGCCCCCAGAAAAATCTACCTCCCATTTGTAAACTGTGTACGGGGACTCATAGAGCTGACCTTAGAACAGAAGAATGCGCTTATTACCAAAAAAATCGTGGAATCCAAAAGAGGAGAAATAAATAACTCAAAAACTAGTAGTAGAAATAACCCGCCACCAAGGCCTATCTTCAGAACTTTCCCTAACCTCCCCACAACCAACAATATCCCGCATTTCACTTTCACTCCAATATCGCCACCAAGACATACCGTACGTAACCAGCCCTATCAAAACACATCACAACACAATACGCAAGCTAATAATAACACTAATACGTTCATACACACATTAATAAATTCTATCTCTTCCTATATAATAAATCTTATTAACACCATCATCCCAACAATAATTAATAATGTACAAAACTAAACTTTCATCTTTTTTACCAATAATAATGGCAGGACAACGCCATAAAGAAAAAATAAAACTATTAAACTGGAATCCAATGGCATTAATAACAAAAAAAAACAGAATTACACACTTTCTAAATGACAAAGCAATAAATATAGCTTGCATAACTGAAACTCACTTAAAGCCAAGTATCTCTTTCAGAATTCCGGGATACAATGTAATCAGAAATGACAGACAAAAACCAAAACGGCGGTGGCGTATTAATACTAATTCAAAAATCTATCCCGTACATACAAACCAATCTTCCAATACAACCAGGCATAAACAACAGGCTAGTTATAGCAGCATACAAACCTCCCAAAATTAAAATAAATCATACAAATATAATTGCATTACTTCAACAAAACACCCCTATATTACTTATCGGTGATCTTAACGCTAAAACTACAAAACTGGGGATGTAGAACCTCCAATACGGCAGGCCTAATGCTACTAAAAACCATAAACGATCTAAAAATCCAATTAATAACATCACCAGAACCAACTCACTATCCACTAGACCCAAACAAGCATCCGGATATCCTAGATATAGCAATAACTAACACACAAATAAATTTTCACTCAGTTCCTCATTTCGAACTAGATTCAGATCACTTACCAGTCGTAATTTCAACACACCAAAACCTCTCCCCCGCACATCCCCACCTATGCCCTTCACACACAAAATATCACTGGTATAAATTTAAAAATATTGTAAATAATCAAACTCCCCAATTTAAAACTTTAAAAACCACCCTTAGAAATAGAACAAGCAATAGCACAACTAAATAATATGATTATTAATACAATTCAGTCACTAAACAAGGACAGATCTCTTAACAGTAATAAACCCACAAACGACAAATGCCTAAATCCATTTTGGACATAATAAACACCAAAAATAAAACAAGACGACTATGGTGTATCACCAGAACACCACAATTAAAAAAGAATTTAATTTGCTAAATGCAATAACTAAAAAAGCAGTAACTGACTAATCATTCAAAATTAACAATCTAATCCAATCCCTCCATACAAATAATAATACACTTTGGCAGTTTACTAAAAAGATTTTTTAAAAGAAAACGCACATCCCACCATTGAGCACTCAATCAGGAAAAAGTTCGCACCATTCGAAAAAGCAGAAGCACTGGCTTATCATTTCGAGCAAACCTTCACTCCAAACAATACCCTCCACATCCAGATCATAATAACATCATAAATCTAGCAACAACCCCAAGCTACAATGTTCCACACAAAATTAAGTTCATTTCCCCCACTGAAGTTAAAAACTTAATAAACAAACTCCCATTAAAAAAGCACCAGGACACGATAAAATAAGCAACATAATACTAAAAAATTTACCCACTCATACGATAGCCTACCTAAACAACATATATAATTCTATACTCAGAACAGGTTACTACCCAACAATCTGGGAAAATTCCAATATAATTCCCATAGCAAAGCCAAACAAAAATCAAAGTATTGTCGAAAACTATAGACCAATTAGCCTTCTTCCATCGTTTTCAAAATTCTTGAAAAACTAACACTCAAAAGATTAAATGCCCATCTGAGTAAAACCAAATCAATACCATGCACCAATTTGATTCACCAGCAAGTATCTACTTCACATCAGTTGCTCAGATTTTCTGAACACATTCACACAGCTTTCCAAGAGAAAAAACACACAATAGCCACATTCATTGACATATCCAAAGCATTTGACAGAGTATGGCACCCAGGATTCATTTACAAACTCCAATCAATAGGGACACCCAACTATCTAATAAAAGTCTTAAAAAACTTCATCACAGACAGAACTTTCACGGTAATGGTTGAAAACCACATCTCTAACCCGCGTAAAATAATAGCAGGACTGCCTCAAGGATCACCCTTATCACCTACTCTTTTCAACCTTTATACAGCAGACATACCTACTACATCAGACACACACACAGCACAATTCGCAGATGATACAGTAATTTACAAGTCCAGCTACACAACCAACCTCATCAGAAACAAAATCCAAAAACATTTAAATAAAATAGAAGACTGGTCCATTAAATGGAAAATAAAGCTTAACCCGACCAAATCAGCAACAAAAATCTTCTCACTCAGGCCATTCTCCACCCCCGCCCCACTCCATATAAATAATAACACAATCCCATGGATACCACAAAACGAAACTATCAAATACCTTGGACTAAATTTCGACACCAGACTAAATTGGAAATCCCACATAACCGAACAGATAAAACTCACTAAAATAAAGTTAATCCAACTAAAGCCCTTACTCAATAATAAAGTAAACTATCATTAAGCAATGCAATAGCCTTATATAAAACAATAATTAGACCGCTCATGCTATATGCGTGCCCAATATGGATAAATGCTTCACCAACCAACATAAATAGAATTCAAGTTATGCAAAACAAATTCCTCCGAATAGCAACAAATGCTCCCTGGTTCATATCAAATAGACACCTCCACAAAGAATTGAATCTACCACCTATTACCCATCACATAGCCCACCTCTCTAATAATTTCTTTTTAATATAAACTCAGTACCCCAAGCCGCCCACTATAACCTAGCATCTGTCAATTATTTCCCAACCCGTATCAAAAACAGATTCCCACTAGAAGCATTTTTAATATTTTCTCCACACAGTAGCTAAAATAGTAGGTGCTCTCATGAGTCCCCTACATCAAATAGTAGTTAGTTTAGAAAATAAGTTAGAATAAGAATAGTTTTAAGCCACAAAAGGCATATGAAAAAGTAATTAATTACTGAACTATGTAATTTCAACAATAAGTAAATAAATTAAAAAAAAAAATTAAAAAAAGAATCGCTTGGCTGGGGTAACAGCGAGACATACTACACATCCCGTTTCTTTTCGAAGCGTGTCGGCAAGCAACGAGGTTGAACGGACGTAGCGTGTCAACGTGGACGCCATCAATCCAGACGCGAGAAAAGGCATCAGAGCTCTTCAAAGACAAAAGGAAGAGGTAATTAATTCTTGAATTAGTGCGAAGAGAATTACTATTTAGGATTAATTAACAAGATGTTTTAAGAACAGTGGGAAGAGGGGAGGACCCTGTACGTATAATTGATTAGAATCTAACACGTGGTTTTTATATCCTTCTTTTTCAGCTTTTCTTTTTTGTTCTTTATTCTCTTTATATGCTCTTCGCTTATTATATTGAATTGAATTCTACTGGATATAACTGGAAAATACTAGCGGCATATGGTTAAAACATTTACGTTGGCAAAAGACGAATATTTAACCACACCGTTGGCCCAGAGGGAGCTCTACTGCAAGGGAGCTTTGGTAACGGTACCCGACCAGCGGAGCGAGCAGCGAAGGGAAACACCCAGCATCAAGGTCACCGAAGCTCGAGTTTCAGAAGACGGCGAACGAAACCCCATATTGAAAAGTATTTCAAAGTAAGAAACTCCTTTTACAACGTTCTAGTGCCCAGAACTCGTTTAACGAAGCAGATAGAGTAATTCTGTGTAAACTGAGAAAAAGATTTAATGTTCAGCTAGTTAGAGAAGAGAGTAATTTTTTTATAATTTAAATAACAATCTTTCTTTATCCTTATTCTTTGTAAAAATAGAAACAGTAAAAACTTAATTTTTGTGTTACATGAAAGAGAATATTAATGGTACCAAAGAATGTGTGAAGGCCTAGTAAAATTTTGGTTTGATGAGAAAGGACAGTGTAATTAGTAAAGTAGCAAAGAGAAGGGTGTATAGATTTAAGAATTTTCTTGTGTATTCTATTTTCAGCAATTGACAGCGTATTTTTGTGTTTTCTATGTATTTATGAGTGTCAAGTGTATGAACTTTCTATGCCACAAAATTTTTCATCTTAAGATTATAGTAAGGTTTTTTAAGAAATCTGTGTTTTAATCTGAATGATTCGCGAGACCGTGGTGTAGAGAACCCCGTCCTTGATCCCACCAATTTCAATTTATGTGGCCCCACCATCATCCAACTGAGCTACCAAACATCCTAGGGAGATTATTAAAAATCCCTCTCCCCCTATCCCGAAGACGGTTGAGGTCGCAGTAGCATCCATCTCTTCTTAAAAAGCATCTTCATGCATGCATGCATCTTCACTTCGTTAGTCACAAATTCTTACAATACAAAACAAATATTCTGTTAATGCTCTTTTATTGATGATTATACAATTTAACGATGAAAAATGCGCTTAGACAAAGCAGACATAATGTAGTACGATTAAAAATTCTCTGCTTATTGACGTAGGCAACGTATTTTTGTATTTAACCTGTTTTTATTTCGCTCTAATACTATAACTTTATAAGTACGTGAATAAAAAAAATATTTTCTCTCCTTTTAGTGAACATGTCTACACATGTTTATTTTTAAGACAACCCCGTTAATGGTATCAGCGTTAGCAAAAGCGATTATCAGATGTTTTTGCTGCCTAATGAGATATAATGAACATACTATAAACGTACGTAGGAAATATGGAAATTGAAATTTAACTTGTCAATAAAGGTGACCGCTTGTTCAAACTTAAAAATGGAACCAGTTGTTTTTCTTTATTGTCAGTGAGAATTAAGACAGGTCATCTCTTCTACAGTGGCATCCATTGTTTCACACCTGGAAGTTCTTTATCTCTTCTCTCGGGATGTCACTTGACGGATATCCTCTTCTCATCGCACTCTTTTCAGTCTGCCAGCATCGCGTCCACCACATGGTCCAGCATTTTCTATGTGCAGACCGCTGACGCCCTCTCGCCCCTTCAGTGTCCGAAAGCCGTGTCGGTCGCCTGTATACCTTCTGTCTCCCGACTCTAATTAGAACGTTGCGGTTTTCGGCAGAAAATACGCTCTCCAAATTAATATCACTTGGGAACAAGATGCCGCCCGGGCGTAATATAATTAGTTCTGTGAGGCTCGTTGCGAGCGCGGCTACTCCTATTTTCAGGTCTCGCTCTGCGCCGTGCGGGCTCAGCGTTATTGCCTTTTAACGCGGCTTCTCCCCTCCCCACCCTCCCGAACCCATTCCCTCCCTCCTGTCCCCTCCCCTCATCTGGGCCAGCAGGCGAGCGCGCCGGGGAACCTCCGGGGACCCCGCCGGTGGGGCGTGAAGTGGCGGGGGAAAGGAGGAGAAGGGACAGAAGGGAGGTCGGGCGAGAATGAACGGATCAGGGTTGAGTGAAGGGGCGGATGCACAATGAAGCGAGGAAAGAACGGATGGGAAGGGTAGAGAAAAGCAGACTGTGGAATGTCTGACCCAGTCTTCAGGTGATGTGAAAGCTGAGAGTCCGAGCGGGATATGTTCGGGACAAGAACGTGAAGATAACAGAGCGTGTATCGAGTATACGTCAACATGGGCAGGTTAAAGCAGGGATGATATCAATGTCGCGTTTTGCGACATTCATGACTCTGAGATGAGCGAAAGGTTAAATCTTACATATTACAAATCAAGAGATGACAGATGGCTTTAACGGGCAAGAAGGGAATTTAGCTAAAATAGGCGGGCTGAATAAACGATACAATTATTACAAAAGATACAATCAATGCAAAAATGATGATATTGTTATTCCGGAGAACCTTAAAATTAAGCCGTTAATGAATACTCTTCAAATATAGGAATCTTTTCTAGAGTCTATTTCGTTTTAAAAAAAGTTTATTGAACCACAGAGATTGTTCCTATGACTCTAATGTTCGCTACAAACGAAGAAAGTACCAAATTAATTAAAATCGTAACAGATAAAACATATTTAACTCTAAAGTATGCCCAACAAATTATTGGATTTTTCAAACCAGAATGCAATTCTCTCTGCTGAAATGGAAAACTACCATGAAAAAGATCAACAGAAACAAAGCATTTGCAGGGATTATAAAAGTGAAGCTAATGCTTTGTAAAAGTTGATTTTAAAATGTTATTGATCAATTGAATTACGCCTAAAAATACCAAAGTACAAAATGTCACGCATCTGAATTGGGTTTATATACGGGTTACTGAATATCAATTGATTCTCCATGAATTTTGTGAAAAGTCCGTTATTTGTTTGTGCTCACAGACAGTTAAAGTTTACATTTGTAAAATAAAGGGATGCCACTTTTCTACGCTAAGTGAATAAAGCATTTTCAAACTATAAGCTATTGAAAGAACATACAATTTGCCAAGTTAGTGGTATTTATTCAAGCCTAGTAGGAACTTGAACCTCTTTTCTAGGAATACTTAATAAAATTTCTTTGATGTAAATCATATTATTTTGATTGTGTTTATGCTATAAAATAGAAAATAACCAGGGCAATAATAACTTTTCATGAACATTCAGAAAATAAAGTGATGCAGTTAATGGAAAGGATCAGATTTCGATCTGTGTCAACGTGCAGCAACACATCGAACAGAGATTAAATCAATGCAAAAGCAGAAGCACTACGACAGTTCATTGCGAATAGGATTAGAGGGGTGGTAGCCGCTTTCAAGACCCCCTCTTGCTGAACGCACTCCCATCACAAATTCACATCTGTGACCTCTGTTGTCCCTGTTTACCTCACCGTTTTCCCCGCATCCACAGCTTCATTTCCCCATCCACCTCGTAGCATCAATTCTACTCCAAACATCAAAACTCCCCTCGCAGGCTCCACCTTTTGCATTTTCTCCCCAACCACTTCCCCATACAAAACGTCAATGTTACTTTTCCGAACCGGCCCTTGCTCCCTCTGGCATAATTCCCTCAGCTTCGTGTTAATGCTCTCATTATATTGGGGAGTTCATCTACCCGGGGAAGAAAGAAAAAAATCTCACCGAATTTTGCAGGCAAAATTAAGCTGATAATTAAATCTAAGTTTGAGAAACTGTTGCAAGATAGAAACTTGGATTTTTGCGGAGTATTGTGGTTTGAGGGTATGCTGTAAAATAAGTTTTAGATCCCCTTAATAATAAAAAAAAATTAAAAACCGACCGGATTACTAAAAAATAACAGGTGCTATTGATGTTATTGAAACAACATCTGACTATGTCATTCGGTAGATTTCGCATAGCGTATTTCGGTAGTAGAAGCACGGAACACTAAAGGGAGTAGAAGCGAGTTTGGCGTTAGGGGACGGGCAACACCACTTTCGATAGAATTCACTTACTGTAAATGGCATAGGGTCGGATAGATGAAGTGAGTTTGGGGGTTGAAAATACATTAGGCAGGCTTCTCTAAATTAATTTCAATTGGTGTCTCTCTGGATTTTGTGTATCGAGTAGAAAGTTTAGTGTGCATTAGGGATGTGTATTTATTTTATCTTCATTTATGACGCATTACTGCATAATATAATCAATATAAAGGGCAATAATTAGTTCAATTTTCGTTCCTATATAGTTCAGTGTGTATTAGGGATGCCTGCTCAAGCTGAGGCCATACAGTTTTAATGTATAGTGTATTTGTTTGGTCGAGTTCATTTATAAGTGATTTATCAATATAGACACAGTTGAATAGACTCTGTATTTTATTGTTTTGTCCTTTTCTTCCTTTATTGACCCTTCAAAAACCAGTTTTTCAGTTTCTTAAAAATAAAATTTGTGAAACGTACGTTTCCTAATTCATTGTTGATTCTCGCTGTTAGAAAAATCTAAAATTCTGCATTTATTTAAGAAGGTCCGACATTTTTGAACTCATGGAGACAACGCTCTGGAAATGCCTTTCTACATGGCTCAGCTCTGCATCTGTTTGTAGTTCTTATCACTTCCGCGAAATGATATTATTTGACAAGGAGCTGATTAATTAATGTGCCACGTCCTAACATCACACGCGAGAAATTGCTTGATATTTCGACACCGTTATTGTAGCCTCTGTTTAGAATTACCTTCAGTATATTCAGTTTTGTTCCTTCGATTTCGTAATTACGCATAATAATTTTAATTACGCTGACTGATTTTATTTCATATACTTCGTGTGTTATAAACAAAACTGTGAACCAGCAAATTATCTTTATGCTATGTTACAGCTGTATTCGTTTAAGAATTCAATGGCCAGTTTGTCGAAATACTATTACAGAAGTGTAAACCATTATAAAATAATAAACACAATTGAAACGCTGATTGTTGAAAGGCACTAAGTCCTAATTTTAAAATCATTGGTAAATAAAAAACAATTTTGGACCTATCATTAAAAAAATTTCACATTTTCTTTTTTACTTTCACGTATATGTACGTATATACGGAGTAATATATGGAGTATAGGGAAAGTTACGTAATGCTGCGCGAAAAAAATGGCGAATTTTTGACAGAAAAAATTATTTGCCGGGCCGTGATAACGGAAAAGTGGATAAATCCAGTTGCTAAATTAAGAAAAAAATCCCCTAACATCTGGTGTAGTCAGAATCCATGATTTCTAAGTCCTTGATACCGAAAAACCAATTGAAAGCAAAACATCCCTCCGTCTGCCTGTCCGTCCGTCTGTCCGTCTGTCCATCTCTCCGTCTGTCTGTCCGTCCGTCCGTCTGTCGGGCGTATGTGAACAACACTAGCGCCTATACCACGCGTACGATTTTTTCCAAATTGAAGAAACCCCTGTTCATCTGGCCTGAGTCGAAGCTCTGCGATTTTGAAAACATTAATTAATTTTTGGGGGTATTTTAAATAAAGGCCTCCGGAAATTTTCGAATTTTTTTTCAAAAACGGCTCCAATTTTTTTCTTAAAATTTCTTGTAAGAATAAACTTCACTAATTGAGGGGCATCGGTCTGATTTTCACGATCAACTCACGAACTTTCGAAAATTGCAAAAGTTTGAATTTTATTCGGCGTCTTCCTAGAACTACAAAATTGCAGATAAAAATTTTTCCTTCAAATAAAATTTGTTCTTCTTAGTGAAAGAAGAAAAGACACAGAAAGAGAAGAAAAGAGAGAAAGAAGGAAAGAGAGAATGATAAGGAAAGAGAGAGAGAAAGAAAGAAAGAGAGAGAAAAAGAAAGAGGTAAGCGGAAAGAGAGAGAGTGAAAGAGAAAGAAATATAGACTAGTGGTGCTACAGAATGGCACAGACTTTCCCGTATTAGTTTTCTAGCTATTCGGAATTACCACATACTCGTGCCAGCTGCCATCTATTTCCTTCCAATGTATATTTTTTGACATTTTATTGACTTTTCAGTTTCCTAATGGTAGAACGGAAATATTAATTTTGCAAATTACATTTATGTAATTTTTGCAAAAACAAAATAATACCCCAAATTTAACTTTACGCCATATTAAAGAGTGCAATGAGCACTATCCGTTCGGAAAGCTTGAAGAAAAAAATTGGAACAATTTTTGAGAAAATTGTGTTTGAGTGTTTCTGAAAATGCGAAATTTTGAGCTAGTTTTTACAGAAAACGGTTGAGTTCTCGAGAAACTTTACTTGACATTATTTAAAGCACATTTACTTATTAACTCAACCGTTTTCTGAGAAAAACAGCTCAAAATTCCGCATTTTCAGAAACGCTTATATACCATTTTCTCATAAATGGCTCCAAATGTTTTCTTCAAACTTTTCGAAAGGATAGTGCTAATTGCACTTAAATATGATATAAAGTTTATTCTGAGGTATTTTTTAATTTTATAAAAAAATACAGAAATGTAATTTTTTGAAAGATCTCTCACATCTTTAATATGCACATTTCCAGCAATGTGTAAATACTATTGTGTTTATGAGTTAACGTGCTTCAAATGACTTCTAATAAGGTTTTTTCGAAAACTCAAACTTTTCTGTGAAAAAGTGCTTGAAATTTCGCATTTTTAGTAGCGCTGAAACGACATTTTTTAAAACCAGTTACAAATTTTTAAAAGAAAGTTACCATTTAGGACGAGACTTTTGTGTTCTTTAATATTCTAAAATTAATATTTCCTTTCTACCATTAGGAAACCGAAAAATTGAGAAAATCTTAAAAAAAAAAAAATGTAGTTTGGGCGGCGATAGATGGCAGCTGACAAGAATATGTGGCAATTTCGAATAGCCAGCCGAGACCCAAGGAAATAGAAAACAAATACGGGAAAGTCTGAGCCATTTGTAGCACCACTAGTTTCTATTACTTCTCTGTTGGGATCCAATTTTCTGTCTCTAAAAAGATTGCCGCCCAATTGCCAACCCACTTGCATGTGTATACAATTTTTAAATGTTGCTTTTATGTTTTGGAATTAGTGATTTTCAACATTTCAAGGTTTTCACAAAACGTTTTCATAAACATTTTGAAAATTTTAATGAACAATGAAACAAAACATGAAAGAATGTTCACAAATTGTACATTATATCCCGAAGAAAGTATTCAATATTTGGCCATTACAAGATATTATCATAAAACTCTTTAGAATCTTCTGAGTCGATAACCTTACAATGTCCTTTTCTTAAATCTTCCATTTTTGTTTCCTTTAGGGGTACTTTTCCTTTCGGATAGGCTCTTATTATTCCTACAAAAATATTTTTTACTTTCCTTCGGCCGGGTTGTAATAAGTTGAAGTTGTTCTCTACAAAGCTATTAATGTATTAGCAACTTACCACATGGACAAAATGGGATGCCGAGTTCTCAAATTGCAGGAATGAAGCTGGAGAAAAAAATCTTTTCTTTCCATGGAATGCTTCTTTCAGAAGATTCATAACTGTGGGAACTTTTCTTATTTGCTTTGGCCACTATTTGTTTATATCAAGTATGTCATTTGGATTGACCATTTTATCAAAAAGGCTCCTCTTTACATTTGCCAGTTTTTAACAGGTATTCCATTGGTGTGTAAATTCTGTCATGTTTCTTGAAACTTCTTGAGCAGAGTTCGAAATATCTCTCCCATAGGTAAGGGAAAAAAGGGCCCGCAATTGGGAAGCGGTGGATTATTTGACATAATCTGTTATTATTTGCAAGTCCCATTATTAAAAATAAATCACATTCTTATGAATGAATGAACGATTTCTGTTTTGTGCTGGACAACTGACAGAATAAAGTTGCAGACTTTTAATGTCTTCTGGAAAATAATCGTGGACAAAATAAAAATGAAGCAAATAAACTTCTTTTGCTTTTTTGCAATTCCTTCATGAT
Source organism: Acheta domesticus (assembly GCA_031308135.1). Lineage (NCBI taxonomy): Eukaryota > Metazoa > Arthropoda > Insecta > Orthoptera > Gryllidae > Acheta > Acheta domesticus. Next base: position 91,649,303 of record JAHLJT010009436.1, on the reverse strand, counting down.
ACTTATACATTTGGCAACTGTCTTTGTGCAGATAATCAATGCAAAATACACTTACCTATAATTACCTCAAATAAAAAATGTCCTGTACAGTAATGGGGGAAGGGGCAAATTCTACACACAGCCAAATACTAAACAGGCAGTGTCACCATTCAGTTTACAGTTTTCACTGCATTTCGGTATTGATGAATTAAATTTTTTACCTCTTACCTTAAGCACTCAATTGAGTGTTGAAGGGAACTAAGTGATGGACTTGGTACCTTTCAACTCTCAATATTTTGATTTTTCTTGGAAAAGAAGGCATGTAGTGTCTGGAGTAAGTTCGTTTCCTTCAGCAAACGATGAAGAAGGATGAAATAATACAAAACAATACAAAAATCATCACTAAGAGCAAAATGAAATAACATGAACTTACTTCCTTTCAACAATCACCGATTCAATTTTAACTGTCATTAGATCAAATCTAACACGCTAGTTGCGAAAATAAGTGCCAGTAGTGGCAGGTTAAATCTATTTTGTGTTGTTATTTCATCATTAATCTGAGAGTTTAATTTCGTCCTGACATTTTTGACGGGTTACCCCTAGTGATTAATAAAACAGCTTTGCTTGGACGTTCTTAACCATTAACAATGTTCAATAATTTGGGTAGCATTGATCACGACTCACTGATAAAAGAAGGAAATTTTTATTTTCCATATTTATAATTTGTTTTCATTGCAAAATGTTAATAAAGAGTTAGCTCTAAATATGAAGTTAATGAATATGAATGAAATGGTAGTTCTGAAATATTACTTGTTGATTCTCACATATACGAGTGATCCAGTACTCCGGTCAATGTCCAACACTACGTCACACGTTTGGCAATAAATTTCGTCCCAGCCTGACATATTACCTGTATCACTCTGTATAACGGACAGCAGTTACAGTGCTTGTTAGATTACCCGAATCCCTCTAAAGCAAACACATAACGAATATCACAGGTTAAAAAATAATATTCTTTTTCACTAGAAAATGTTTCTGAATTCGTGAAAATTTAGGGGAGAAGATACATAGAGCATATTTTCTCAGAATAAACTCAGAGGAAATTATACATTTCCACTCAAATGCCTTACTCTGCTGTATTAACGCGTTTTCATCGGGTTTCGCAGCCAACCTGGAGTTCGAGTCGACCCAACAGAACTAACGCCGGCTGCACGTGAGGGTTGCAGGTCGGGGCCGCGGCCAACGGCAACGCATCGGGCGGAGCGCTCGAGTGGCTTCCTAATGTATCGCTGGCTGCGGCTGATTGATGCGCCCTCCGTCTGCCGTTGATCCGCTGCCCTCCACCACCGCTCCACACGCCATCCCCTCCGCCGCCCCGGTCCTTGCCCCGACCCTGCCGCCGTCCCTACCCCATCTGTTATTTCCCTGCCATCTCCGCCGCCATCCCTACCCTATCCCAGCCGCCGAAGCGGCAACCCCACTGCCCCCGCCTTGCCGGCTACACTGCCGCCGTCACCATCTCCGTCGCTCGCCACCCACGCCGTCTCCGCCGCTATCCGTATCCCCATCCCCGCCGTCGCTCTGGCAACTCGGCAGCCCCGGTCCCTGCCGCCGCCACCACCACCTCCATCGTCACCCCGCCGTCTCTACCCCCATCCCCGCCGCCGTCCCGGCAATCCGGCTGTCCCTGCCGCCGCCACCGACACCTCTGTCGCCACTCCCACCGCCATCCCTACCCCATTTCACCAACCGTCGCAACAGCCATCTGAGCAGGCGTCCCCGCTACAGTTGTACACAGCTCCTGAGCCTTTCCCTCATCCCCTGCGTCGTTTCTGCAGCAGTCCTCATCACTATCACTGCAACTTTTTCTTTTATTACCGACCCACCAACGTCTTGTCCATTGCCACTGCGCTGAAAAGAAGGGAGTCACTCTGAATGGAGGACGAGGTGAGAAGAGCGCTGTTTGATTGATTGATAGAGATCCTGACTCTCATAAGTCCCACAAAGAAATCCGCTCTCTACTTTAGGAATTTTTTGAATTGAGGTATGTGAAAAAGGTAAGAAATTAAATTAAAGTGAAAAGTGATAATAAAAGGAAAATGAAATTTGCAGTAGATGAGTGTTCAGTATTCGCTCACCTTAAGCCTGATTAACTAGGGAATAAAATGAAATAACTAAAGGGCGAAATCCGGAAAACTAAGTGGCGAATGGTGAAATCTTCACAGTAGAACTCTCGGGGCAAAAGCTTGAAATTATTTGGAGAAATATATATTGTGACTACTTTAGGTAATTTTTAATTTCATTATTGAGAATACCGTGAATTCATGTTACCAGAATTAATGACATCAGAACCCAATGCTTTCAAGATACTTTAATTCATATTTGTTTTAAAATTATCATTGCTTCATTACTAGGATTTACAAATAAACCTGCTATGTTTTGTTTGGGAAAGTGCACTGTGTATTTTGTTTTGTTATGGTACCTAATTAGTATTATTATAAATAATTATTTTCTGGTGGTTTTGCGTGTTCCGTAGTACACAGGCGTATCGCAGGTTGCCTAATCGAAGACCTAAATGTTACGACAGGTGACAGATGAAAGAGTAATGAAAAGTACAATATTATTAGCGTATTGGGGTACCTAATTAAATGTAATGATGTGAATATATGTAATTAAAGTAATAAAATATTTCTCTATACATAAATTATATTCCGGCCGTAATGAAAGGCATGCGGCTAAATTCCGAGAAGTTCATTGCATGTCTAGTCATTTTACCAACATTATCTACAAATATTATCTCATAAAGGTATTAAAGTTATTTACGCACACAAAAGCACTTCCAAAAAACTATAATTATTGGCCAGATTTACAGTATAAAATATTATTTATGGGCGTTGTGAATTTTCTCTTTAACAAGACGCAATATTTTATTTAGATATAGCGGTCCTGTAGACTTACTTTTATCGCACAGCTCGCCCTCTATAAATCTCAACAATACGCTGGAAATCACGTTTTTCTGTTGCGCAGTTTTTGTTGCGAACGCGCGGCGCAAAGTATCGTAGTTGCGTGAAACTTCCACAATGGCCGCCGAATAATTAGCGGCCGCGACAAGTCTCGGTGCGCGGCGCGGGGATCAGGAGCAAAAGCCTGCGAACGCGAGCGACCGGTTGGGTGGATAGGGCGGGGACCGGCTGACTTTCCGCCGGGGGCAAACTTCGCCTCCGACAGGCGGGCGGGGTGGGGGCGCTAGAGAGCGGCGCAGCTGCGCGCAGAGCCTGCGGTGGAGGCTGCCTCGCGGAGGGTGTGGGGTGGCGGGGAAGCGACAGGAGGGGGAGATTAAAGGAAAGGGGGGAGGAGGCGAAGGCAGAGGTTGGGATGGAGAGGGAAGCGGTGGTGAAGCGGCGGTGGTGGAGGTGGAAGAGGAAGCGGTGGTGGAAGAGGGGGCGGATGCGCTGGTGGAGACGTGGTCAAGGCGGTGGAGGTGGAGTTATTAGAATAAGCGATGGAAGCGGGATATAGTATAACCCTTGGTGAACGACTGTTGATAAATTAAATAAAAGCTGAGCTAATAGTAGTGGCACCAGGAATGTTGGTTGTGGGCGTTGGCAGAGAACAGGGATGGCAGAGAATGAATGTGATGCCGGCAATGGCAATAGCAGAGAACTGGATGTGATGCTGAAGGTGATAGAAAGATTAGCAGGTCATAATATAATGAAGAAGAATGTGAAACAGAAGTTGTGATTGCGCGGAAGAGTGGTAGAGAGGAGAAGGGAATATTTTAGGAGATTTATACGAAGTGCATCCGTCAGAATGAAAGTAGTATGAATAATGCGGATAATAGGAGTAATAACAGAGTACACGATTATTAAAATAAAGGAAACTTAGGATTATAGAGTCCAGCTGGTAAAAAAAAAGTGTATCGCATATAAATCGGCAGCGCTAGCCCAGAACCGGGCAAGGAAGCTGGTTGGGCAGAGGGGCGGGGCGGTGGTTGCGGGTGGCGGTCGCGGAGGCGGAGGCGACCGGAATTTATAACTGCCATAAATCAGCGCGGCTGGTTGGCGGGCGGTCGCGCAGGGACGCGCTGGGCGCCGTGGCGAGCCCCGGGGGCGGGGGGGGGCCGCGGGGGACGATCGCCGCCCGAGGACGATTCATTAAAAGAGCATCGCTGCGCGTGGGCGACAAACCGCCTCCACTCGCCCTCCTCACCACCACCCCAGCGCGTCTCTCAGCGGCGCGGCGTCGCGTTCCACAGGACACGACGCTTGCAAGCCTGATCGCTCCCTGTGTTGTTAGTCTCATCTTGCTTTTGTTGAAATTCATATTTCCTTTTCCCGAAGGCATCTGAATGTTGGTATCATTTTCAAAGTATTGGTGTCCGTAGAAAGAAAACTGTTTAACTTGATTTTCTTCAGAAATTATATGATCATCAGGTGGGTTCTTGCGAACATTACACACTTTCTAAATTATCATTGTTTTAAAAGTGAAAACAGCTCAATGCTGGAAACCAAAGTTTCGAGCATTGGTACAGAGTACGAGTATTATTAAAAATGTAACAAAACGTCCAAAAATCAAATTATAGTTATTAAAGCAGATTAAAATGTATTATGGAATAAGAAACACAACAAGGGTCCAAAACGTATTGCAAATCAGTTATGAACGATAGGAAAATGTTTTACAGCGTAACGCATATTGCTTAAACGCCTACTTTTTCTCAACACCATAATCTGGAAACTTCTATTATTCTCGTCTTAAATCCATATATGGAGTTCGGCATCGATGGTTTCTTTTCAAGACCACAATCTTTACTTTGTGTATGACTTGTATATGGCGAAGGGATATGAAACGGTTGTGTCGGATGTCGGATAAAGCGAAGCTACGTTATAATCAAACTCTTTGCCATGGTGCAAGTGGCATCCCTTCCTTTAGAAAGAGAGTAGTGACGGTTGATGATTGGGGACGACGCCAGTATCGTGGCAGCCGAGCACGTGAGCACTTTAGGTGATGCACTGAGTATAAGACAATGGCGGTGCGAAAATGTGGCACGCCTTAATTTTGATCCGCTACAATCTACTTGCTCTCTAAAAGTGCGGTACTCATCAGAGTTCAAAAGTGTCAACAAAACAGTGCTAAATCTGCAGTGATGTGTATTGTCACTAGTTATTCATCAAGTCATGTGCTTTGCTATTGAGAGATGGACATGTTTTAATAAAATTGAACTTGAAGTTGTCTAAGCAACATCAAAACTGCACCTATCTGGTAATTGGTACTCCGGAAAAACTGTAAAGTGAACTTCATTGAATCTGTTTATGTGATTTACGCGCGAGTGGAAACAATTCAGCTGCATGGCGGCGGATATAGCCGTTGCTTCTTTTGCAACCTCTGGTCGGTGTGCATGTTGCCGGGATTTTAAATGGTGTCAACAGCTGGCACCCTTCAGGCGATTGATCTACGACTTGTGTTAAGTTATTTGACCCTTGTATCATAATTTGTAATCTTACAAGTGATCTTCTGTTACGTGTTTTATATCATTTGTCTTCTTGGGGTTTTCGTTAGCGTAAAACTTATTATTTAAGAGTGGACTGTGACTTCAACTTGTCAGGATATCATCAGGGTAAATATGGAAATTTGCACTACCTACTTTGCAACTACCTCAAGGTGAAAAAACGTGATATGCATGCCTTAAATAGCAGATGAACCCTACAGAAGCGATTTTTTAATAGGTAATAGGAGTTCTTAGGAAAGAATTCAGAAATTGCCTAAGTGGATGGCACGTATAAGGCAAGAGGTTCTTTTTATGGATATGTTTGAATCGTAGACATTCTTCACCACATTTTGTAATATACAAATAGAATATGGACAGGCAGGCTTTAACCTAGCTTCTGCAGTGGGGTGTCAGATTAATGAAAGAGCTGAGACAGCTCCCTACATTCTGCGTTGCAAGCCGCCCTCATATGAGGCACCAGTCCCCGAGATCTCTATCTCTTCTCAGCTCCCGCGAGCCTTCGTCACACTGCCTCAGGGGGGCGACCGCCACGATCGGCAGCAAGTGTTAGGTTACACAGCATTCTAAGCCAAGGATGTCGTGCTTCCAGAAGCATCCTCCTTTCCTTCCCCGTCTCGCGTTCAAGAGAACGATTGCGATAACAGAATATTAATTATATAATACATTATTTTTATAAATGTAATATAAATCCTGTAAAAGAAAATTGAGGAGGAATATGTACTAAAAGTGTCGAGATTAATGGAGGGCGGGTGGTCCAAATCCATCCCCTTTGATCGGACTCCGGAAGTCGTGAGCCGATGTATTCAAAGCATCATCATCCACCGGTAATTAGAATGTAGTACACGGATGAGTACATCATGCTGGACAATAACATAGATTTACATGTCATGAATTGTCATCAAATCTAAAGCATGAATCTCCGTGAGCCGATGTTAAATGTAACGACATACTGTGTTGTGAATGACGACCATGGAACTAAAGGATTCGTGAATAGTTCATTTAAAAGCAGTAGTAAGGCTGAGGTAATTTGGAAGTAAATTTAGCTGATGTAAATGTAAAGATATAAATGAAATTTGTTTAAAAATTATTATTGTATTAAATGATTGTATTTTTATGTAATTTGTATTTTTCATAGTTTCAATACTCAAAAGAAAGTGAGATAAATATAATCAAGAGAGAAATATTTTGTGTAACAATTAAGAATGACAATTTTTGCAATCTGTTCACAGAGATTAATTCTTGATGTTTTACTAGGATGATGCAGCTGACACCTTGATACCCAACCTACGAATAAAAGTGTTCTGAACTTTTTCTGAAACATTTAAAAGAAATAGGAAATACCATACATGATCAAGAGTGGGGTTACCATTTCCTTATTCTGTGATAAATGTTAGTTTGTAATTGAATATTGCTTATTCATTTAACCATTAGAATTTGCTTTAAATGGAATCTGATAAATCATTCCGCAATATTGCAGCAATTAATTAACAATGACTTTACTTGAATACCGACATAAGTCCTCGTACAATCAACTCATGGATCTTTACGTTAATTATGTGGAGCGCAAAACATGCTAATGATATTGCGTAATGTGAGTTTTTGTCACGTCAAAACATAAAGAGGCGATCCGTGAATATGTACTGAAGAGACAGAGAATAGCAATATGGTTGGGAATGCGTGACGAATACGAAACATTGATATTTCATTTTAATACTATATGTTACTAAATCAAATTACATACTGGTATATAATTGATACCAGTTATATACCTGATATATAATTTAATATAAATGATTTCCTTTTGAACAAACGACCTTCAGGACATGGAGTTAGTTATTTTATTATCTAAAAATTCAACTCTCACAAACGTATCTTTGATGAAGTTGATGAAGCACAACAGGCACCGTCTCTCTCCCAAAATTATTCCGAACCAAATGGCGAACTGCGGTTGTGTATGTCTTCCTGATTAGCGGCAATGGGTATTCGGAGCAGCGCGAGCATGCCATCGCACAGATGTCCACAAACAGTCCGGAATGACAATGTCCCCGCTCCGGCCATTGTCGGAGCAAAAGCGAGGTGGCATCTGGCAATTCGCGACGCAAACACACGGACTGACAGCGGCACGCGCGGGCCGCTCGCATCAGCGGCGGGGCGGGAGGCAAGGGGCGGGGCCGGGGGCGTGCGGCACGCGTGCCTCGGGCCGCAGGTGCGCCCGTGGAGCCGCCATGGCTGCGTGACGCGCCGTGCTCGATGGACCGCGGTGCTGCGGCGCGCGATCGCCCGGAGCGAGGCGGGGCCCAGGGCCAGGCGGGGAGGGGGCGGGAGGGGAGGGGAAGTCGCGTGGGGGCGGGGGCGGAGTCTTATTGATCGGTGGTGGTGCGCGGTCGGCGGCGGCGGCACGGACGGCAGAAGTGGCGGGGCACGGGACGTTGTCGAGCGAGAGGTAGCAGCGATTGTGGGGGTAAGAGGAGGCTCTAAATGTCGGGTAGTGAAGAGGTCAGTTACACACGTTTTTACAAGTGGTCAGAAGACAGAACACATATTATTTAATAATTATGAAATAATTCCTATTGTGTCTTGAATGTCCTTTCCTGATTGTGAATCTCATATTTCCGAATCCTCGAGAGACGAAGTTTAGGCGATAATCTTACTACATTTCGTTTCATCATTAGCTTGGATAATTATAAGGGCAAGTAAGTTTTAACGTGGAAATAAAAATGGCATACCAGAAAATCCATATTTTATAAAATCTCTCTCTTAACTTTTCAGAATGCGATTGACTTTTATATATCATAGCCCACGCTCGCTACGTCTCTGATCGAGGTTTTTATACTATTACATATTTTCATGTGACCGTATTCGTTCCTTAAACAACTTTTAAATATCGACTGAATATCATTCTGGTAGTTGATGGAAATGTTTTGCTGTTCAAGTAATTAATTTCATATCAATATCTTTCTCACCCTCAGGATAGTTCCTTTTCCCAGTGAAGGACCTTTTATGTATCTAGGTCAGTGTCGTCAAGGTCGATGCCAGGAGCGGGAGACCGTGGCACGAGTGCCACGACGAAATCGCCTCTCCACGCAGTTCATTACCCCGCCACCAGAGACAACGCCATCACTATTGTAAAACGGCGGGGTTACTAATAGTTTTCCTTTCCCGACGCTAGTTGCGCAGAGAAGCTGGTGGCATGCTACGGTGCCACGACGCGTGCCACAGCCACTAGTAGAAGACCTTGACACCACCGATTTAGGTTCTCTAATGAGACTATGCATGTTTGCTCCCTTTACAATCATAAAGTATGTCAAGGTGTGGACTGCTACCGACAAGGCCAAGTCTCGACAGCGAGCGCCGCTGTCCGCCGGGCCGCCCCCACAGAGGTGGTTATCGCAGGCGCAGGTCGGGGCCGCGCGCGTAGTAGCCGCCCTTTGGCACCGGTCCTATCGCCCCAAGGGCTCAGCGCGATCCCTTCCCGCTCTGCTGTCCAACATAACCCCCCTCCCCCATCCAATCTCGGCCCGCTCTGCTCCGCTTCGTCCTTTTTGCTCCGCGTTCGCCTCTCCTCTCCCCCTTCTCCCTACTTTGCTTCATCTCTTTTATTGCTTCATCCCTTTTATTCTGCCTCGCCTCGCTTCGCCCCGTTCCGTTCCGCCTCGCTCCTCCTCTCCCCGCCTCGCTCCATCCCACCCCTTTCTCCACGGCCTTGCCCCTCCTGTCCCCACCACTTTCCTCTTCACCTTCTTCGCTCCGCCTCGCCGCCCCATTTCGCTTCGCATCACTCTATTTCGATCCACCTCACCCCGTTTCGGTCCGTCTCGCCACGTTACGCTCCGGCCTCGCCACGATTCGCTCCGCCTCGCCACGATTCGCTCCGCCTCGCCACGATTCGCTCCGCCTCGCCACGATTCGCTCCGCCTCGCCACGTTTCGCTCCGCCTCGCCACGATTCGCTCCGCCTCGCCACGATTCGCTCCACCTCGCCACGATTCGCTCCGCCTCGCCACGATTCGCTCCGCCTCGCCACGATTCGCTCCGCCCCGCCACGATTCGCTCCGCCTCGCCACGTTTCGCTCCGCCTCGCCACGTTTATTTATTTATTTATTTACTTGTCAAAAAACAGTAAAAACTGTATATGACGTGTGGGGAAAGAAATTTATCTGCGCACATTTCCTTGAGGGCCAGAATTTTATTTAAAAAAAAACAACGAAAAAAAACAACGAAAAAATGAATTTAGAAAATATTATTTTAGAAAAATAAAGATATTTGAAAAATGTTTTTTCCCGAGTTATAGAAAAATCAATTTCAACTGTAAATGAACTACAAGCAAAAGAAGTGCTCAACAAAACGTGCGCACAGTGAAGCTACATTTACGTCCAGAAGCAAAACAAGGGGCCATCTCAGCATTTGCTCAATGGATCAGGGAAAACTGGACAAAAACCTGATCGAGATGGGGGTCATTGACCCGGAAGCTGAAGTACATTACTTGTTACAGGCGTATTAAATATTTTTTTAAATGTATACAATGCAAACATAAACTAATTCATTATACATCTTTGTTTTGTTACATTAAACATTATTTTTCTTTTTCACGATCAGTATAGTCTCTAATTGTATAGAAACAGTTTTGCAGCGGAAAAGATTTTACTTTTAACTTAAATTTGTGTACCGACTTTAATTGTTTTATGTCATCTGGCAATGCGTTGTAAAGTAACGTACATGTATTGTATGTTGATTTCTTGTACTGAGCTGTTGATACTGACACTTGATGCACGTTTCGCTCCGCCTCGCCACGATTCGCTCCGCCTCGCCACGATTCGCTTCGCCTCGTCCCGCTTCACTCAGCTCCGCCTCGCCCAGCCTTGCCCGACTCTGCCTCCCCTCCACCCACCTCGCCTCCCCCTGCCTCACCACGCTCCATCACCTGGCGGCCGTGCGCCCGCGGCGTTGGCCGCCTTCCTCTCGTCGTCGACATAAAGCGCCCCTTATCGCGCCCCCTCCTTCATTTGGACGAGTGGAAAAGGCCGGAGCTGCCGCAACCTCCGCTCCGTCCCCCGCCCCCCGTTCCCATGAACCCCTCGAATCGAATCAAATCTGCGGCAGCCGCCCGGGACAATGCGGCTCGTCCAAAAATTAGAGCACCGGGGATGAGTGTCAGTGGAGCTCGAGATAGTGAAGGGCAGCGGCGAATAACGCGCTTTATAAACGCATTACGTAGAAAAGCGAGCGTCGATGACATTGCGATAAACACGCACCGCGATACTAGACTGGGTCGTCTTTTACATACTTATCATGACCCACATATTATGAAAACATTGCACAGGTCGGTTTCACGCAGGAACGTCGGCACTTATCATAGTATTTTTGTTTCTTTTTTAAACTATTGGTGCAAAAGAATGGCACAGACTTTCTCATATTAATTAGTTCTCCAATATCTTTGGTCTGAATTAGAATTTACATCTTGCACTCTCCTCTTGCGAGCGGCTATCTATCGCCATCCAAAGTACCAATTTTTTAAAGAAATACTCAATTTTTTGGTTGCCTAATGCTACAACAGAAATATTATTTAAGAATTTTAGAGAAAAGTACAACTTTGTCCTGTATGGAAATTTCATTGAAAAATTTGGAGTCGTTTTTAAGAAAATGTCTTTTAAGCGTTACTGTAAACGCGAAATTTGAAGATGTTTTACAAACAAAACTTTTGAATTTTCGAAAAACCTCATTCGAAGTTATTTGAAGCACTTACACTCACAAATGCAATAATGTACAGATTCCATTCAGTCGGGAAATGTGGTAATGCGCATGATTTTATTGCGCAGCGACTATGCATGGAAGCGCGTTAAAATTTGTCGGGAATTGTGGTGGGTGGCCTGTCTTTCCAACGCAGCCAGTCATCAGTTTTCTCCGAGCAGTGTGAGTGGAAAGACGTGCCTCCGCGTGAAGTGTTTTCCTCGACTTTGTAACATGGCGCAATGGAGCGGTCGCTTGAACAGCGAAACGCCATCAAGTTTTGCGTCAAGTTTGGAAAGAATGCAACCGAAACATTCCAGATGCTTCAAGAGGCCTTCAAGGACCATTTCATTTCCAGGTCACAATTTGCAAGATGGCACAAGGTGTTCAAGGAGGACCGGGAGGAGGTCGCCGACGAAACCCGTTCTGGACGCCAACAACGGCCAGAGTCGACAAAAACGTGAACCGTGTGCGCGAAGTTTTGCGTTCCGACCTTGCGTCGACTGAGCATCCAGCAACTTGCTGACACATTACACATGTTCACATTTATTATGCATGGGATAGTGACAGAGCATCTGCAAATGCGCAAGGTCTGCGCGAAGCTTGTGTCAAAAGTCGACGATCAGAAAGAACTTCGAGTTTCGCGCTGTCACGAATTGTTGGATTTGATTCAAAATGGGCCGGACTTTCTTAATATCGTAGCAAGACCCCGGTAGTACCCCTGTGAAGGGGATCCCTTACACTCCCGACTTGGCTCCTTGCGACTTTTTGTTTACCTGACTAAAGAAAGAGCTGAAAGGAAAGCATTGGAAGACCATGAAAACAACCAAAACATCCATGATACAACGTATCTCTGAAACATTCTCGTCGAGGAATTTCGTGGTGCCTTCCAGGCGTGGCAGACACATTTACTCAAATGTATTGATACAGGAGGAGAGTATTTTGAAGAAATTTAAGAATTTATACAGGCCCGATTTTTTTCCCAGGAAATGTGCATATTAACGGCGTGAGAGATTTTTAAAAAACATTTGTGTAATTTTTGAAAAAACACCAAAAAAAAAGAAAATGAATTTTATGTCATCTTACACATTGCACTTGTCACTATCTGTACAAAAAGTAAGAAGAAAAATGAAGAAGTAAAAAGAAGAAAAAGTTTTAAAAAATAGCGTTTGTGCGTTTCTGAAAATGTGGAATTTTGACCTCGTTTTCACGCAAATCTTTTAAGTTTTCGAGAAACTTTATTAGGTATTATTTGAAGCACATATACTCAGAAATGCAATAATGTGAACAAATCGCCTTCAATGTAAATATTAACGATCTAAAAGAGATGTCAAAAATTATCTTTTTTATTTTTTGAAACAACAAAAGAATGGGAAAAAAGTAGTTTATGTCATCTGTTGCAGTACATTTCGCACTATCCATACCAAAAGTTTAAAAAATTGAAGCCTTTTTTTAAAAAGTTTTGTTTTTGATATTTTTTATAATTGCACATATTTCACTTCATATTGCGCGAAAATTTTCAAAAAGATAGTCATGACCTTAATGAAAAAACTAATTATTAAAAAAAGCATGTGAAGAAAAAAATCTTTCTTCAATTTTGTTGTAGGAAGACGCCGAAAAAATTTTTAGCTGTTTCAATTTTCGAAAATTCAGTTACCGGTAATAATCGGACAAATTTCACCTATATACGTGTATTTTACTCTATTCTCACAAGAAATTTAAAGAAAATATTTGGAACCATTTTTGAGAAAACTTTTTAAATGTCCTAGGGTCTTTATGTAAAGTATTCCCAAAAATTAATGAAGGTTTTTGAAAAGAGGGAGCACAGAGCTTCGAGGGAGGCCAAATCGACAGGTGTTCATTAAGTTTGGAAAAACCCTTACTGATTGTTTAGGCGCTAGTGTTGTTCACAGTCGACACATAGCCGGACGGACAGACGAGTTGACGGACAGACAGATGAACGGAAGATTTGAAAAAAACAAAAACAAAAAAAACAAGTTTTTCATTATCATGGAACTCCGAAACGAATATTTTCGTTGAAATCACGAAATCGATTTTCTGCAGCATTACATAATTTTCTCTACATATATACGTACGTATACGAGAAAGTAACTAGTGGTGCTACAGAATCGCATAGACTTTCTCTGACCGACAATCTGTTCAGTTTTCATTATCTCAGGGTTTCTTTTACATAGTTTATATATCTTAATATTTTGTAGTATTTTGAAAATATAAGATAAAATCAAACATAAATCTGTCATATTTTGTATTATGATTTAATGTCCCGAACTTCAAAGTATTAAGTGAAAATGTTTAGGGCATGAAGGTGATGGACCATAAAGAGAATAGCTACAATTTTTACCACAGCTGCAAATAGAGCGATTACGCTACTATAGTAAAGAAGTAAAGTAGAGTCTTAGAAAAGAATGCGAGAAGCATCTGGAAGAGGATTGTGAAGAGTACTAACACAGCCAGAGGGTTTCATGAGGAAGGGTTTGGCAAACACAGATCCGCGGGCGGGGCGTGCCGTTGGGAAGGGAGTAGCGGGGTGCCTGGGGCGGGGGTGGAGCGGGGGCGTGGAGGGCGGAATGGGCGTTGAGAGGGGCGTGAACGCCGACGACTCGCCGGAACGCGAGCGCCTGAATAAAACAAGAGGTGGAATGTACGAGGAGGCGGCCGCGGCGGCGCGGCGGTGGCGGCGCAGCAAGCGTTCCCAGCCCCAAGGTGGGGGCGGCAGTAACAGTGGAGGCGGCAAGGAGATAGTGGCACGGAATGTGATTCTCACGAACAAAATTTCTTGGGTCTTCCCAAGATGACGTATTCATTTAAGCTGAGAATTGCGATTCGCTGGGCGACATTTCAGAAAATATTGGTGATAATATGGTTCTGGTGTACACAAATCTTCCCAAAATACCTTGTACGTTATTTAATCTTTCTTCGTTATGAGTATTGGTATCTGCTTGTTCAGTTCCAAAACCTGTTATATTTTCCTGAAAGCACAAAAATACTCTCTCAACTCTATAGCGTCACTTGTCCACATTATCTGTAGATTTGTATGAAATTCTTAATAGATTACACGATTTCAAATTCTCATTTGAGAAAATTCGTTTACTAAAACATTTCATCATCAACAAAACATCGATTTCTTGATTTTAACGGAAATACTCGTTTTGGAGTCTCCTAATATCGAAAAAGTGTATTTTTTTTCAAATCTTCCGTTCGTCCGTCCGTCGATCCGTCTGTGCTTCTGTCTATCTGTCCGTCTGCCCGTCTGTCCGTCCGGCTATGTGTCTTCTGTGAACAACACTAGCGCCTAAACTATCAGTAAGAGTTTTTCCAAACTGAATAAACACCTGTCGATTTGGCCTTCCTCGAAGCTCTGCAATTTTCAAAAACATTCATTAATTTTTGGGGATACTTTACATAAAGACGTTAGGACATTTACAAAGTACTAACTCTTTTGGATATCGTATTTCCTCACTGATTCATAAAAGTCCTACATCAGTCCTTAGTTATCATAAATTTCATAGGAATCATGGCGACTCAGGTTATTTGTAACGAATTGTTCTAGCAAAAGTTTCTTAGTTCAAATATTTGTGCGTATTCATGATAATTTCACAGAAATACCGCAAAATATACTGAATTGAAATACATAAATCTTACCAATTCTTAAGCAAGTGAGAATTGTTCGTTATTTCGTTTTTTTAAGGAAAGGGGAAAAGGGACAATCAAGAATTATTTTATATATCTAGTACAGCTTGTTTGAAGGTGATCTAAACCAAACGAGATTCCAAAATTCTCTATTTTTTTCGCAGATGCTCTTTTGAAAGCCGTGTGATGGTGTTCGAGTGATCGCCCACTGGCTGCCAGCAGCAGCTGCGCGGGAGCGGCGCGGCGCCTCGGCGTCTGCGCAGCGAATGCAAGGCAGGCTGCGGCGGCGGCGGCGCTTCCGCCATGGGCCGGGGCCTCTCCCCTGAGGAAGGGCGAGCGCATCTCGCCGTAATTGATGCATGTCTTGCCTCGCGTATTCGGAGATTTACAGTTGGCACTCACGCACTCTCCGCGGCCGAATATGGAATCTCCGTGCTACAAGGACTTAAAAGTCTCAGCAGGGCGCTTCAGCAGAGACAGACGAGGGTGAATTTATTTTACAGCCAGACACATTCTTAAGAACGAACAGATGTGTGAACATATTTCTTCTTGATAGTTAGTTGCAAGGGTGGAATGCGGGAAGGGTGTGAGTGGACAGGGACCGACGAAGGGAACCGAGCGCGTTCTGGTAAAAGTAATAATATTGTTTAATCCTAATAATTAAATTTTTGGTAATTTAATTTAGTAAATTATACCTTATCAAATACAGGTCACAACAGACTGTGAAAGATAGTACCTACGCAGTATATAACCTTTTAAAATAGGTGAAAATACTGTAAAACAAAATAGAGAAAAAAAGGATTACAACATTCAAAGGATATGAATCAATAAGACCAAAAATAGTTCTTGGCAATCAGAAAACAGAAGAGGTTATCGCATTCAATTACAAATAACACACTAAAAGAACTTGGAAGTAAAATTTAATAGATGAAGACGTTTTTGAGATTGAAAAACACAACATGGAAAAATAAATTTAGGAAAGAAACGATAGTTAAACAATATTAAACAATGGCTTTTCTCGTCTTGTTTTACGGAAGTGAATGCTGGACACTAATCCCAGGTCAAATAAGAAGAGCAGAATCAATGAAAATGAAATTTCTTAGAAATATAGTTGGATACATACTTATTGGCTTCAAAAAAACTAAAGAAATAAAAAATTAAGTATAAATGAAATTATTAAACAGTATGGAGTAAAATAGAAAAACTAGTGGTGCTTCCAACGCACATACTTTCTCGCTCTGCTTCTATACGGTCCTTACTGTTATTCCACTACTCCATAAACCAGCAAAAGTGTACTATACCAGCAAACCATTTCGGTACCCAGACCCGACAAACGAAACTCAAATTCAACGAACCGGCACTTATAGCACTACGTAACACCAACACCACCTCTGTCGAACAGAGCCATAAAAGAATAGAACCGACCGAAATGCTCATAATTCTACTTAAATCGGATCATACAGATATATACTAGACAACTGTTCATTTGACATGTCATACGCTTCAGAAATCGAATAACAGAGTTGAAAAATTGTTTAAAAAACGCAGTTAGGGAAAACACAGACAAGTCCTGTCTATTTATCTATATTGAATCTATTCGTGAATAGAAATACTTCAAATGATCTTCAATAAAGTATCTACTCTCTTCAACGTTTCTTTCCTGCAACATCACATTCATCAAATTAAAATTCCCCACGGGGGATCGAACTCTGTACCTTCCTTATTGAAGATCACAACCCGAAGGAGCATTAACCAACCGCGCTACGAAATCGACTTGCGTAACAACTGCTTACATTTCAGTCAAAACGTACTTGTATCCGTTCTATCATTACGAAGCCGGTAATTGTCAACATGCGAAAAACATGTCTTTCAAAAAACACGACCAAGAAAGGCAGCGGTGAACTGTTTACTCCACATAATTTATCGGATGATCGGCATTTGGAAAATAACTACTGCGAGAAAGTATGTGCCATTCTACAGCACCACTAGTTTATTTATATATTTACCTTCCCTTCTTACACACGTGAAGAAAATTTAAAGAAAAAAATTGGAGGGGTTTTTGAGATAAATTTTTTTTGTAAATTTGAATCGCAATTTACGCAAAAACTATTCGTTTTTCCAAAAAATGGTACATGACCTTATTTGAAGTGCTAATTTTGTACAACCGACTTTGACTGAGGCGAAAATCTCTATCTTCAATTTTGCCGTTTTTAAACAGCTTTTTGCAATTTTCGAAAAATAGGGCCTATCAACGAAAATGATGCCTACGTCATTCCCTTTAACGTTCTTCGCACTATTCAACAACAAAATATAATCAAAAAATTTGGAGCCATTTTTTTTAATTCATAAAATCTCAAAATGGGCTTCATGTAAAGTATCCTCAAATACTAAGATATCGGTTTCAAATTCAAGAGGCCTTGAGACGAGTCAAAACCATCGGGGAATATCAATTTTGAAGAAAATCGACCGAACGGTTTACGCGCTAGCGTTGACCACAGACGGACAGACGGACAGACGGACGGAATGCCGTCAATCAATTTTGAAGTATGAAGAAGCAATAAATCATGGATTTTGACTACACCACGCGATAGAGGATTTTTTTTCTTAATTTAGCAACATATTTTATCCACTTTTCTGTCACCAGACCCCTGCTATAAGAGATTTTCTGGCGAAAATTCTCCGTTTTCCGCATTTGACAAAAGACCTAAGCCTTCTTCATAAGTGTATTTTACTTTATTCTTTCAAAAAAAATTGAAAAATTTGAAGCCATTTTTGAGAAAAGTTTAAAAATGTCGTGTAAGGTACCCCCAAATTTTAAAGAAAGTTTTTCAAATTTCAGCTCCTCGAGTCGAGTCAGATTGACTGCCGAATAGCCATTTTGGAAACAATCCTACGTACGTTTTAGCCAATAGAGGTGTTCACAGACGGACAGCGGGACGGATGATCGGACGAACGAACGTTTTGAAAAAAATAACACTTCTTCGGTATCAGGGGACCACAAAATGTGTATTTCCATTGAAATCTCGAAATCGATTTTTCGCAGCATTACATGACTTTTTCTATAATACGTATGTTACTCCTATATGCACGTATATGAAAAAGCAATATACTACTTGCCTTACTCCATATATTCGTACGTATGCGAGTATCTCATGCAAAGGCTTTATATCTCGTGTAATATATTTCATGCAAATGCTCTATTTAGAAATGCACCAAGATAATTGTAAAATTTATTTATATATCATTCATAAATAAATAATAAACACGTGTTTTCGCTATTTATTAAATTAACATAATGTTTATAGCGAATGATTAGGTATTAAAAATAGAATAGTAACATTTTTCGATTGTTTTAGCGTAAATATTTATTTGATTGCAAATGACTGAAGATCAATGCATTAAATATCTGGTGTGATGGAACACACAAAATGAATTATTTTAGCGTTGATTTGAGTGCTTTAATCAAGTATGTTGTTATATGTTGCAAATATATTTTAATGCATTTTTAT
Organism: Acheta domesticus; assembly: GCA_031308135.1. NCBI lineage: Eukaryota > Metazoa > Arthropoda > Insecta > Orthoptera > Gryllidae > Acheta > Acheta domesticus. The sequence continues at coordinate 91,630,932 of JAHLJT010009436.1, read as the reverse complement.
AGTAAATACAAATTAAAAGAATACTAATAAAATAACGCAAAATGAAATATATATTCAACCAAAATTATTGCGTGCATTATTCCACTTACATTCATTGCTTTGATGAACTTCGCTTTCGCTTTTCATCATATCGTGATATCAATGTGGTTCTCGTAAAAGGGAGATAAAATGAACCCTTTGAATTAACAGTAAGTGAATTAACGATAAGATCGTCAAAGCTCTCTCAGGCTAAAATGGAAATTCCAAAAGACGAATATTTCAGAAAAGTGGAAGTTCTCCAACTCCCGAGAGATGGCTCATTCGCGACGGGAATCGCCCTAAGCTCCGCGGGCCTGCCTTGTCTGCGCCTTTCGGTGCCGCGGAACTCGATTTGTCGCGAATGCAGCGCGCCGCCGGGGAATTCGCAGCTGCTTCGCGGGAAGACGTAACAAGCGACAAGTTCGCGACGTGCAGATGGCGGGGGCGGCGGTTGGCAGTGCGCTTGCGTGAACTCGGAGCAGAACATTAACATTCAGGTCCTCCGCCCACGCCCCGAGCCCCGTGCCCTGCTCTTCGCTCCGCGAGGCTCTCTCCCCTGGCCAGCCACTCCTTTCCTGCGGTCCTCTCATCGCTCCGCTGACTTCCGCGCTCTCCTTTGCGAGAGGTGTATTGGGCGTTTCGTGGACTCCTAACTGAACTGAAATCATTTCCGTAGAACTGGTCGATATTCCTTTTATTATGCCCGATCAACTATCAAATATTAACAAAAGTGGCTTATATCCCCTAAAATGTTAGTCATTTAAGGTTTACAGTGTAAACGCCAAAACTATTATTCAAATCTAACTATTAAACCCTTATCAAATTAATTATGTAACGCGGGATAAAAGTTTATATAATTGTATCATATTCTGATGTATTTTATTACATATCATCTGATTGTATACTATCACTTTAACTGACATTGACATTCACACTGATTTGGTTATGTGTTTTACATTCGAAACTATAACTAAGTAGAAAATACACTGTATGTACTTTTCAGCAAAGTTTCACTTAGAATTCATGTGCTGTTATTTATGATCCTATTATTATATTTATGACCCTGATATATTTTCAAATTGTTGAAAGCACCGCATAATTATTTTCCTTAACGAGTCGATGTTTAATATCGGTACAGTTGAGTACACATGAAACTGGTGTTTTATATGCACAGTTCCACCTTTCCCATCCCCGTCTCGAGCTCAGCAGCCTCATCCCCGCCCCCTCGCTCCGCCCCACGCGCACCCCCACCTCTTCCTTCTCATCCGCTGCAACCTCCGCCACTCGCGCCGCCCTCCACGCCCGCCCTTCCACCCACGTGCCCCTTCTCCGTCCGCCCGCGCCGCCCGCGCCGCCCGCGCCGCCCGCGCCGCCTCGTCGTCCGCCGGCGGGGCGTCCGCTCGTTTCCGGCCTTAGTATTCGGCCTCGCTTCCTGCGCTCGCTGCCCTGCAATCCGTCTCTCGCGAGCGCTCCTCTTCGCTCCAAAGTAATCCGAATACTCAAATATAAACTCCTGGGACGCAGCCGTCCTGAATTATCGCCCTCTCCAGCAGCCGGAGTTTGCTCGCCCCTCCCCCGCTCCCTGCTTGCACCTCAACGTGCTAAGGCCCTCTTGTTTCTCAGAACTGTAGACGAACTTCTATCCTCAGTTTCCTTCGTGTTGCATTTCATCTGATTGTTTTGGCACAGCTGTTCCCGTATTAACAAATGTCACATATTTTTATTCCTTTTTAAGTCTTGTGTTTTACTTGTGTTTCTTAAGAAAAAACAGAGATAAAGTAAATCTTGAAGATAAATAAAATCGTAAAAATTTAAAAACTGAAATAAAATGAATATAATTTTGATATTTCCAAATGTGACGACTGCGAATGACAAAAATCATTATAGGGCATTATTTAGAAATTAATTTGAGAATTAATGTACTAAATTAATATTTAAATATCAATGTTTTAGCAGTATAATTAAATTTTAATGATTGCTTATTTGAAATTTTTAAGAAAAGCTTCCATTATGTTCCATTTTATTCAAGAATGTATTGTATAACTGTTGATAAATGAAAATAAAAACGATCGTAATTAGTCACTTTTTACTTCCTCGCCCCTACGAAGGTACTCCGTAAGAAGAAAAAGTTATGTAATTGTGCACCGGAAAACGGCGCATTTTCGGCAGGAAATGGAAGAACTCTTATTGCCGGGCTCTGGTAAGAAAAAAGTGGATAAATCCTGTTGTTAAATGTAGAAGAAAATTCTCTACATTCTTCTCTATTCTATACATTCTTCTATATCTCTACTCTTCTATATGGTGAAGCTTGAATCCATGTTTTGAGGATCCTTAATACCGAAAAATCAATTGACGGCCAAACGTCTGTTCATCTGTGCTAGCGCCTAAAACCGTTCATTCGATTTTCTTCAGAATTGACATTCCTCGATCGATCTGAATGAACGTGACGATTTGGGAGTTTTAAACGGATATTTTGATTTTTGAGGATAATTTACATGAAGCCTCAAAAATATTTTCAAAATTGTCTCGAAAATGGCACCATACTTTTTGATTAAACTCTGTCCTCGGATAGCGAAAAAAATGTTTAAGAGAATGGCGCATGTCTCTTGTTCTTTGAAATCCCAGATCTTTTGAAAATTGCAAAATGCATTTTTTTGGGCGCCTTCCTACAACTATAATATTGAAGATAGAGATTTTTTCATTAATGAAATGTGTTTCTTAAAGACGGATTTTTAAATAAGTTCACGTTCAATTTTTCGAAAATATGAATAGTTTTCGTGTAATTTGGCGGGAAATATAGGCAATTTAAAATATTTTTTTCACAAAAAGCACTCAAACTTTTTTCTTAAAATTTCACATGTAGAAGAAGGGATGCTTAAAATAATGGCGCGTGTCTCATTTTCGTTGAAATATCTAAATATTTGAAACTTGCAAATTTTTAAAAATAATGCGAGAAAGTAAATGGCGTTTGAGCACCACTAGTTACAGTACTTCAAATACTTGTGTAAGTTTTTATTCGCCATCAGAAAGTTAGCTTACATCGATATTTGAATGACCAAACAGTAAAGAGAGGACCTATAGAGAAAGAATTTTACCCGTTTACCAGTTATTGCGCTTTACAAGCAAAATCTGTGAATATTGAAGATTTTTTTGATTTTGTTGCCCTTGGGAGTCATTAAACTACAAACTTTTTCTCTCCCGAGGAAATACATGTAAAGGGTTGAAGTTGATTCATAGCTTTTCTCTACTTAACCACATCTCTCTAACACATAAATCTAGGAACCCCAGCATGCAACCTTCCATGAATTTGCTCATGTGGAAAACCGTCATCGATGCTTTAGTTAGAAGTTTATGAATGAAACGCAGCAGCCGTATGAACGTCGAGGAGCTGCAAGATTAATTGAATCCTATCAGACGTACAAGAAGTGACCGTGGAGAGCTCCAACTATCACCCCATTCAAGTTACTGCTCCCTTTTTCTATCCAGAAAACTATAACGCTGAGTCGCCTAGGGCAATCGCGGGGAACCGCTTTTCACAGTCAGTGCCGCACCACCTCGTCTTCCTCCTCTCAGAGATTTTCCTTGTTCACTTTTTTTGACTTAGCTGTTCTCTTTTATAGCTTCCTTTTCGCGTTTAAACCTACTGTTTCCTTAATATCGGACTTTCTCGAAACACATCAAACGAAACTTACCTTTAATTCACTGTAGTACTTCTCAAATGAAAGCCTTTTACGACACTCTTTATTTTTCGGAAATTCAATTCGTTTCCGACTTGATTTCAAATATTGAAAATCTTTTTGAAATAATAATTTGTTTCTCCGTCCTTTAAAATGATTTTATCGGTGTGAGATATATTCTGATGAGCTCACATCTCAAGCTTACTGATCACATGATTCTCTCTTTCACTTGAATTCCAAACTGACAGATTTCCAACAACATCTAAAGGCAAAATAATCCATTCTATAGAGATTGACTGCTCTCATTTTCCCTCGTTTCTATCCTTTTATCCGCACAATACAAGGCGGATACCACGGCCGTACCTTAGCGAAGGTCTACGACCTGAGAACAACACGCCGTCTTCCTTTTGTTATGTCCCCGTACCAAAGCTTAGAGCCGAGAGAGACTCATTATGCGTTCTAATGGCTCATTGATCTGGAAGACTTCCAACAAATATAATCAGATGAATATCTCCCTTTTATTTAAAAAGATGAATTGAATATAATGTCGGGTTTGCGCGAACTTTATATTTTTAATTAACTTCAAAGAAGAAGGTTTTGAATCTGAGAAAAAGGGAGATTTTGAATATGGTACGAGTGTTGTGGATATATTCATGCATAATTACATACTCCTTCAATTTTTTGACACCTTTTTAATTTTAAAGAAAGTGCTCTTGTGGTTCTATGATAGTTTCATAAATATTTGATATCGAGTTCAGGTGACTAAGGAAAATCTGCGGATAAGGTCGCATTTTTCGAAGACTGTTGCTGTTGTATCTTTGCAATCAGAAGAAAAACTCCGTTTCTCACAACATTTATTTTTCACAACATAAATATACAAATGGTCGCCAGTAGGCGAGCTGGGTGAGCCGAAGGCTCTGTTTTACGGCCGACGGCCGTGGCGAGTTGTAGTGTGGGGGCCGTGACAACGGCCGCGGCGAGCAGATAGGTTCGCCGGTTGAGAGTCGTGGCGGCGGCGGAGCCGTCGCCCAGGTGCCGAGAGGCTGGAGCGCGGGGGCCAGGTAGAACCCGCGACAGCGTGAGGCCGTTGGGCGATGCCAGGCGGAAACGTTGCTAGCCGAACGTGGCGACGGCAGCGGGGCCGTCCGCTCGGCAGTAGTGAGGCCGGGGAGTGGCTGCGTCGATAGCAGAGCGTCGTGGCGGCGGCGGGGCCGGCGGCGGGCCGGCGCCCGGGGCGGCGAGGCAGTGGCGTTGTAGATCGCTGTTGCCTCGGCGTGACGAGTCGGTAGACTCGGTCGGTTGGCTCGTACTGGCGGATGCGTGGGCTGGCCCTCCGTTGGTCTCTCGCAGACGCGTTGCAGATTCGTAGCTGGCAGGTAGAGGACTGGTAGCTGACTTCGACTGACCCGTTGTCCACCGGGCTTTTATATCCCGGTGGGCCAATGGGAAATCGAGTTTACGTTATGGTCAGTGCGCAGCGCGTTTGTGCTGCGCCCTCTTGACCGAGTCTTTGAGTTCTGCTAGCGCGCGCCGTTTAAGTAGTCGGCGCGCACACAGCAGTTGCCATGGCAAACATTTTTTAGAACATCTTTCAAGAGTAGCGGTCCACCCTGACAGTTTCAGATCTTTATTCAAACTTTTTCCTGAAGTACCACTTAAAATATATGAAATGACCACTTATGAAGTCTGTAGCAAATATAGTTTCCCATTTGTAATTACCTGAAATTCGGAAGAATCGCGAAATAACTGCGCGCATTACTAAATAAAATATGTATTATTTCAATCGTTTTCAAAGATAAAACTTTGTTCATATATCATTGTAAAGCTTACAAATGAGGCTTTTGACACATTTTGAAGAAATAAAAATATATTTTAAAAGGTTTTCAAATTAACCTATACATTTTACAAATCTATTTATGGAAAATATATATTTTTAAAACTAACGAAAAAATATTATGTTGATCTATTTATATAAAAACTGTATAAAAATTACAATCTAGGATGACAATAGGATCAGGAGTTACAACTTATCGAACACGGCATGCATCTCAGAACTTAATTGAAATTTTGCTACTTCCAAAGATCAAGGTCTAATGTATGTATGTTTTTGGCACGACAGCCCGTGAACGAGCTCAGGCCTACCGGCGACGACCCTGCCTCGCGGCCATGGGTTAAGGGGGTACGTGTGGTTAGCACGTAAACATTCCCACACCGTATTGCGGTCTTCTCAACCTGAGAAGTGAATTTTCTCTTCGTCACACAGCAACGTATACTGAGACATTGCGAGAAAACGCTTGCCTCGCCCGGGAATCGAACATGGGGCCGTGTAGAGGAAAGCGAGCACGCTCACCAAGAGCTAGCCGCGAGGTTAAGTTCTAATGTCCCAGTGTAATTTTTTAATGGTCCCAGTAACATTGAAATCACATGAATGTGGCTGAACTGTCCACCAATATACATAATATAAGATAGAATAAGCAATTTTTGTACTTAAAAGAGAGGTGTAGTACTTATAGAGAAGTATTTTCGAAAAGGAAATTTAATTACAAAATTAGTACTTGCCACTTGCAATCTCTAATACCGAAGTTCAGTTCTCAAGATATGGTGCTGTGATGCGTTTTCACTTTGAGAATGTCTTTGCAAGCACGACACCTTTTTCCAGGGGAAGGAAAAAAATGAAATGCGTTTGAAGGAAAGAAATGAAATAAGATGTGGGCTCAATATGAGCAGCGCTCTTGAAAATCTTCCTTCTAAGCCGCTAGATTCTTTTTCATCATCAGTTGGGTAAGCAACATTGACATTTTTCAAGTTTTCCTTTGTCCAAGAAAATTGGTCTCTGAGAGTAGTGATCTGATCTGTACTGGGCCTCTGCAGGCCTGCACGAGCAGCAAATCTCCTAAGAGTCTCGCATAATCCAATACAAGCACTTATTCCATGAAATTTTGCAAAAAGTTAGCATTTATTGCAAAGTCCTCAAAATGAAATGTAATATTTGCGGATTTTTTCGTTTTTTATACTGTGTTTTTATCTATCAGAAAATACACAATTCTGTGTAAGAAATTTTCAATTCAATAATAAAATAGAATAATTTAATCTATATGTGCGTGGGGATGAGAAGAATTGTAGAGAAAGATCTAATATGATTGAAACTTATAAAGCAAATAATGAACAAAGAGTAACATAAAATTAATTGAAAAATGAGTCTCAATAGCGATTATACTCGTACTCGTATACAAATGTCAATCACCGCAGTTTGATTGAAGAATGATTTCAGCTGAAAGAATAACATGGCCATAACCTCTCTCCACCGCTCATTGAATCTGCCCAATCGCTCGCCGCGCGACGCATTCCGTTCCGCCCATTGGACCGCCTCAACGCGCCGCGCCGCGCTGTCGCGCCCTCTTGGCGCGGAGTTATCGCCGCCCCAGCGCCGCGCCCTCGACGTATCGCCCCGCCGCAGCCGCCGGGGCTCAGAGCCCTCCCTCCAGCCCCCGCCCCCGCCCCCACCCCCGCGCCGCATGAGGCTAATGTCCGGCGCCGCCTAATCACTGCGCCGCTCCCGTGCGCGTAATGGGCCTCCCGCCACCGCCGCTGCCCCCGACCCCACTCCCCACTCCCCACTCCCCTTACCCGCCGCTCGCCAACTTCCAGCGCCACCGCACCGGCCCAGACGCCTGTTATTGATAACAGGCGAGCGTCGCGGGTGTCGCGTTGCACTAGCTGAAAATACAACTCCTCGCTGTCACGAACGCTTTTTTCATCCATTTACTGGGTTTAATGCAGATCTTTTATTTCAATCTCTACTTTACATTTTAAACTTTGTTTTCAATTTGTGTTATCATGCTCTAATGTGAATGAACAACACGATCTATTTAGGCTTAGCTTTGCAACTTGGGAAAAAATCCGACACGTTGAATTTGGTGAGCTACAGATCACACTTCTTTATTTAGTCCTCCATAACAGTATATATTTTCGTGGTACTACGTTTGAGATATTAGGAACGCAAAGAGCGAAGTGATAGCACAGGCAGAAATCAATAGCTCAAACGCAAACTTTAAAAGTGCAGAAAATATATATTAGTAAAAAATCCACTCGGTGTAGAATATTGTTAATTTTGATGGCAAAATTTGCAACGAAATGCATATGAATCAGTTAAAACTTTTACAAATTAGTACAAAAATAAATAATTCAAATAATTTGATTTGAGTGTCCTCATAAATCCCAATTTCAGTACTAACTTCTATCCGTGTAACATCAATATTACTATGTTACGCCATTGATTGTAATAGAATCAAACAGCGCATAAGAGTGAACGGTTCTTTAACTACGTAAGAGATAATAATGTACTAGGGGGATATTCTGGGATTTAAAAAATAGTAGTATTAGGGGAATGCTTTGAAATTAAAATTTTTCTTGTACGTACAAATAATTTAACTGGAATATTCAATTAATATTTCTTTACAAGCTCTTAAGTCATACAGGTTTCTTGAATGTTATCAATTTTTTGTGCTAATTAAAAATAAATTAATTAAATTTTTCAAATGAAGTTCTCATGCTTCCTAATTAGATAATGATACAAATTATTGAGGATTATTGAATTTTACATTTGACTAAAGCATGTGAGATATACTTATAAAATGTGAATTTGTATGAAGATATGCAACAGTTGCCATCCTTTTCCAAATAAATATAACTTTTCCGAATTCAAACGTAAATTTTCTAGTAAGAAATCTGTACCTATCAAACACTCTTTGGGTAAAGTGCAATATTGACACGGTCGCGCCGTCTCCGTTTCGTAGCCCTCGTTGTCGACCGTAAGACGCTGCTACTCCCACAGTCCCTCCTTTCCTCTTCCCTTTCGCCCCCTCCCTTCCACCCTCCCTCCCTCCCCCCCTCTCGCCAAGCTGTCGCGTTACGGCCATTACCGCGTTAATGGAGGTTGCGGGGCAAAGGCGGTGTTGTTAGATACTCTGGAAACGGCGGCGACAGCCGTGATGGAAATACCGGGAGCGACGGACGACGCTCCTGTACGTGAAGACTGATGATAGCAATAGTGTTGATGGATGTTACTGCCCGAGTATCATTAGTGGTAGAATATACGGGTATTAATGTTGGTATTGTACTTGGCAATGGAGAGAATGATTGACAATTCAGAAGTGGCAAACAATCAAAACATTACAGTCAAAAACGTGAATGACGACTCTTCTCTTTTTCCTGGTTACGACGGCCAGGAAAAATGTGGGTATATTGAGAACAAAAAAGTACAAGAAATGTAATTTTGCATTTTGTATTCTGTGTCAGTCAAAAACATTATTTCTATTTGTTCATCAATTAGTCGTACATAAAAAAATAGACTTACGTATATTGATTCTCCAAGAATTTTGTGAATTATTATTAATAAATTTAATTTAATTAAAAACGAATTATCATTACCTATAATAATTTAAACTTAATGATGTTATTTTGGTTGTCCGGCGAGAAAACGTAAATACTCATTTATTAGCTTTCACTTTTACATTATTTGTGTTGATGTGTTTGAATGCAATTTGCAGAAACAATTTTCCACAGCGCAAGGACTCAGTACTCGATTGCTTACCCATCCGTCTCAAATAACGCTGCAAATACAGTTTCAGCGTGAATTGACTCTTGCAGAGGATACAGAAACTCATTTCGGAAGTCGTAATTGGGCCGAGTAAACCTATCACGGCTCCCAATATATGAGCTCACCTCGAGCACGACAGATCGGGAGCAAATCATCTCTCACCCTGACTCCTTTCCTCCAGACTCGTTTATCAGCTATCCCACAGCAGCTCCAGGTCGGATGAATTATTTACTCTATGTATATCATCTTCTTCCGTTTTGTTTGAGATCATACACCTTCAGACGGCTGAAAAGATTTACGCATTCTGCGGAACAATCGCTACGACTTCGCGTTTATCTTGTTTTAAACATGGCATTTGTTCCAGCCTCTCGAAAACGCGTACTTAACTTGGTACGCGTACTTATGACACGTTTAAAATGTTATCATCTTTTGCACATTCGTTGTAATCTTTTGCACTTTTGTTATAATATTCTGCACGAAACTAATTGGACGGTCGGTAAGTAAAAGCAACAATTAGCTTGTTGTGACAGTATTTTCAAAATAGTTGTGTATTTAAATTGAATCTGAAAATGACAAGATAATGTAACAGCAAAGAGCGAGTGCGAAGACAGTGAAAACAAGGTAAGAGAAGGGGACAACCAGCACAGGTAGCAAGAGCAATGTGGTGGCGGCAGCGACGAGAGGCAAAGAGAGGGAGGCAGCGTGCGACAGGAGCGGTGGACCTGTGCTAAATAGTTTCCTGCGTGCGCGATTGGCCGGCGCACGACCGGAAGTGATTTCCACGCGCGGGTGGGCTGTGCGAGCCGGGGTGGGGCGGGGGCGAGGGCGGGAAAGGGGGGAGGGGCAGGGCGGGTGCCTCCGGAGATTGGCGGCCACGTGGCTGGCAAGTGGGGAGAGCGGTACCGGCAGTGGACTGGGAGCATGCCCATGAAATGTGAAAAGGTAAGCGCATAACTCGTCCACGAATGATACGAAAAAAAGAAAAAGAACGATTAAAGAGAGAGATTACAAAACGAGTGTTTGATCGATGACTCTACGAGATGGCGCAAAGAAAAAATCATAATGCATGAATAGAGACCGATATTAAAGAGAACATTAGATGTGGTCGTGAGTGAAATGATGAATATGTATAGAAGAAATCTCGGTAGCAAAATATATTTCAAGAAAGAAATTGATCAAATAAATTATGAAGACTTACAAAATACTGCGTTAATGAGTGGATAAAGAAAAGTACAACATAATAAAGAACCTATATGAAGATAAAAAAGAAAAAGAGAGACAAGGACAGAAATATTGTCAAGCAGTATTATAGAGGAAAACCGGGAAAAAGAGAATAGAGTTGCAGGAGAGAGAATAGGTGGCGGGGGGGAGATGATAAAGAAAAACCATGGACAAGGGAAAGGGAATACCCCAGAAGAGGGAGAATGAAAGTCGAGTGAAGAGATGGCGGCTGGCTGTCGGAGACGACGGGGCGCCTCGCGTTGGCTCAGTTCAGCCGGTGAAAATGAAGGTCTGCCGCGCGGCTATCTCCTCTGGCCGACAGCAATTTCTGGAATTGTCCCCAATTTCTCTGGTCCCTTTCTTCAAGTTTTGATGCGTCTGAGAAAATGAAAAACTAGAGATACTCCGGATGTCTTTGTGGCGAACTTTTCAAGATGGGAGTACTAAGAAGAGAAAATGCTGGTGTACTGTCACCTCAAACTAATGAAAAGACTTGACATTTTGAAATCACTGTTTGATAACTCTGCAACGTTAGTTCTACAATCAGAAGAACAAGAATACCAAGTTGCATCTTTTAGACTTTGTATTTACGAAACAAAATACATCATTTGTTAACAAATACTGAATAGTATCTTCTGATGACGAAACTCATGATGAAAAGCCCATAAGAAAATGGGGGAAAGCAAAACAACTACCCATGTCGCAAATACGAGTTCTAAACATTTTTGTGATCAACAAAATGTGTATTACACTAATATTTAATTACGAAACAATGTTGGAATCACCTATTATTTTACAAAAAAAGTTGGCAGAAAAATTATGCAAATTGTGGTAACTCTTTTGAAGTCGAATATTATGAAACTTTTGGAACTAATCCATTATTTGACAATCGCACATGTATTTCTCAAACAGTACAATCATATCAACTCTGGTTCAATATAAATTTCTGAAATGCCATCAATCTTTGTTACCGAATTCTACTGAAAGATTATTTGTCTTTAAATGAAATGCGTGTTTACAACATTCTAAGAAATTTTACTAATCGGTAATCAATCATAATTAAATGTAGATTTCAAGCAAACACGGCAATTTATCTGAATTGTTCCCTCACACCTACGTATATAGAGCGAACCTGAACGAATTCTCAGAATTTGTCGTAAGTACGAAATGCCGTGACTCAAGAAACCAGGCCGAGAAGACGAATTTAACATCAACATTATTTTTCCAATTGCACTCCTCCCTCTTATTTCACGCAAAGTGCGCGAGCGCGTTAGCTGAAATGGAATGTTTTCACAACTGTAGAATTTATCTTTTTGTATATTTCTTTAATATTTGTCTATTTGAGTTTTTATCTAATTTCTTTATTTATATTATTAATCTTTTAATACTTGCATGTATTGTTTCTTTTAATTTTTATTTTTGTACAATTTTGCTTAACTCCCATTATTATTATTATTATTATTATTATTATTATTATTATTATTATTATTATTATTATTATTATTATTATCTGTCTGAACGATTGCTGAATTATTTGAAAAGCCATTTCCACAAATATAGTAGTAACATATATGGTTTAATTCGTTATTAAAGTAGGATTTGGCCACTACAAACTGACGCAATAGTCGAAATATTTAGCCTTTTATTAAGCCTTTGTTAATAACCACGATTATCCGGCGCTCTTTCCTTCAATTTCTTCGAGTCTTATAAGAATCTCTATGGATGGTTCATTAGCGTAACTCCAATACAGCTCTTTTTTATATATCCAAACAGGTTTTCCTAATGCTTTCATAGCAGCACTTGGTTGCACACTGAGAACTTCCATCATCTGTTGAGGCGACATAATTTAATCCAGTCAGTTCCTCTTTGTGTGTTTGTTTGTTTTGTTTATGTGAGTTTGTCTCAGTAAAATGGATGTCACTGCCATGATGGTTGTCGCAAGGATGTTTGAATGATGGGGCCTTGTGCCTAAAAACAGAGGCGAAGGTACCGCACAGATGTGTGCCTGATAACAATCGCCATTAAGATAAATATTGGCCATTGAGGTCACGTCAGGTCAGCGCCCTGATCGCCGCTGCTCGCCGCGACTCTCCTCCGGATCCCAGGTGGTGGTAGCGGCGGCGGCGGCGGCGGCGGCGGCAGGAACGGTGGTGATGGTGGCAGCGGCGGCGGCGCTTGTTGTGGCGGTGTGTGGTGCAGTGGCGGTGGCGGAGTCGGAGTCGGAGACGGTGGCGCAGGCGGAGGCGGAGGTGGCGCAGGCGGAGGCGATGGCGGTGGGGGAGGTAATGGCGTTGGCGTTGGCGGCAGTGAGGAGTTGAAGGCAGTGGTGGTGACGGTGGCGGTAAGCGGAGGCGGTGGGGGAGGCGGATGCCAAGGCATTGGCGGTGGAGGTGGCGGAGGCGGAGGCGGAGGCGAAGGCGAAGGCGGAAGGCGAAGGCGGAGGCGAAGGCGGAGGCGAAGGCGAAGGCGAAGGCAATGGCGGTGGCGGTTGCGGCGGGAGAGAGGGTGGGGATGTGGAAACGGAGGCCGGGACTGCCTGCCAGCAGCCCCTGCGGAATCGATGGACACCCCGTGCTCCCCGCGTCCCGGCACTGCGCCCTTTCGTATTCGGTTTATTTTAACCGCCGGTCAACGGCCTCCTTGCGTGTGGGTGTGGTGAAGAGGCGGAGAAGGGCGCAGCGTGGTCGACTGAAGGGATGCAGTAACCGTAGCAATCACACTAGGGTTTACATGGATGATAACGGAGAGATGAAGGGTGAGAGGAAGGCAAGAGAAGCAGGCAGATGCTGATGTAGGCTAGGACAGGTGGATCATCCTGGATGTTCACCTGAAGTCATATCAACCTGCTAATGCTAACTATTGTATATGACACACAGGGCATTCATATAGTAATTCCGTGAACAATGGCCTAATTAGGTTTAGTAACCCACTGAATCTCCACTAACTCCAGCATGTAATCTACTGCAGTATACCAAGATTTCCGCAATATATGTACTGTTTAACCCTCTGTAACACATTTAAATTGAAATATTGTAATAATTTGTCAAGTCTGGTAATTGAAGGCGTTATTTTAATAGTGATACAACTCCATTTACTCTCATTTTGAGATATTGAGCCGTAAAGTTAAACGATTACGAAAAAATCGGGAATTGAAATAAAACAAGAATTGAGTGTTCTCTTTTCTTATAATATATGAACTTGTTTACAGATGAATAAAAGTACTGCCTGTATCTCAGAATATAGAGAAGTAAAGGAGATAAACCACTATAGAAATTAGTTTGTGATGCCAAATGGTTGGATACGGGAAGTGGACATTTTAAAGAGAAAACATAAATCTATGTCTTGAAGCAGATGAATCTATGTAAGAAAACATCTGTCTTGAAGCAGATTAAATATGAATTTTAATGTCACTATTTTACATACACTCCTGCCTCATCAGACACATTCAGTCTTCCTCATCGTCAGTTGTTCTGATACTTTTCTGAGTTTTTTGAAAAGAAGTTGCTTTTCCAAGACTAAGTCGTTTTTCTGTTTATGACCAGAGGCAGACTCAATTTCGGAAAATAATTTATCGTAGAAACTGCAAGTATCCTTACGTGGTGAATGAAAGGAGACATCAAAATTATCTTCAAAAACTTTACGATAAATGTGTATCCCTACAGAGGTTTTATTTCACTCAGACATTTCTCTCAATGTAAACTAAACACTTTGGCAACTTTCGGCTCACGGTTTAAATAGTTCTTTTTAGAATTATCCTCCCTAGCATAATGACTTTCGCAAGCTGGACAACTTTTGAAGTGAATCTTTAACATCAGCAGTCAGTGCTTCAGGCACACACTTTCTTGATTCATGTTTACCCCTTCCATCAAGACGAGCTGACCTTTCTTCTCCGCTTTTTATGTAATTCTGGCAAGTCATCCTTTGGAAATTTTGAAAGTATGGAGAAAGACGGTTTTGCAAACTTTTGTAGTTGTGTTAATAATCTCCAGTCTGTATTCCTAAATGCGCCCATTTTCTCAGCCGTTCTTTGGTCGACGGCGTTTAAAAGAATGATATGTACATAATCTGTTTAAGTAGCTATTGTGTAGATCAACATTTCCTAATCCAAAAATTTTCAAAAAGGTCATTCCTCTCGGGTTCCATATTCTTAAATATTTGCGAGTACAGGACCAGTAGAGATTTTTGATGTTTTCTTCAAAATAATTTTGCTTGTTTTTGTAACGTACTCTTTACCATAGTTTCTTTTGCGTTTTCAAAGGTTTTGTTCATTCATATCTTCCTTTCTCTGGTCCTTTTTACTTCGAATGCGTTTTAATTTACCACTAGACTCGCCACCGTTTGAAGAACTTGCAATAGGATCTTGATCACAAATTCACGTAGGCCGAATTTCACCTGAGATATCAGCGTTTTCTGCACCAGAATTGCCATCTAAAAGTGCAGTTAAATATATCGGACAATGCTGTTCTCGATTAGTTTACATTGTAAGTGTGAATGACAATATAGTACATAAATACACTCACACACATTCACGTCCATCCTACAAGTGCTGTCGGCACGTGTTTTTTTTATTATTGCTATGATATGCTAGTTACAATTAATACACGACAGCTTTAAAATGTAATCATACATTCATTATTTCGTATTAACAATAAATGCGAAATCCCTAAAAACAAATTGTTAATAGTACTACGTTTCCGCGCAACATGTAATACTTTTCTTTCAATTAGGAAGACTAAACATTTGCGAAACAGTGATATTATTTTAATTTACCTCTATCTATTAGAAATCTAGATCAAGATCTTCATCATCAATATTGCTACTGTCGCTAGAAACTTCTCGCAAAGAATTCATTACGAGTTACGTAGAACTCAATGGAGTTACACTAAATTTAATGCGATCTGCAGTAATTTGCTTGCCTTGTGATCCGGCCTGTTGGTCAGAAAAGAGAAGAGCACCGCTTCGTGAATAAGTGTAACCCATTTTCGCGGATACGAAAATGGAGTTGTACTACTATTTAATAACGTCTTCAATTGAAGTTATTTATTAAACTGAAAGATTGATATATAGTTTTACCGCTTTTGTTCTAATGTGAAAGTCTTTACCAAATTTGAATTAAGAATTGTTATATGGATAACTACAAACTAGTTTGTTTAACCCTGGAGAGATGGCGGTTGCCGGAGTTACGTTAGAGGTGGTGCGGGGTCCTTTCTGACCCCTTTAAGTTATTTCTTTATTATATTATATTCAGCCACAAATAAGTGTGAAATAAGTTATTTTAATAATGATGAATCATTTATAAAGTACTATTAACATAGTGCATTATTATAAACAAACATGCAAATGAGGAATTGAAAAAAATAAAAGGACAAAATTATTATTTATCTTTAATTTGATGTGACTCCATTTACATTTTCCTGAATACTTCCTTGACAAAGGTATCAGAAAATTTAATAAGTCTCATTTTCTAACATTGTCTCACATAAAAATAAACAATTAATTGAAACTGGTTCTAAGTCAAACAACGCACCTCAGAAAAAGTACGAAATTTAAGATGTTCGATTGGTATCACAGATATTTATAACTTATTACATCTACAATTTGGAAAGGAACAATTACATGTCAACATTTTCTTACTCTTACTGAACTACATTGTTTAACGAAAACATCGCGATGATTTTTACATACTTGGTTTCTGCATTTAGCACAAAAAGTTTAGTTTTCCTCAAATTATTCATAATGTCAAATAATAAATAAATAATACACTTCACGCTGACGCATTCTATCAATTTTAACGGCACGACTGAAGCACTGCTGAAACCTCTTAGCACTGCCGACGGAAGTTGTGCGCGTGGTCAGACGGATCATTTTGCGCGACGGGTCGACTGTTGTCGCTCTTTGAGGAACCAGTCAGCATTGTCGCTAAGTGCTTATATCTTTCAAGCAAAAACTAAAGAATGTGTGAACAGGTATGGAAATGTAATGTATATACAAAATATTACAGAAAACGCCGGCCTTGATCTGGACGGACGGAGCTGTAATATACAAAATATTATAAAACAAACGCCGCGCTTAATCTGGACGGTCGCGGTTACTAGGTAACGAAGGTTGTTGACGGGCGAGAAGGGGGGCCCTGGACGAGAGAGAGTTGGTGGTTGACTGGCATCCTGGTGGTAGCGGCGCCGTATGTAACCTGAATTATTAAAGTTGGACATCGACGCGAATAGGGAGGACAAATTGTGGAACAAGTGTGCAAGAAGTGAGCAGCAAGAAAGAAGCAGACGGATTTTCGGCGCGGAAGTCAAGGGGCTACGAACTGCGGGGCCATCGTTTTACAACGCCAGACAATTTTGGTACAGTGAACTTAATGCATGAAATTAAGCAAGAGAATTTTTATATTTTTAATCTCAAATTCCATTCTTAATAAACAAAATTATTGTTGTGCCACGTTGTGTGTAATTTCCTTCGGGACATAAACAATTTCAGACTTCCAGGCTTCTCTGTATAGAGAGCATGAGAAACCAAAGAACTTAGCCAATTAAATTAAATTAAAGATAAAATAATAAGTCATTCTGTAATTTTATCACAGTGGCGTTCCCAACGTGGGGCTGGAAGTAGTAAAACTTCGTATAAAATCGTGTGAGACGATTAAAACACGAAATTTTATTAAAACACGAAGTCTGAAATATGTGCACAACAATAATTTAAAGGTAGAAATAGTAAATGCCAACCATTTCAAATATCATATTATTATTTAGTGAGTGTAATTGGTGTTGAATTAAGATATTGTAAGTACATTGTGTCAGCATGGAAACTCGGGGGAGAAGTGCTGGAGTCCCAGAAGGGGAAAATGGCGGCGAAGGTGCAGGACGGGGTGGCTGCAAATATAAATATTGTATCGGAAGTTGAAGTTGAACGAAATTTAGAGGAAGAAGTACAACTAGTGCAGAAGGATGTTGTCCCGAACTTACCAGTAGAGAATGTGGATACTAATAGCCTATACTTTCAGATGCTCGCGCAAATGAAGACAGATATGAATTCCAGATTTGACAGTCAAGACGCGAATTATGAAAATTTAACGCGGGAATTGCGTAACACCAGGGAGCAACTGAGGGACGAAATGGCTCAGCTACGAGCAGATACTGTCTTGGAATTTAGGAATTGTAAATTAGAACATCTTGATGATAAGGACACAACGTGGGCAGCGGGAACAGCAGGAAATGATAGAGAATGTAAAATTAGAAATAAAACATTTGAAAGGACATGTTGAAAATTTAGATCAAGTTGTTATGCAACAACACGGGAAAATGGCGGTTGTAGAAGCACGTGTTGAGGAAGTATTTGAGATATCTCAGCAACAAAATGTTCGTGACGGGAAGGTCGAGGCCAGGATAGAACAAACGCATGCTATGATACAGGATAGAATACGTCAGGAGGTGAAATCCGTGACGGAGGTGGAAGAAAGCAGAATTGGAACGGAAACGACTAATTTAAGACGAAAGATCGAAGAGTTAGAAAAGAAATTGCCGCAACTAGTTTTAGAGGAAGCGTCATTGCGTCCGGCTACGGCATTAGTATGGCCAAGTTATATCAAAATTCATGGGGATACTCGGGAACAGCCATGGTCATTTATTGAAAAGTTAGAAAGTTATTTTATTATGAATAACGTGTCGGAACATTTAAAATTGAACTTGGTCGAACAGATGTCATCCAAGGCCCAAAATTGGTTAAAATCTTTAGTGACGGAACCGCCGAATTATGTGGAATGGAAAGTGTTCCATAAAAATGCGGTTGTTTTGCATAATGAAGAAGGGGAGCATGTTGGAACATATAATTTTCGCAGCATAAAGCCATATTTACGGCATGATACTCATGATTGAGCATGTAAATATTGTAAATAGTTGTAAATAGTAATGTTTTATTGTATTGTTGTACTTAATAGTTCCATGTTATCTGGTTATGTGGTCGAATGGAACCACTGATTTATTATACAAATACCAAATGATCATTTGAAATGGGCTTATGTTGGCAAAGGGTTTCTATAACAAAGATTGTAATTAGCTTAAGGCCTGAAGATACAAGTCCTAGTGTTGTGAAATTGTGTCGTGTGTGTACCAGTGCAAGAGGGTAAGAAGAATGAAAAGTATTTTGTTGTTGTGGGAGTAGTCTTGTTATTTATTAATAGGTAATTAGATAAATAACGCTCTAGAAGTGGGGAGCTGTAATATACAAAATATCACAGAACAAACGCCGCGCCTTGATCTGGACGGACGGAGCTGTAATATACAAAATATTATAAAACAAACGCCGCGCTTAATCTGGACGGTCGCGGTTACTAGGTAACGAAGGTTGTTGACGGGCGAGAAGAGGGCCCTGGACGAGAGAGAGTTGGTGGTTGACTGGCATCCTGGTGGTAGCGGCGCGTATGTAACCTGAATTATTAAAGTTGGACATCGACGCGAATAGGGAGGACAAATTGTGGAACAAGTGTGCAAGAAGTGAGCAGCAAGAAAGAAGCAGACGGATTTTCGGCGCGGAAGTCAAGGGGCTACGAACTGCGGGGGCCATCGTTTTACAACGCCAGACAATTTGGTACAGTGAACTTAATGCATGAAATTAAGCAAGAGAATTTTTATATTTTAATCTCAAATTCCATTCTTAATAAACAAAATTATTGTTGTGCCACGTTGTGTGTAATTCCTTCGGGACATAAACAATTTCAGACTTCCAGGCTTCTCTGTATAGAGAGCATGAGAACCAAAGAACTTAGCCAATTAAATTAAATTAAAGATAAAATAATAAGTCATTCTGTAATTTTATCACAGTAAAGCTTCTGACTCGCAGAATTAGGCAACTGCAACTAAGCAAAGATACATGGGGTCACAAAGGTCCCCGCGCTACCTCTCTCGGGTTAATAGCGTCATATATGCAAAATATATTCCACTTTTGCCAAGAAAAATGGAAGCAAATGTTGGTAATAAAATTATTTAGTCTTGTTTCAAATATGATCTGGTTTCTGCAAACCCATTATTTGGAATTCGGATGTTTGACATCAAAACTTTTCAATTTCGTTTTCTGTCTTTAAACTGTTCTAAGCTAGTTATTATATATTAAGTTAGCATTATGTATAATTATAGCATTAGAATTTATTAATAATAGTAACAAATTCGGACAAATAATTACTAAACATTTGAATACCTTGAAGTATTGGCAATGAAATGAAACTTTTAAAATGTCTGAGAGATTTTATTCCTCCCTTTTCATAAATACATATTCTGAGGCATTGTTAAATATGAATGAAAAACGATTCACCAATGAATTCTTCAACAATTACTGTCATAACGATAGAGTGAAAGTGCAAGAACACCGAGAACCAAACTAGAGGCCTCATGCGGAGTATTGAGGAAACACAAGTCCTTGCAGTTCGCGAATTCACCACCGGAACGCGCTGCTTCACGGCGCACGGCGCTTCGCATGTGTCTGCGGAAGCCTCGTGGGGAAGGCGTCAGTGGCGCTTCGCGTGCTCCACGCGCCAACTACGACGTCGTATCTCCTCACCCCTCAGCACCACTTCTGCCGATCGATGGCATCAGATGGGGAAACGATCATATACATTACACGTAAAACTTTCGCGTCATATCACCATGAATTTTCAGAATGGCCTGCCAAACAATGTTAAAAGGATTAAAATTTCGTCGCAAAGTACCCCATCCCACAATTCAGTTACATTTACGTATAAATTCGTGAGGAAATCAAAAATTATATAATATAAATTATATAATATCAACAATAAAATTGTTGACTTGGCAACGATGTTCCTAAAAAATGTAATAAAACATTATGAGTAGAAATTTTGACACTTTCAGAAGAAAATTTATAGTTCAATTAACTGCGAAAATCATTTCAGAACGAGCTTCAGAATTTAAAATAAAATTTAAAAAAGGAAACAAAAAAAAATTAAGTGTAGTTTGTTCCTATCCTAATGAAGTAGTTTACTCTGAATGGGCTTTATAATCGAGTAGTATACATCATTTATGGTGTTATATCCTTTTAATATCTGATATTATTAAAATCTGATAGTATCGCGTGCTCACCTTTTAGTTGTATATATTATTTTCGATGTGCAGATGTATTTGGCGTTTCTTCACAGCAGACGGCGAATTCATTGGTGAATACGCATTGCGGGTTGTCAAATTGTCTAATTTTGGCATCCAAGAAAAACAGTACTCAAACGTGTGTACGTGTGTGTGTGTGTTGTGTGTGTGTGTTATAAAGTAGTAGACGCACTAGTAGTTAAAATAATGGTTCTAATGAAACTTGAGTTTTATATCTAGTCATACAATTAAATATTTTACAAATAACTAGTTGTGGACGGATAATTTGAATTATCATTTAATTATATTCCATTTACAAAACACACGCTTGTTGTACATATTTTTTCAAAAAAAGGATCCTTCTTTAATGACATTAAATAATTCGACGAAGCAATATGTTACCTTGTTGGTAATTTTTAAAAATATTTTCATAGGCAATTTCAAGAAAATTGAGGACTCTTCTGACACGTTCTGAAAAATATTTAATATCTTTTTTAATGATTATACATTGTACTTTACTTCAAGTACTGAATGATAAACATTTTATCGCAAGCAATATTATTCTCTTGTTGATATTTACACTGCCATTTTCAAAATATTTCTAATTAATTTCAGATTGGTGTAATTGAACTTATGTTATGGCAAAATGAAAAGTAGAACAGAACGTAGGTTGAGAGTTCGAGAAAACCATCTTACGATAAAACGGTGTAATTAAATAAGAAATCAAAACTTCAAACTAGTCTAAAAGGTAGAAGAAACTTCAAATTAACACATTGCTTTGGAGGTTGGTTGCATAGGAAGTACATCTGTTAGTGAGGTAACAATTGAATCTCTCTGGAGGGAAGACAATGTGAGTAATAAAATACATTGATATTTACTGCTTATTAGGACAATGGTATTATGATACACATTTGTATCTTAACGAATAGATAAAATGAATAACACGCAAGAAAACGCCGTTTTTCTACTCCCACTGTATAATTCTGTCATTTGATGGCTGCCACCTGTTGCATAATGATATTCATTACGATAGAGTTTTCATTATGATACAGGTTCTTGACCAATCACAGAGAAGCTTACAAAGTAATTATTGACACAGACCTCTGTGGCTTACTGCTGTATAAATCATTCGGGGAAGGCGTGAATTACTTTTCTCATTTAAGAAGTTAACTTTTATAGTTTGGAGAACATATTTCAAGATGTTGGTTAATTTTTACTTTCCCGTATACGTACGTATACACGGAGTGATATATATAGTATAGGGCAAGTTATGTAATGCTGCGCAAAAAAATGGCGAATTTTCGGCAGAAAAAATTCATTGCCGGGCCGTGATAAAGAAAAAGTGGATAAAACCAGTTGCTAAATGAAAGAAAAAAATTCCCTAACACGTGGTGTAAACAGAAACCCTGTTTTGTGGGTCGTTCATACCGAAAAACCAATTGAAAGGAAAACGTCCGTCTGTCCGTCCGTCTGTCTGTCCGTCCGTCTGTCTGTCCGTCCGTCCGTCTATCTGTCCGTCCGTCTGTCTGTCCGTCTGTCCGTCCGTCTGTCTGTCCGTCTGTCTGTCCGTCTGTCTGTCCGTCTGTCTGTCCGTCTGTCTGTCCGTCTGTCTGTCCGTCTGTCTGTCCGTCTGTCTGTCCGTCTGTCTGTCCGTCTGTCTGTCCGTCTGTCTGTCCGTCTGTCTGTCCGTCTGTCTGTCCGTCTGTCTGTCCGTCTGTCTGTCCGTCTGTCTGTCCGTCTGTCTGTCCGTCTGTCTGTCCGTCTGTCTGTCCGTCTGTCTGTCTGTCCGTCTGTCTGTCCGTCTGTCTGTCCGTCTGTCTGTCCGTCTGTCTGTCCGTCTGTCTGTCCGTCTGTCTGTCCGTCTGTCTGTCCGTCTGTCTGTCCGTCTGTCTGTCCGTCTGTCTGTCCGTCTGTCTGTCCGTCTGTCTGTCCGTCTGTCTGTCCGTCTGTCTGTCCGTCTGTATGTCCGTCTGTCTGTCCGTCTGTCTGTCCGTCTGTCTGTCCGTCTGTCTGTCCGTCTGTCTGTCCGTCTGTCTGTCCGTCTGTCTGTCCGTCTGTCTGTCCGTCTGTCTGTCCGTCTGTCTGTCCGTCTGTCTGTCCGTCTGTCTGTCCGTCTGTCTGTCTGTCCGTCTGTCTGTCTGTCTGTCTGTCCGTCTGTCTGTCTGTCTGTCCGTCTGTAGTACTATTTGGTTTCTGAAAAAAGATATAGGCCTTTAATGCGGTCAGTAAATCCGATATAAAGTAATTTATTTTCTTGTTCTCTTGTTCAATTTTCATTATTTCAAATAGAAAACTAATTCATATGTTTTTCATTTGTTCAACGTAGAACCTCTTCAAGGTATTTTTTTAAGTAGTAGAAACTTCATTTGAGAAGTAATGACCATTCTTTTCTGGTAAATGTTTTGTTATCTGTATGGAGACATTCCAAAATACTAATCTATGTGCTGAGAAATTGTAAATTAATAATATCTATAAGGTGTATTGAGATAAAATCGTACAGTTTAGCATAATATTGTGTTACGTCACAATAGGGGAAATGTATATTAATATACCGATAAGAATCTAAGATTTCAAAATTAATATTACATACCAAAAATATTGCGTAAATAAAATCACATTTAAATCCGTCAAAAACTTTTCTTTCACGTTGAACGTCTCTTATACAAGTTGTATAATTAATTCTCATCTCTTTCTGCAATTCTGTTTCATTCGCAAAATAATTAATACTGGTTCAGCATGTGTGATTTAGTTATTAGTAACTGAGGTGTATCGATTTTTTCGGGTATTTGTCGATCAAAATCTATTTAACAGTAAAAAGGTTTTCTATCTATGGAACATTCTATCTGAAGTGTTATCTGTAGTTCCTGAGTAATCCAGATGGTAACAAAAAACACACACCACACACACCAACATTTAAAGCATTGCAAACTCAGGGCGTCCCTTCCAAAAATATAAGAATTTTAAAGAAATTGTTCAAAAACAACACAGCTAAGATTAAGACTCACAGTTGAAGGAAAAGTATTCCAAATAAAAACTAGTGGTGCTTCCAACGCACATACTTTCTCGCTCTGCTTCTATATGGTCTATATGCTATTCCACTACTTCATAAACCAGCAAAAGTGTATTCTACCAGCAAACGTTTTCCGTACCGAGATCCAAAATCCGATACTCAAAGTTAACGAACGTAGTGGTATAAGTATACCACTACGCCACACTGGCACCGCGTGAGTCGAACAGAGCCATGAAAGAATCGAACCGACCTATAAAATGGTAAATGCATGATAAAGGAACAATTGATACAGATGTGCATACGCTTTCCAAATCCAAGAAGAGACGTAAAAATTGTTAAATGTTAAAAGTTTGAACAAATATATACAGACACTTCCAGTACAGTTATCATAATTAACAATAATTGTTATTCAAATGGTTTTACATGGTTTTAAATAAAGTTTATAAAATTCTCAAATATTTCCTATGACAACAGAGAATTTTACAAATAATATTCCGCGACCAGGACACGAACCGCCGAAGCTTCTCTCAGAAGACCTGTATCAAACCTCGCTGATTAACCGCTGTGACCACAATGGATAGGCATGAAATACACTTATAAAATAGTACTAGAGTATGGTGATTCCATTTCTCGCATTATAAAACGAAAATATCCAGAGTATGTAAAAAATGTCCTTTACGCGATAAGGGATGGTATCTGGGAACATCATTCATAACAGTAAAACAAGTTCAATTTAGAGATTAGAAAACTAAATCTCCGATAAACTCTCTGACATTCTATAGCGCCACTATTTTTTTAAACTTTTTATCCACTTTTTCGTTACCAGAACCATGCTATAGGAGTTTCTCTGGCGAAAATTCCCCGATTTGCGGCTAATGATTACATTATTTTCTTTCCTTTTTAATTTTCTTAATTCTTTAATTGTTCAAAAGATGCACTTTAGGAAAACACAGACAAGTCCTGTCTATTTATCTGCGTTGATTCTATTCGTGAGTAGAAGTACTTCAAATGATTTTCAATAAAGTATCTACACTCTTCAACGTTTTTTCCTGCAACATCACATTCACCAAATTAAAATACTCACCTGGGGATCGAACTCAGGCATCTTCCGAATCGAAGATCTTAACCCCAAGACGCTTTAACCAGCTGCGCCACGGGAGTGACATGCGGGCAATTACTTATATTTTAGTCAAAACGTAAATGTATCAGTTCTATCGTAGTTATGCGGAAGAGCGGGCCTGATGGCCAGAGTCTCGCCGCATAAATAAAGTCACTATTATTATTATTATTATTATTATTATTATTATTATTATTATTATTATCATCATCATCATTAGGGAGCCGGTAATTATCAACGTGCGAAAAACATGTCTTTCAAACATGACCAAGAATGGCAGCGGTGAACGGCTTACTCCAAATAATTTATCCTATTCTATAGCACCACCAGTTTATTTATATATTTTCCGTCCCTTATTACACACGTGCAGAAAATTTAAAGAAACAATTTGGAGCGGTTTTTGAGAAAGTCTTTTTTTGTAAATTTGAAGCGAAGATTACACAAAAACGACTCGTTTTTTCAGAAAATTCTACATAGCCAGTTTTAAAGAGCTAGTTATGTACAAGAGACTTTTGTCTGAGGTAAAAATCGCTATCTACAATTTTGTAGTTTACAAATATTTTTTTGCAATTTTCAAAAAACAAAAGTTTTTTTCTAGAAGTAGGAATAAGACCATATTTTGTATCGTGGCTCATTACATAAGAGAAGAAAATTTAAAGAAAAAATTTGAAGCGGTTTTTGAGAATTTTTTTTTTGGAAATTTGAATCGCTAATTTACGCAAAAACTAATTGTTTTTCGAAAAAATATTACAAGACCTTATTGAAAGTGCTAATTTTGTACAAGCGACTTTGCCTGAGGCAAAAATCTCTATCTTCAATTTTCCAGTTGTTAAACAGTTTTTTGAAATTTTCGAAAAATTGGGCCAATCAACGAAAATGATACCTGCATCATTCCCTTAAACGTTCTTCGCACTATTCAAGAACAAAATATAATCAAAAAATTTGGAGCCATTTTCTTTTAACTTTGAAAATCTCAAAATAGGCTTCATGTATAAGTACCTTCAAATACTAAAATATAGGTTTTGAATTTCAGGGACCTTGAGACGAGTAAAAACGATCGGGGAATATCAATTTTGAAGAAAATCGGCTGAACGGTTTAGGAACTAGCATTGACCAGAGACGGACAGACGGACGTTTTGCCGTCAATCGATTTTGCAGTATCAACCATGAGGAAGGACAAATCATAAGGAAATCCCTATAAAAATTGATGGTAAACAGAATACGTACAAGAATATATTTACCTCGGACAACTGATATCGTTCAACGAAAGACTTAACCAAGAAATTGACAGAAGAATTACCCTCACCTGGCAAAAATTCTGGAGTCTTTCCTTCATCCTTCTAGGCAAACATATAGGCTTTAAAAATAAAGAGAGAAGTAATAGATTATTGTTTATTACCAACACTAATTTGCGGATGCCAGACTTGTTCCTTAACCTCTGCTCAAAAACTCAAAAATAAGGTGCCAAAGGAAGATAGAAAGAAAAATCTCAATATCTCCCTCAAATACCACATAACATGTGCATAAATAAGGGGCAAAACCAAAATAAAAGATGCACCAGAAGAAGCTAAAAAACTGTTCCTGCAAAAATAGACAAAGAATGATAGTGAAGTGAAAAAAAAGTGTTAGAAACAGTGAAAAACATAAGTGATTAACAATATAGTGATTAAGTGTGAATATCAAACAAAACGTTTAACTATAGGTATCAATGTACAATCAGTTAAAGTACCTACACAAATGAAAATTGTCAAAAACAAGCGTAGCCAGAATACTGAACTAAGTCAGTTAACTAATGAAGTTGAACATAACCACAAGTGTATTTGGTATTTATTTGGTACTTGGTGTTTTTGTACTTGGTAGTTTTATATTTTTTGTATTTTTGTACTTTTCTGTATATTTGATATATTTTTGTATTTGGTATTTGGCGTAAAACCAGACAGCTAACTAGCTATGTACAAGTAGCTGACAACACAAATCTTCGATACGAAATCACGAGGCCTTAGCCCTACATGAGATTGTATACGCTAATAATAATAATAATAATAATAATAATAATAATAATAATAACCAGGAATAAAATATCCGCAATAGGTAGTTTGGCGGTACCTGTAGCCGAATAAAGTTTTGAACTAGTGGACTGGACTGAGCAAGAAATTCCCACCATGGATTGAAAAACCAGAAAACTTCTAACAATGCATCATGTTTCCCACCCTCCAGCTGATATACATAGACTTTATGTGTCACGTAAGGAAGGAGGAAGAGGCCTCAGACAAATTGAGGCCTCCTGGCACAACGCAATAGTCGGGTTGATGCAGATCAATAAGGATCAATCATTTATTTAGCTTAAAAGAGAAGAATGAATCCAGAATCAGAAGCACTTGTAATAGCTGCCCAAGATCAGGCCTTGAGAACACGACTTTATGATAAAGCGGTTCTCAAAATTTCCCAAGATGATAAATGCCGCATTTGCCAGGAGCAAGTAGAAACTATTGATCATATTGTCTCAGCTTATCCAATCCTAGCAAAGACCGAATACCTGAAAAGACATGACAGGGTGTGTAGCTACCTCCACTGGCAGATCTGTACCGCACTCGAAGTTTCATTCACATGCCCCAAGTGGTACGAACACTCACCGAAACTGGTGACGTCTGTTGGATTGTGTACGATATTGTACGACCAACAAATTCAAACTGATCGCACGATAGCGGCAAACAAACCGGATATAGTTATCCGGGATTTGGCGAAAAAATCGTGTTTACTTATCGATGTTGCTGTACCTTGCGATCAAAACGTCGTTACCAAGGAGGCAGAGAAACGTCTTAAATACAAGTGTTTGGAAATCGAGATCAGCCAAATGTGGGGTGTAAAAGCATAGGTCGTCCCGATAGTTATCGGAACTCTGGGATTTGTTCCGCAAGATTTGTGTAAGAGCTTGTCTAAACTCCCAGGTAATACAAAAGACTGGGAAGTGCAAGAAATCGCTTTATTTGGAACAGCCCACATTTTGGCAAAGTATTGTAGAGGCACCGACATTCCCTAGATCTACCCCTTAGGTAGCTGGTTGCAACCTGGAGTAGATTTTATATTCAGCCGACACATAACATCTTTAGTCGTGATTTAGAGGAATAATAATAATAATAATAATAATAATAATATAATAATAATAATAATAATAATAATAATAATAATAATAATAATAATAAAAATAATAGCCGGACCCGATAGTCGAGATCGCTAAAGCAGTAAGGCCGTGGTGATCTTGGACGGAAGGATCGCGGGTTCGAGTCCCGCATCAGGTATGGGTGTATTTGTGTATGTCTGTATGTGTATGTCGTCCATTCATCCTTCATGAGCATCATCATTCCATTCCCTCAGGACTAACAACCCTAGGGGATCAAAATAGGATTCAGATTAATGTTGATCTTCTGATAAAACAGATGCACCTGCCACCGAGATAAAATGATACTGATTCCCGGTAAGTGCAGGTACATGTCTGTGTGGTCCGAGACGGCCAATTCGCGATCAAATAATAATAATAATAATAATAATAATTATAATAATCCGTAATAAGTTTCTTTACTCACATATTTTTTGATTAGCGTTTCCCTTCATGAAACGTACCTGGAACAAAATGAAATTTATTAGATTCAGATATATTTATCGTGTTTTATAATTAATTTCATGTATATGCTGATGAGTATTAAATTTTATTGTTCTGAATAGAAATGAGAACTGCAAATAAAAATGTATCAAACTTTGAAATTAACATTTTTAATTTCAACCAAAACAGGCAAAAATTATTTTTGTTCATGTAGGGCAGATTATAACAACACAAAATTTTCATCACAATTATCTTCGTGAAACTTGATGGTAAAAGCATCTACAATTAAAATATATTAATTTATCACAACTAAAACACAAGGAGATGTAATATTTGGTTCTAAGAAATAAGAACAAGATACCCATAGGGTATAGTCCTTTGTTATTTAGACTATCAAGTTTCGTTTAAAGCAGTTTATTTTATTGCAAATTGTGTTTCCTAAATAACAAGGTTCATATTTTTAATACACCAAGCATTGCAATCATTTACCAAACATATTTTAATTATAAAAAACATAATATTGGAATACATAAAATGGCGGTTCAAACATTCGACGGTAAACGCCGGAGCTCGCTGGACATGGCGCATATGCGTTGCCAAGGGATTGTTGATTTTGAGTAGTGTGAGAAAAACAAACGGTATGTCACTTTATTATGCAGCGTAGTGAAAAAGAGCTCTCCATCCAGACCCGAAGGCGGACGGATCGTCTGATAAGAACGCGGAATCTAATTTCTATTTTGTTTGATAGTAACGCTGTGCCGAAATACCGATACTGAATATTAGTCAGGAGATTGATTCGTGAAGTTAATTGAATTAATTCGGTTGCAACTATTTATCATTTATTGAAAAAAACTTTATTTGCAAAATAAGCTGGTTCGCCGTGTTTTACTGACGATACGACATTGCAGTTATTATAGATTGATTCGGTATCAACAGCTTGTGATTAAGTGGAGAACTTTAATTGAATATAACCGGGATAGAGACTGTAAAATATGTCCGCAGTGCCGTGGCAGAGCAATTAGTTGTGAATACACTTGGCTACGAACATTAGTTAGCAGAGACCTTTTTTTCGATTTGTTGAGCTCGCAGGTAGACGCACAACTATTGCACATGAAATTTAATTCAAAGGTCATGACCAAATGATAATGTTATTTTTGCATTGATAGATAGAAATCTTAAGATTCATTTAACGAAACTAATTGGAAAGTAGTTGAAATAAATTGTGTTCTGTTTTTAAACGAATTTAAAAAGATTATTATTGTGCAACATAGCAAGCAACAAGATTATTATTGGTGCAATAATTTCAGAATAAGATAAAATTTTCAGATTTCGTGTTTCTCTGTACAGAGGGCAGATCCGGTGGCAATTTTGCAAATACAGGTAAGCGAATTGTCATCAAACCGACAACCCAACGACTGAGCCAGCAAGGTAGTGGTGTAATTTAAATACACTTAATTTTCTTGATACTTGGAATTGTTTTACTGGCGCCCATAATAGGATTCATTGGTTATTGCAATTGAACAGAACCAACGACTAAGATATAGAATTTATACAGTTTTCAATAGAATGAGAT
Source organism: Acheta domesticus (assembly GCA_031308135.1). Taxonomy (NCBI): domain Eukaryota; kingdom Metazoa; phylum Arthropoda; class Insecta; order Orthoptera; family Gryllidae; genus Acheta; species Acheta domesticus. The sequence continues at coordinate 91,601,025 of JAHLJT010009436.1, read as the reverse complement.
AGTAGCGTTTCAAATAGAAGGATCGTTTCAATATAATGTAATGAAAAATTGAATTGATTTATTCAGTGTTTCCGGGCGCGTCAACTACTTAGGCAATTAGTCCCGTAAGTGTAGTGCGTGTTTTTCTCGGGAGGTGGCGATGATCTTTTCCCCGCTGGATGGCGAGATCTGGCGCCGACCTAACGTCGATTAGCGGGGTTTCCCCTAACCAGGTATCACTCATCAGCGGGGCACCGCCCCAGCCGGGACAAGTTGTAAGCTCCCGACCGGTCTCCCGGCATGTGTGATAGTGTAGTGCATGTTAGTGTAAGTGTGTGTGTGTGTGTAAGATGAGGGGATAGGACAAGGAAGGGGAAGGAAAGATCGCGCGCGGACCGTGGCCCGTTTGTTAGGGTACTGCTCGGCTGGTGTTGATCGAAGAAACCACGAGCTGAGCAGCCGGCCGCTAGAATTCCCCTCGAGACAGTGACTGAATTCGACCTAGCTGAGAAGCTAGTGTCGAAAATCCTGCCGCCGTCGGGACTCGAACCTAGGACCTCCCGGTCAGAGGGATTGCAGTGACATCAGGTTGATGCACTGAGCCATCACTCCCGGTGAAAAGTTGAAGAAATGCTAATGGATGTAGAAGTCGATACCAATTAAATGGCCTTTTAGAATAGAATCTTCCCAACTCTTTCTGTATGAAGATAAGTACCCACTCTTAAAACATTGGAAAATAAAAGAAGATGACTTTCTATGAAGGAGAAGTTATTCTGTGAAAGGGGTTACGAGTTCAATTCCCAATAGTGGGAAGGAAGGGGAGATGTAATTGCAGTGCGTTTAGAGGTCGTTGCGCCAAGAACTGAGCCTGGGAGGCCAAGAGCGAGGTGCGGAGAGAAGAGAAGGGGAGAGAGAGAGAGGAGAGAGCAGTTAGAAGGCGACAACAGAGAGAGAAGAGAGCAGGGAGAGGAGAGAGCAGAGAGAAAGAGAAAGAGAGGAGAGAACAGAGGGAGGAGAGGTCAGTAGTATAGGAAGTCCAATGGCATGGGGCCAGTGATGCAGGGCCAATGGCCCGGGGAGAGTGATGCGGAACGAGGGGCGTATGTAGGCGCGGGGCAGGAGAAGGCGCAGAGGGCCGAGGCGCGTCGCGAAACCCCCCAACGCAGCGCCTTCGCGACGCGACGGCCGAGAAGCCCCAAACGCGCGCCCAATCAACCGCGTGCTTCCGCAATTGCGGTCGTCCTCTCGCCCGGGCCAGCGCCATGGCGCGGGGCGCGAGGTGCGTGGCCTCAGACGCGAGAAGCGACGCGCGTCGCACGTGGCGCGTGGTGCGAAGAGCGTGCGCGGGGGGCGTGATGCGTGCGCGTGGCGCGAGGGGCGCGGAGTGAATCGCGCAGCGTAAGGCGCGAGAAGCAACGCGCGAGGGGCGGGGAAACGCCGTCCTCCATTATCATCCTCTAACCGACGCTCATCTGGAGATGCAATTCGGTCGTGGATTTTTATTAAAACTGGTCCTCAAAAACTATTTACTATTAGAAAATAAGATTTAGGTGTGCATGATTTTAAATATTACATAATATTAAAAAATACCCAATTACAATTAACTTATTGAAAAAAAGATACAATTGATGAAATTTTTGGATTATTTTTTATTTCCTCAGGAATGCATAACTGCTTTAGAGGAATTGTTTTAGAGAAAATAACAACTCAAATCACAAACATACAAATTAAATAACTAACAGTAAAAATACATTTCAAACATTTATAAATTAAATAATTCTTTATACACACACACACACACACACACACACATATATATATATATATATATATATATATATATATACATATATATATATATACATATATATATATATATATATAAAGGGAATTCCAACAGGTTCCTTATTATTATTAACTGATTTTACATTGCATTGATTATTCTTTTCTTTTTTGAAATTTTATGGATGGTCAGCAAATTGATATAGAAATAGATTTTGGATTCGAGATGTTGCTGATGAAAAACAAAGTTGGAATGATCAGTTGCTGGTATATTGTGTGAAAAAATAATGTTTTAGCATTATTTTGAGCATTATTTGACAGATAGTTCCTATTTTTAATTATACAAATACCTTAACAAAACCGAGCGCTATCTTTCCTCCCACTTCCGTATCGTATGTTCACCCCTTATTTACACACATATACACTTACATGCACTACACATACATATTGGAAGAATAGTCGGGAGCTTAGAGCTTGCCTGGTTGGGACAGTGCTCGCTGGTGGGAGATACTTGAATGGGTAACACTCTGCAAACCGTCATGTAGGTTGGCGACGTATCTCGCCATACAGCGGGGGATGGAAAGCGCCACTTCCAGCAATAAAAACAAGCACTACACTTACGGGAAGAATAACCATAGAATTTTACGCGCCTGGAAACATGGAATCATTGATCAATCATCTACAAATAGCGAATTAAATATATCAATTTGTTAGATCAGCCTTAAAAATAATGTTAATTACTGTTTGCTCTTTACAATTTTAATAATACTTTATTCAGATTACCCTCCATAGTACATTCATTCTAGAACCTTGATTCTATAATCTCCACGCACGATATTTAAGAGCAACCTTGATGCGCTTTTGGATCCTTTTTAATTTGTGTATTTTACCATCACACTCGTTTTTTCTCTTCTGGAAAACCCTTACAGAAGACACGATGTCTTAGGTTGACGAGATTTCCCTAGTTTTCATCATACAGTCCGTATCGTTTAAGGGTTCACGCTTGACAGAATTGTCTCAGATGAACTGAAACAATTTCCTCCGTAGTACGTTCCCTGGTTCCCTTTCATTCACCGTAAATGCTTCAAAAATAACTCACGAGGCGTCCCCGCTGCAAGCTCTTGTTAAAGTTACTGGGATACGGGGATCTGAGGCGAAGTATTTCTTTCCTAAAAGTTGCATTTCCTCCGTTAAGGAGAGTTCACAATGACCCAACACCCACATGTTTATTCCTAAATTAAATGGATCGGGGCCAGTGACTAGTTCATAGTAATAAAAAATTCCTACGCGACCCAACAGTGGGGAGACCAGTGGTGAGACAAGATCTATTTGCTTGAGAAAGTGCGCTGAAAATGTAACGCGATGACACAGCAAAAGTAAAAACAAATGGTTTGGCTCAATAGGAAAGATAAAGAGAAGAGATGGTCGCTAATGACCTAGATGTTGATGCAACCTTAAATAACCCCCCCCCCCAAAAAAAAAGAGAAGAGAAAAGAAGCAGGAGCCACGAAGAGAGCGAATACGATAAGAGAAGGGCTGACGGGTCGGCTGTCATCCTTCTAGAATGCCTTCTAGTGCCTTCTAGAATGACATTGCGAAAAAAAAAATAAAAAAATAATACTTGTTTGAAAATGTTGCGATGCAAAATCAACAATACATGTTAAAATTTTGATTGAGCTAAATATATAACAAATTGCAATTTTACTTAAATACTTCGTATTTACGTTTCACACGAACAAGGGTCATAAAATGTACGAGTATTTGAAATCAAAATTCCATCAGTTCAACCAAACCTTGACATTGCTATCATTAAAAATTTAACACATACACTTTATACACATTCATTACCTGAATTAGACTCTGACCATTATCCTATAATACTCAGTTCAGATATGAACTATATTAAAACAGAATTGCCCCGCGCGCATTTGTTAAGGTACTGCTCCGGCATTCACATGCCATTGATTGAAAAACCAAGGGACAACTAACGATTGCAGCCGAGGTCTGCTAGAATTCTCCTCCAGAGAGCGGTCTATCTACCTAAGGTCGAAAACTATGCCATCGTTGAGACTCGAACCCGAAGACCTCCCAGTCACAAGTACTGTAGTGACATAACTTCAAGTTCTGAGCCACCTCAGCCGGTATTTGTGAGTATTTCATGAGACTTTTAATGACGAAATCCTTTACCAAAAAAGAAAATAGTTTATTTTTACATGATCGGATTTAGCGAACCTTTGATATAATGAACCAAGATGTGAGTCCCTAGAAGTTTACTGTAACCAAAGTCTGTTGTATTTTGTTATTGTTTACTGCACATTGCTTTAGATATTTCAACATTTATAATTAAAATTAAATAAAATGAAAGCAATTTAGCGTGTTTAGTCTTAGTTCAGATAATTATATTGAAATAATCTAAGCCACCAAACAAAATGAAACAGCTAAATTCAAGAAGATTTATTTTCTTAAGGACGGATATTAATATTCTACCTGTAAGTTATTTAGAATTTTTCTTTACTATTGTGTTTATGCACCTAATAACCGAAATGTATTTCCTGAAAGTTTATGAAAATAAGTTCTTTTGCCAATTCCAGACAGCTTCTCTTGAACAGAAACGTGAAAAAGCAAATTTCAGAAGCATTCGGCTTAACAGGTCTCGTAAAGTGGAAATAGCAGCAATGAACTCCACTGCAACAAACCGTTTCTGTGTATGAGAGAGTTCGTTCACAGGTTTATGCGTTACGCCACGTTTATTTTTATCCTCATCCTAAAAAGGGCAGAAAGATACCCTCCATTTCTTTCACTGATTACAGCAGACATTTGGAGAAAAATATTGAAGGGATATTATTTGTTTGTGCTTTCCTTTTAGTATGCCTTATTTTTACTTTCCCGTATACACACATATAATACTCCGTATATAGTAGTATAGGGAAAGAAATGTAATGCTGCGCGATAAAAAAACGAGGGATTTTCGACAGAAAAATATCATTGCCGGCCCCTGATAACAATAAAGGCGATAAAACCAGTTGCTAAATTAAAATAAAATATTCCCTAACACGTGGTGCAGCCAGAACCCCTATTTTGAGAGTCCATCATAACGAAAAACCAATTGAAAGCAAAACGTCCGTCTGTGCGTCCGTCCGTCCGTCCGTCTGTCCGTCTGTGAACACCACTAGCGCCTAGACCATACGTAGGATTTTTTCAAATTGAAGAAACCCCTGTCGATCTGACTCGAGTCAAAGCTTTGAGATTTTGAAAAAGATTCTATAAAATTTGGGGTTAATTTACATGAAGCCGCCCGGTTTTCAAAATTTTTTCAAAAACGGCTCCGAAATTTTTCTTTAAATTCCTTTTAAGAATAGAGTAAAATACACTTATAAAGGCGGCATGTCCTAATTTCACGGTTAACTCTGAATTTTTGAAAATTGCAAAATTTTGAATATTTTTCGGCCTCTTCCTACAACTATAAAATTAAAGATAAAGATTTTTCCTTCAAATCAAATTTGTTCTCTATGGAGAACTATGGTGAGTTCTTTCATGAAGATCGTGCCCTCTTTTTGTGATAATTTTAGTAGTTTTCGCCTAATATAGCTTAGTTAGTTAGTTAGTTAATGCCTTATTTTACGTATTTAATATAGCGTGCAATATATGCAATTTAAAAAATTACAAATTTGTTCAAAAACGGCTCCAATTTTTTCTTTAAACTATTGATAGGGATAATGCTAATTGAGATCTATGAGATGACATGATCATTAGTTTGCTCTATTCTTTAGTTGTTTCAAAAATTACAAAAATGTAATTTTTTGACCTGTCTCTCATGGCGTTAATATTTACATTCGCGGCATTTTGTTTCCATTATTATATTTATGAGTACATGTGATTTAAATAATCTCATAAATTTTCACGAAAACGCAACAGTCTTCTGTGAAAACCAGCTCAAAATTCTGCATTTTCAGAAACGCTTAAATGCAATTTTCTCAAAAGCGGCTCCAAAGTTTTTCTTCCAACTTTTCGAACGGATAGTGCTAATGGTGCTCTTTAATATGACGTAAAATTTGGAGTATCTTTTTGTTTTATCAAAAATTACACAAATGTACTTTTTTTGAAAGATTTCTCACGCCGTTAATATGCACATTTCAAGCAATTTGTAAACACAATTGTATTTGTGAGTTAATGTGCTTCAAATGACTTCTAATGAAGTTTTTCGAAATCACAAAAGATTCCTATTAAAAAGAGTTTCTATTTTCGCATTTACAGTAGCGCTTAAACGCCATTTTCTTACAAAAGGCTCCAAATTTTTCAAAGAAAATTGTCATTTAGGTCGAGGTTTTACTACTCTTTAATATTCTTGAAATAATGTTTCCGTTTTACTACTAGGAAACCGGAAAATTAAGAAAATGTCAAAAAATGTACTTTGGGCGGCGATAGACGGCAGCTGAGAAGAGTATGTGTCAAGTCCGAATAGCTAGTCGAGACCAAAAGAAATAGAAATCTAATACGGGATAATCTGTACCATTCTACACCCACTAGTAAAAAATTGTGACTGTGTTTGGAATGTATGTACTCTAAAATTATTCTACAGCAAACTCGTAATAATTGACAACTAAATATCGTTCATATAACTTCAAATTTCAATTTTGAAATCTACAAAACAAAAATCATATATATTCAAAAATTAATTAATCGAAACTCTCTAAATCTCATTTCAATTATCGTTTCACGAACTTGTCTTTTCCTAAGAGGTTGCACAATGCTAACCATTAAGAAAGTAGTTTTGTGCCAGATCTAAAATTAGGAATATTATCACTACATACGTGTATATTTTATAGACGCAGATATTCTCTAAATCTCTTTCTGATGACACATTTTTAATTGCAAATTAATATGTAATTATAAATTTAGTGCTTGTAAGAGATATTCTAGTAAATACTTATAAGGTAACAATAAAACTATTAAAACTTTCTTCTCATTTTCTTCAATACAAAATTTCATTTTAGTGAGAATGCTTAAAGGAAGTTAACAAGCCTTTAAATTGCAAGAATCAAAATAAGTAATATTTTATTTTTGGGTCAAACATTCTCAGAAAATTCAACTTTTTTTTTATCGAAAATATTACATCATAAACGGATTAATTATTCAAAATTGTGTGGTCATTGATTTATATCATTACTTAAATATCTCTGCAAAGTATGAATTTGACATAGAAATAAATTAGTTGGTTAAAAAATGCATACAAAGCGTTAACAGAAGCCGTTCGATTAAATAAATAATGGTTTATCGTAATGTGTGATGCACTGGACGCAATAGTGATTGTACGCATGTGGCCACGACACAGCCCGGACGAACCTAGGTTCGAGTTGCGATGGTGGCAGTATTTTTGGCACCAAATCAGTGGCTGGATCGAGGATTTTCGCTGCCTGTTCGTTATTAGGGGTCGATCATTTTCGTGGTTTCCTCCGATCTATTACAGGTGGTTGCCAGAGCGATATCTTAATTAACGGGAAGCAGACCGCGCCACGCAAACTTTCTTTCTGTATCCCGTCCTCATTCACACTCTCAGAGTCGAGTGATGGACTTTCTTCTTTTATCATAAGGTCTATTCCACATTCTTCGTCTGTTTGTCCAGGATTATGCCGAAGGCTCCTTCGAACTCATCGTCTCTTTCTCGATCTTTCCAACTTCATTTGACAAGTGATATTCCATTGTTCAAGAACCATTCTTGATGACATACGAAGGACATGATTTCTCCACTTTTATTTTTATAATGGATTGCCTTTTCGTTTAATTGTTGCAGGCCTAGTTCATCCCTTATTGCTCCATTTCGGATATTGTCTGTTCTTTTGAAATCTTCATCTGCACTAAGAATCCTCATTTAACCCCACATTGAAGATCTACGAAAACTGTTGGAAAATCGTAGTTGTGACTAATTGACAATCGTAGTTGTGACAAGTCTGCATAGACATTGTTTGAGCCTGGAAGAAGCACAATCGGAATAATACATAGTTATTTTTTAATTTACTATGCTATGATAATTATTTGTGAGTGGTTGAAGAAATTTGTGGGAAGAAATCCACAATGCTCACGTTTTGGAAAGTTAAAAAAAACGCACAATTTTGTCCTTTTTGTAATTAAAATATCAACCCCTAAACAAAGATATCGGTCTATAAACCAATAATAAGACCTAAATTTTTAAAGTGAGTGGAATAGTACTGCAACCTTTCAGAAAACATTCGGTATGTTTTAGAAAGTCAAGAAATTTTTAGTATATATCACGCGCAAATGTTCAGAAGAAACAGAATTTGAATCAATGTCCTTAAAGCTTCCACTTACAAACGACCGTCGTGCAAAATTCCACCGGTGGTTTCGCACCCAGCCGTTTCACGTATAGCAACATCTAGAGCTCGGTTTGTGAAACATTCGAGGGGCTTTTCCTTCCGGCCCACGACTGCGCCGGGTGCTGAAGTAATATCGCGCCTTCCTCTTCCACGGCCCCCGCGTCGCGACTCGCGACCCCTCCCTTCGCCCCTCGGCTTCGCTTCCGTCCTTACATTCATCTAAAGCGGGGATAAAGCGCTGCTGCTGCGAAACAGATGAAGGAAGAGGCAACTGCTCAACTGGGAGGGCCACCGACGGACTGGTTACAAATGTACATTTCGAGAACGACAGAATTGTCGCCTTACTGCACCGGATAAAAATAACAGAAGCAGCAAAGATGCTGCAGGAAACTTTGTCACGGCCACAACTTTGTGAAGGCTACACTTATAATTTCTTCACAAAAAGTTTTACAACCACTCTTTTCTCTACCGCAGTTTGAAAACTTCTGAGAAGAGAGTCAAATATTTTCCTTCTAGAAGGAGAAGGAAATAAGGCAATAAATTATTTGAATTATCCATACAGGGATAAAGTTGCTTCCAAATGAGAACTTAACCTTGTTTACATGACCATTTATGTGGTCTCTCGGTTTACTCTTCTTAATCTGAACAAAATTATTCATTACAATCTCTACAACTTAGATTCTGAGATTAATTACATGATGTCTTTCTCAATTCATCCACCATTTCTATCTCTATTTCGTCACGAGATACATCTCAAACACCACTCACACACAAAGTACTGTATCTTGTAACTTTTATCTTGTACCTCTCGTATCTACCTAACGTCTCGTATTCTTTAGATACTCTCTTCCCGCTCCAGTATCCGCGGGGTCTGTTTTGCAGATAAGAGTCTTCGCACACACCAAAGTCTTCCGTCTTCGCCGCAGCGCGTCGCACCTTGCAGCTGCTTTCTTCGATCCCCGCTGCCGACTCCCCCACCCCTGTCCTTGGGAGACGGCGCGTTTTACGAGAGGGGCGCCGCCCCCGGCCCCACTGCGCAGCCGGCGCCGCCGGCCCAGCGCCAGCGCGCTCGCCCCGGCCGCTCTCTGCAGCGGAGCCGCAACGCGGCGGCCCGGCGCTCTCCATACCACGTGCTCGCCCGCGGCACCCTGCGCGCCTTTCATACACGATAAATAACATACTTTTGACAAAATGTTTCTTATTCATTCAGTTGCGACCGTCGGAGTTGGCTCAAGGCATCAATCTGATATCACTGCAGTGCCTCAGACCGGGAGGTCCTAAAGTCCTTCGCTGGTGGACTTTTGGCTCTAGCACGATAGCTAAGAAGAATCCTAGCGGCCGGTCGCTCTGATCGATAGCTCTCCGTAATTTCTCCGATATACATCATGCGAATGGCGAAGCAGTACCCTAACAAACGGGCCACGGATCGCAGGCGATCTTTTCTTCCTCTTTCTTGTCATATCCCACCCTTTACTTACACATACTTACACTAATATGCACTACACTATCATACATATCGGGAGTGCAGAGATACCTTGTCTGGGAAATACAACAAGTGTATGTGTGGGTCAGCGCCAGATCTCATCATCTATGAACAGCAGCCTTTCATATCACCTACCGTGATAAAAGAAATATACTACACGTACGGGACTAATGACCTAAAAGTTGATGTGTCCGGAACCACGGAATAATTAATTATCAATTATCTCATTGCGGAGAATTAGAAAACCTAATGAGTCGCTTCGTAACGTTTCCCTGTTCTTTATTATTGCTGTTTAGAGTGCACACTATTCTCCTTTTTCCTAGCCATTAGGTCCGCTCAGTCGCAGGATCTCCAAGGTCATCTCGCCGCCATAAGCCTATTCCGGACGGGATGAGTTATGACAAGTGAATGGCACCCCAAAACGAATTTTGGAAGACGATGGTATAATGATGATGATGATGATGGAAAGGGAATTGGAAGGAGAGATCCAATGCGGTTCGTGAACAATTGAATAAAGTAAAGAGCTAGACCGTACTCTTTGGTCAGGATCAGATATTTTAGTAAACCTAAGTAGATATCTAGTGTGGTACATTTTCATACATTCTTGTTATTCTACTGTGTCACTCAAAAACGAACCGATGAAGGAAGTGAGGTCAAAATATTTTTTTTCAAATATATGCGCTAAGAACAAACAACTTGAACTTCTATTAGCTTAAAAATAAGGTATCCGCTCAATTACAAGATAATAAGCGTATTGAATTATTCAAATTAAACCAAGCAAGGCATAATTATATCATTCTCTGTTTGGCTAGAGGTCTGCTAAAGAGCTGTAACAAGAGTTTGCTCGAATCTCACCCGGAGAAGCCCTCACATCAACTCACTCAACTCAGTCAACAGAATCATCTCACTCAACGCAAAAATAAGGACTCTCTACTTTCTGTAGTGAAGTTAGGGGATAAAGATGGCATTATTCACATGATGCCAGACATATAACTTAGCCAATCTTCAGTTGAAGCCACTATTCTGTTCAACAAGGAGGATATTACAGATAGTTTACATTTAAAAGATAAAATAATTTTTATCTCGGTACATGGCGTTGACGTGTGCTCTTTTTAAGAAAATTTAAACTCATGTCGCTCAATCATGGTGTAATTTATGGGGAGAGTATTTCGACTGCAATAAAATAATATTATCATTTTGAATGAGGTACCAAGACAAGTGACACTTCGTAAGGAAGCTGCGCAAGGATTCAGTTGTAAGTAAGTAGAGCGTAAGTAAAATATACTCCATGGGTGCCATATTTTATGAATTAGGAATAATGTGAAAACAATCATTGATGATTAGAAGATTATTTGAAATACGAAGTGCGTTTTTTCTTTGCCTTCTCCGCCTCATTCCCAATGTGGAAACTCCTATCTCTAAGCGGCACTCGAACTTAGAACCATAGCGTGAAGCAGTTTCCATCTTTGTTATTTGTGCCGGCTGCCTAAATATATAGCGAGGAATAAATCACGGCTGCCAACTTGGCCGAAGTTGCGTCGTGCAGATGCGCGCAGAGGGCCTGAGAATGCGCGACGCCTCGTTGCCTCGCGAGCGCCCGCCTCCGTGGGGACCATCGGTCTTGCGGCGCAGCGGGCGCCGCCCGTGGACGGTGAGCGAACCCTGGGCACGTCGCGAGCGCTCAAGGCCCCCTGCCCCTCCCGCGCCGCGCGCCGGCAATCGGGGCCCGCCCGAGGAGGCCGTGCCCCGAGGGGATTGGCCGGGAAGCGGGTGCGTGGCCGCGGGGGGCGTGTGACGCCAGGGGACTGCGGCGCGGCGCGGCTCTGGCCCTTCGGCTCTTTGCTACTTAAACCGTACGCTCACAAGCAATGGGTGATGGCTGGGGAACAGCCCACCCTGGGTGATACTCTTGTAGGGGTGACACCAACTGAAAACTGTTTTTCATTTTTTTTAAAAATAGGAATATTCGATATACTTATAGAGTAATCGAATAATCTGCGTGCGTTTGTCCGTTTGTCTCTTGAGGTTAGATCCAGGGACCGAAAATGTATTGAATACCGGTAAAATACCTTTACAGGACGTCCTTGTATTTTCAATGGAAAATAATATTGCTCTCACCATCCACACAGAGAAAATAACAATCTTTCTTTAACAATTTTGCGAAACGTTTATTAATAAAATAAAATATCAAGCACGCATGCCCACGCTCGCGTACATGCATGCACACGCTCACATCCACTCATACACGCGCGCGTCCACTCACCGCGCGCCCTCCTTTCTTGCTCTCAAACGCATTCTAACACTAGGCGGAAAATTTGCTGGGGCCAACGGCCAAGTCACATTTCAATCCTCCACACTGCGAAAAGAAATTGATAGCCTGGAATGTGTCGAGTGCTTTATCCTCTTGAATGTAACCCAAGAATTGGGGCCGAACCGTAGTCGCCCGTGGGTCGAAACGCTGACCTTCGGAAACTGTCTATGCAAGAGTGCTGCCCTCTTACAAAGTGGCAACTGATTCCAAGAACGGAAGTATATTTCTTGGTACGGAAAGGGGTTTCTCCTTGGGTATAAGATAGATGCACATTTGTACTACTATTAGAAATATCATAGTTGATGGATGGATTTATTATTTTCCGTCCCGCCAACTGCTATGATAATTAGTTCCATAAGTGTAGTGCATATTGAATTTCAGAAGAAGAGCTAGCTCATCTTCTGAAATTGAGCCAGCAATGCCGCTGTCTCTGATCGGGAGGTTGTAGTGTTCGAATCCAAATGGTGGCATAATTTTCGACACTAGCTTCATTTAGCTAGGTTGAATTCATCTAGAAGAGATTTCTAGCAGCTGTTTGCTCCGGTCAATACCTGACGAATGCCGGAGCAGTGCTTTACCAAACGACCATGAGCCACGCGCAATCTTTCCTTCCTTTTCTTTGGCCTAATCTCTCTCCTCTCTCACACTACACTATCACACTCGTCTGGAGACCAGTCGAGAACTTGCAGTTTGTTCTGGGGCAGTGTCCCGCTGGGGGAGATTCCTGGAGGGAGAAATCTCTCGGAAGCCAAAATATATGTCAGCGTCGGATTTGAAGATCCAGCGTCGGGCGAGCACCGCCATCTCCCGGGATAAAACATGCACTACATAAAAGGAGACAATGACAGTTGTCGGGGAAACTGTCGGAAACATTAATGAACCAATCAATTAATAAGTCCAGAGAAACCGGTGTTCCTCTCGTGCTTGTGAAACGCGGCGTCGGCTTCAGGGCCTTGCTCCTCCAAATATATCCCGATCAGTCGGAACAAACTCGAGATACCGAATGGTCTCCCGATGTGTCTGGTATTTTAGTGCGTGAAAGTGTGTATTTAAGACGAAAGTATGAGGAGCAAACGATAATGCGCGATGAGTGACCCGTATGTTAAAGTACTACTCCGATATTCGTCTGGTACTATTTAGAGAAACCATAGAAAACTACTGACAGAAAACCAGGTCACTAGAATTCTTTCCCAGACAAAGGCAGAATTCATCCTAGCTAGATTTTATTAGCTAGCTAGTATTTTCTTTAAAAAACCGATAAATCCCTAAAAATAATTTTGACAGTTCCCGGTCGGAATGATCTTTAAGGTGTGAGTGCGGCGGTGGTCGCAGCCCGAAGGGTCCTAATCCTACTTGGGCATGGATGCTTACCTACGTGTTTTGGCAAGGAGGGGATTCCCATCCACCATGCACCATCTGCCCAATTCTCCAACATTTCTTTGCCTGTTTCTGTGGTGTAGGAGCTTGGAATAGGAGCCACTTAATCGCTATTCAATAACGGTGCCTTTCTCCTGTCATCTCGCCGGTATCAGGGTGGATCTCTATCAATATTTCCGGGGAAGACAGGAACTCTAGAACGGCATTGCTCGTAAGATCTCAGCTTATTTATTCGTCCAATTTGCAGACATTAAGTTTATAATGAATGAAGAATTTTAATAAGTAAATTCCTTCACTCCTGTCAGGAGGTATTCGTCACCAGACATTTCAAAATCTCTGATTTTGGAGGACTTCAAGGCATGTCTGTAGTGAATCATTAACAGAAGATTTAGTTCTCACTCACTGAATTTTTCATGAAAGTTTCAGAAAAAGAACCAATTATTTTTTAACTTCAGAGAGAAAATGACTAATATTTGTACACAGAGACACTACTTTATAGAGCAGGCAAATCTGACATCTCCAGTTTTCTAATATTATGATAGGTATATAGTCAAGGTACTGAATTATCAAACAATTTACTGTTAGTTACGAGTACCAACAAAACACGAGTAAATAATGTTGGCTTCTGGAAAATAAGTGTCTCATATGTTAAAAGATAAAAGTCGAAGGCAATGAATCCGCCAAATTAAATAATAAAATAAATGCGAGATAAAACAAATTATATGGATTGCATTATGTGTTAAAATTAATTTCGCAAATTAAAAATATTTAATCATTTCTCTAAAACTCTGCATTAATTAAGTATACTTATTATAACTTGTCACAGAAACCATGCATCATCAACACATATAAGTCAAGAAAATCCTTCAGAGGACGAGTACCACAAAAAGTCGTGTTCTACAGACATTCGGTACACAATTAATGGAAGGCGGAACTGGAGGTATCCTAAAAGTTGTGTAAGTTTGTTACGGCTGGCGTCGTCCGTTTCCATCAAGACGCAGGAAATCGCATCTGGCCGTTGGAAGAGCCCCCTCCCCGGTGGCGCCGCGCCCTCGTAAAGCGCCCGGGAGCTGATTGTGAGGAGTTACGACCCGGGTAACGATGGCCGGCGCGCGGCGCGGTGCGGCGCGGCGGCGCCCGGAGCTTCTTCCCGCTGCCTTCCACCCGCTCCCGTCTCCCTCCGGCGCTCGCCCCCGCCGCGCCTTTCTACCTCGCCTTTGTTTCTTTCTGACTGCTCTTTCAGCATTTACTATTTCCTATCTTTCCTGCGATAACTCTTGAAATGCAACCATTCTTCAAATTTCAAATACGAATGTCCTCTGTTTTCACTTTGAATTGCTAATTCTTTCACTATTATGATTATGATTTCTTTGAATCTATTGGTATCGTAAGGTATCCTACTCCATTCCTCCATTTTCTAGTAATTTTTAGTTATATCCACTTTCAGCTTCTCGTTCTTGTGCTTCCAGCAATTACATTGATTCTGGGCGCGCCAACTGCTAAGGTAAGTCCTGTAAGTGTAGTACATATTTTAACGCGGGAGGTGGCAATGACCCTTCCCCGCTGATTAGGGAAAGACCCCGAGGGCGTTGACCTGCGTCGGCTAGGATTTTTTTCCCAAATAGGCATTTGAATTCAATTTCTTCCCCAAACCAGCAGGGCACCGCCCTCGTCGGGACAATCTCTAAGCTCCCGACTCAAGGAGGAAGGAAAGATCTCGCGCGGTCCGTGACCGGTTTGTTAGACTATTGCTCCAGCATTCTCCTGGTGTTAATTAGAGAAACCACGGAAAACTACATACTTCAGAGCAACCGGCGCTGGAATTGTCTTCCAGACAGCGTCTGAATTGAGCAAGCTGTCTAGCTAGTACGGAAAATACTGCCACCGTCCGGACTCGAATACTAGGATTTCCCGGCCAGAAGCACTGCACTGACATCTGTTGATACCCTGAGCCACTTTTGTCGGTCCAGCAATTAGATATCCATCTATCATTTTAATCTGTTTACTTCATCTAAAAAATATTTCTCCCCTTTCTCAATCTATACATCTAATATTACATCATTTATTATATTTATATTTAAATATTTGTAAAACTAACTAAATGCACAACATAATCTGCCACTACACAAAAGCATGATATTATTGATTACTTTCTTTTTACAGTTCTCTTAAAAATGGCGAGTAAACCACAGGTAGGTGACTTACTGCAAGCTACAGTTCATTTTTATTGCAAAAACTTCCCTGTAAATAATTGAATTTATTGATTATTTCAAGTATGAAATAGATTGTAAATTTTCCTTGGGTTCAATAAAAAAATAAGATTGCAAATTAGTTTTTCTTAATATATAATACAAAAGGTAATATTAGAAAATCCTAACAGTATATTACTATTCATATCTCCAAATCGCATACCTATTTTATAAAATCAAATCACTGATGTCACCTTAAAATTGGAAATGTCCACAATTTGAAGGAGAAAACTACTTCCATAGAATATTCTGTAGGTACCTCCTGCGATTTAATATTTTCCCATAACATTAATGAAGTGTTTCAGCGTAGTACATAACAAAACATGGGAGACGTTTTGGATAAAATACTAATGCAGTGCTTCCAAATTTCCTTTACTTCATTGCATAAATTTTACGATAAACTCTCAAATTACAGCAATAACTTGACGCAAACAGGCAGAGAGAAGGCTTAAAGCGGCGCGCTCTTTCCCTAGCTCATACAAGCGCCCATATAAAAGATTAAGTGCTCAGGACGTGCGGATTAGGAGCAATTAGCACAGTGGGCGAGAATTCCTGCGTCCGCTTTGTGACGCATGGGGGCGGCGCGGCGGATAACGGAGCTGCACGTCGCGTCCGCGGAGCGGCGCTGCTCGTACGCAAAGCTCTTCAAAATGCGCGGTCGCGCTCAGCGCACGTTATTTTTTCATTTTACGGCTCGCCGTTTCTTTCCTGTTGATTCATGTTTTCCCGTCCAACCTCGCACTTGAGGCTGACAGCATCACGTGATGAAATATTCTGCAGTTGCGGAGTTCTGAAAGCGCGGAACAGGATCTAAAATAGGTGTAAGAACAATTTGATTGAAAGCTCTAAAGGAACCTGCGTGTCGTTTTATTGTTTGCTTTAATCATAATAACATTTTCTACACTATTAAGAATGCGGAAGTAAAATTATACTTTTGCATAAGCGTTCATGTGAGAATCCAGTAAGGGACAACGTTTTGTTTCTCACGTTTGTAGAACAAATTTTCACCCATGCCATCTGTGCTTCTCAAATTGTAGACCAGGCCTCAGATTTTCGCGCCCCGGCTCGCGGTCGCCCCAACAGCGTGCTGGCGCAAGTAGCGCATTAAGTGTCAATATCAATATCTGCTGATCAACGACAGCCAGATCGGTCTCATTGCAAGCCACCATCTCAGCTCGCTTATTAGTATCTGCTGTTTCTTTCTGTGTGTGTCACACGATCAGTTTCCGAGAAGAAACCGAGGATTTGGTGAGGCCGGGAAATGCTAATTTCTGCAACTGTTTGCGGTAGGTTAATTCAAGTAAATTTTCTGGTACATAAAAATTGTTTCTAGTATCATCAGGCAAATACAGGGTGTACATTTTTCCTTTCGCCCAAGATGACGCGCCCCTTGCCTCAGCGAGTGAAGCTCTCGGTGCTCCAGGATCTTGTCAACACGGCCGATACACCTGTGTTCCGAGAGCGCTCAACTGTGCTTAATGAAATTTTCTTTGGAGCAGATAATATTTCTTAATCACACCTTTGTACGACTTAAGCCTGCCAGAAAGTGCCGGGAGAGGTTTATTAAGAATTTTTGGGCGTGAATATTTCACATCGGTCGACAATTTTGAAGTTAGTCAAGAAACTTCGCACCCATGGAATTTTAATTTATAAACAAAAGCAAGCAACAAACGCATCCCGAGACCCGAAAACCCGCATTCTGGGGAAGAGCTACGGCGATCTATTGAAGAGAAAATCGCAGCAATTCCTTAAGACTTAGAACGTAAATCAAAATATTCTCCGGAGGTGCCAAGAATGCATTCCAGCCGAAGGACACCACTTTCAGCATCTTTAAGGTAAGTTAATCGCAGCGGTAGTTCCCGTATGTCAGCACGGGCGTTGAGGTCAGCGCTTTGCTGGGCGAGCGAGCCCTCGACTCCCCGGGCTCAACGGCCCGAATCGTCGGCAAACGATAAAATGTACATCTGGACATGAAAACGGTATCGTTGAGTTACACGTTCTTGCCTAATATTAAGTTCATGGATATTATTTCCTTTCCCGTTGACACATAAGCCAGCGTTAGAATATAAATCGATACCAGCCCGCATTCACTCCAAGAAGCCGAATGTCCCGGCGAATCACTTTCCTTCTTGCAAACACCACCTCAGCCGCACTGCGCGATGCGGTAGCGAGCGGCACAATACCCTACTCCGCGAGAGGGGTGGATGCGAGTAGGCGAACCCGGCGCGCAAATTCTGACGACCTTTGATCTAGACTATTTCAGTAGAATATATTATGAATATTATAATAAATAATGACTAAATAAGTGAGCTAATACAAAATAAGTTGTGTATTTGAAATATTTAACGTTAATATTGAATAAATATTGAAATTCAGAACCACTCTTTAAAAAATATCAGACACCAGGATTCTGAAAAGATTTGGTATAACTCCACGTCACATCCAAACTAATGGTGCTAAAACAGCATGTACTTTTTATACCAAGTATTTTCACGCAAAATTACGCAAAGGAACTCAAAATTTCGAAAAAGTGTACATGACCTTATTTCAAAATCAAATTTTTAAAGACCAGACGTCATTATGGAAAAAAATCTATCTTTAATATTTTAGTTGTAGAAAGACTTTGCAATTTTCGTAAATTCAGAGTGTTCAAAGAACATGAGACCTGCAATATTTCTTAACCGTCCTTCACAATATCCAATAACAAAATTCAATCAAAAACAATGGAGTCATTTGTTTGAAAATTTGGAAAATGTCCCAGGGGCTTCACGTAAACTACCTCACCAAAATTTAAAAAAAAAAAAAAAAAAAAAAGGTTTCAAATTGAAGGGGTTCCGCGACACTAGCAGGATCGATTGGAGAATATCAATTTTGAAGAAAACCGGCTGAACGGTTTGGCCGCTAGCGTTGTTTATTGACAGATTTTTGCCGTTATTCGATTTTTCGGCATCAAGGAAACACAAGACATGGATTCTGGCTACACCTTGTGTTACAGGATTTTTTTCTAAATTTAGCAACTGGATGTATCCACTTTTTCGTTATTAGTGCCCTGTAATAAGAGTTTTCTGCCGAAAATTCGCCGTTTTTTCGCACAGCATTACATAACGTTTCTCTCTACTCTGTAGAGGGAGAGAGTAAAAATGAAATAGAATTTACAAAATACAAATCATTTCTAATTCTCCCCTCACTTGCAATGAACATGCAGTATGTAAATAAATGTTTCTATGTTTATTATACAAACACTTACACACAATTCTTGCCAGCAATATTTATTGCTGGAAATAATTTTACTATTCATCGTGCAAAAATAAATAGTACTGCAACAAATAAAAAAATGTGCAAGGCTGCGGAAAACGTCGAAATATTACTTAGCATAATTATGGCTTATACTCGTACTAATGGTAGTTTCATTCTGAAAAAATCCCCACAACATTGCAACTAACGCGCGTGTAGTGTGAACTTGCGTTTGTTAACCCCATGGAGATACATTGCCTTAGTACCACATTATCTTTTCAATCAACAAGGGAAAACTAAGTGTTGATGTCACTGAACTGCTTTAGGAACGCAGATTTTTACAGCAGAAAATCATTACCTCTCAGTCAAGATGTAATGAAAACTCTGAATCTAATTAGCAATGAAATTTGCAAAAAAATTTAAGGTTTGTATTAATTGTAAAAATATAATACTATATAAAAGTAGATCTAGGTGATCCGATAGAAAGATTTTCTTAATACGAAGTAATTTTCTGCGTTGTGAAAACATTTTACATTTATTAATTATGCAATTTGAATAATTACTTGTCTTACAATCAATACAATGTTTGAATCAGTTAAATCTCTTATTTAGTAACCGCATCTATTGCAATCATGGAATTAATCTTAATCGCTTGGTCATAGATGAAAAATCGCATACTTGAATACCTATATTAGTGAATATGAAAATAAGTGAAATTATACCACAAAGTTATTCACTACATGATTTTGTCCGTTTTTTATAGGTTTAAAATTCTACACAGACCCTTTTAAATATATTGTTAGTGTTTTGTCCCCAAGACGGTTTCCTCTTGAAAGAACTCATCCGCCGCTAAAATGTTCGATTCCCGCGCTGTCAGGCGAACGAGTGGTAGGAAGCAGGGAAGCAGCCGAAGCCTTCCTCGGCCCGCGGGGCGTTTCGAAGGGGGGGTGAGGCGTTTCGTCCTGCAGTTTTACGAGCGGCGGTGAGCAGGCGCCGCGCGGGTGATGCATCGCCTGCCTGCGCCGCAAACAGCGCGCGACTGCGGAGCGTAGGTCAATATCGGAGCGGCGCTTCCGCAATATGGCAGGCGCCGAGCCGCGGGCTGGCGCAAGGGCCGCCAGCATGGGCACTGGCGGCGCGAGCTCTTGCACAACGCTGCAAGTGCACCGGCGCTTGTGAACGACAGCGGCCGTTGCCAAGAGACAGCGGCAGCCGCAACGGAAGAGAACGCACGGAAACGAGTCCTCAGAGAGCAAGAGGTATGGAGAGAGAGGGAGGAAGTGGTAGACCGGATGGTTGTGACTTGCCGGGAGGAAATAGGTAGTGGTGGTAGAAAGGAGCAATGATTCAGAAATATTTCTAGAAGAGTTGGCCGCTGTGGAATGAGTATTGATTGCAGGTACGTTTCTACCAAGGTCATTAGTCCCGTAAGTGCAGTGCATATTATATCCAGAAAGGTGACTGTTTTCTCCCGTGAAACGGAAAGGAACGGCCGTCGGCTGCTGTATTTTCCTCAGCCGCAGACAAGCTTTGAGATCCGGTCTCGTCTCCTGACACGATGTGTGATAACGTAATGCATATAAGTAAGTGTGTGCGTTTGTAAGGAACGAGGAGGAGCGAAAATTGAAGAAAGGAAGATCGCGTGCAGTCCGTGTCCCGTTGTTTAGAATATTGCTCTGACATTCACCTAATGTCGATCATAGAAAACATGGAAAATCACTGGTCAGAGCATCTAGCTGCTGGAAGCATTCTCCAACGGTTGAATTTGACCCATTTACATAGCGAGAGTTGCAAATTCGCCACCGTCCGGACTCGAATCCTAGGACTTCCCAGTCGACAATGCATCAGACTCAAGGAGTTACCACAGCCGAAAGTGATGGTGAGGTGAAGTCAAAGAAATGTTGGAGGATCACATGAGACAATGATACAGACAGCAACAAAGACGGTTTACAATTTATTTCGCCAATGACGTTGAAAGTAAAAGGGTAACACATTATGAGGCGCATGAAGCAAGGTAGTGGTAGTGGTGACAGTAGAGATAGCAATGACGTTGGTGGTGACGATGCCAAAAGCAGTGTGGCCAAAAGCGGCGTCTGTGAAAGAGCTGAAGGCGTTGGCAGTCATGGTGGCAGCGATGCCTGACAAACTGTTGGGGTCGATGGCGAAGTGGTGGCGACGGCGAGGAAGGAGAGGGTGAGGGTTTCGAGATGAATGTGGCGCGGCGATGGACAGAGTGAGTGTGGAGATGGTTGCAGTAGAAGCTTTAGTGAAATAACGCTGACTCAAAGCACATAAATCAATTGCTTCTTCGGCAGTTTCTGTGCCCAACAAACACATCACGAAAGAGGAAAATGGGAAAACGGTAGAGGTAGGTTTAAAGCACAGTTTTTCTTAAAGACATCAGTCATCTGAAATGTAATGGAAAAGTCTTTTATATTTTTAGTTTGAAAGGCAATGCGTCACTAGATTTCGGCATTAAAAATTACTAATAAGATCTGCATTGTACTTAAGAACTGCATTGTACTTAGTTATAATTTTGATGGCTCTGTTCAGCCCACATTTTATTGTAATATATGTGAAGGTAAATTATTTTATTAAAATCTCTTTATAGCATATTCATTTCAGATTTATTCACCTTCAACTGGTATCATGAATTTTGATCACATATTTGGTAGTGTTGAGGCCATGGAGATCCAGATATTACTTTTATAATTTGATATATTAATTCTTACTTTTTGAAATTAGAAATTAAAAAACAGATATTAAAACCACTTTCCTCAAAGATTGTAACTGAACATCATTGCATTGCATACTTAAACGTATATAAACCACTCCTTTAATTTCCTATATACTTGTATATGTATGGGTGGGAGACAACCCTTACGGAAATGGATTGTAAGTTCCAAAATGCTGGTATTATTTTATAAGTATAAATCAAAATTAAGAGCTAACACTTGTTTAAACTTAATATGAAAAGATGATATCGAGCTTGCTATTAAATCCTCACATTTTTAAACATATAAAATCGTCTCACAAATGAATCTAAATTCTTGTATTTTTATAAATTTCATAATAAAATTAAACTTATATTATTTTTATAATTTAGTTGCATTTATTTATTGTTTTCCAAGTATAACATTCATTATATTCTCAATAAAAATGAAATTAAAATTTCGTTTTTAAAACGTAACAATTTCCTGTTTGCAGGCAGAAGGCACATTGTTGTTCTCTCCTACCAAAAAATTCATTTTCAATGTCTGAATTACAGTCAATGCTGATTGTTGGTGTGCTGAGGTTGGCGTCTGCAACTGCAAGCCACTGTTCAACCTTTCCACAATTCTCTTCACATTCCATGGTTGTGTGTACTAAAATCATGGACTTAGGTTTTTCACTTGTAAAATGGAAACTAACGTTAAATCCATTGCGTAGTTTATGGATATTGGTCCAATAATTTGCACATGTTATTGGACAATACCATTGGACCATGGGTATTGGTCAATAATTGCATTGGACCATTGACAAATACCCATGAACCCCGCAATGAATTCCACTACAGATGGTCATGAAATACAGCAGACTAACGTGAAAGGTTCCTTTGTCAGATCTTCAGTGACCAGGGACCACACTCTGTGAGATCAAATCAAATTCCTCTCACGAGTTCTAAAATGTTATTGACCACAGAAAGAAGAAAGTATGAGACGGCACGGAGTAATTGACGCAAAAAAATGGTATTTAAACGACAAATCCCTCAGACCCTCCGGATCAAATCTGACAAGACAATACCTATTGAAGGTAAAATATTCTAAATCATTCACTTTCTCT
Source organism: Acheta domesticus (assembly GCA_031308135.1). Taxonomy (NCBI): domain Eukaryota; kingdom Metazoa; phylum Arthropoda; class Insecta; order Orthoptera; family Gryllidae; genus Acheta; species Acheta domesticus. The sequence continues at coordinate 91,578,456 of JAHLJT010009436.1, read as the reverse complement.
TCTGCTGAACTTAGAATACCCTGCAAATATCAAAGAAAAGAGACTACAGGCTCTAGAAAATATTATCTTCACCAAAATGCTATTTGTAAACGTGTTCACAAGTAAGTGAATAGCATGAAATGTCTTAAAGGTAAACGACAAATCGGAGTGAAATACAAAACTATACCAAATTAGTTGGTAAAGATTAAAATTTAAATGCATAATCCCAGTACTTCCTAAAATAATGTATTATCCGAACAAGGCAAGAACAACCTCACAATAGACCCTCTGAGGTTATCTTTAAAGTGTTTGAAGAAAATTGGTGATTAAAGTTCTTAAATTGAATGACTATTGGGAGAAGAAGCGGCTAGTTTTCCTCCAGTGCTTTAGACAATGTTTCATGGAGAACGAAGAGTAAATATCAGTCTGCTGGAAGAAGACATCGAGAGAACATCAGTGTGCTAGAGGAAAACGCTAGATGGGCCAGCTGGTGACGCACAAGGTCAAATAGAAGCACTGGCAAGAGGGAAATCAAGGGGGAAAAGAACGTTAGAATGAAAGAAAATAGGAAAGAGGAAAATCCTGGACGTGAAAAAAGGACAACCCGAGGTGGCGCAGTGCCAAACTGAGGCGCAGAGTTGGCGAGGAGGCTTGTGAGGGGCGTAAACACATGCGCCTGAAACACATGAGTGGACAGTGACGGGCGAGTGGTGCACTGGGTTGCGAAAGGCACGCGCAGAGTGCGTGGGGGAGAAAGTGGCCTCTGGCAGAGGACGCATGGGTACTGGCACCAGAGTGGTGGCACAGAATGAGTGGTATTCGCGACGGAGCAGGCGGAGACTCTGGAGGACACCTGTGTAAAAAGTGTAATCTCCTGAGCGTGAAACCTGGAACATGGACGTCAGAGCGTGGTTGCCGGAAGGTGGATGCCGAAGCGAAAACGTTGGAGCGTGGACGCTTGAACGTGGACGCCGGAGCGTGAACGCTGAAGCGTGGACGCCGGAGCGGGGACGCCGGAGCGGGGACGCCGGAGCGGGGACGCCGGAGCGGGGACGCCGGAGCGGGGACGCCGGAGCGGGGGACGCCGGAGCGGGGACGCCGGAGCGGGGACGCCGGAGCGGGGACGCCGGAGCGGGGACGCCGGAGAGGGGACGCCGGAGAGGGGACGCCGGAGCGGGGACGCCGGAGCGGGGACGCCGGAGAGGGGACGCCGGAGCGGGGACGCCGGAGCGGGGACGCCGGAGCGGGGACGCCGGAGCGGGGACGCCGGAGCGGGGACGCCGGAGCGGGGACGCCGGAGCGGGGACGCCGGAGCGGGGACGCCGGAGAGGGGACGCCGGAGCGGGGACGCCGGAGCGGGGACGCCGGAGCGGGGACGCCGGAGCGGGGACGCCGGAGCGGGGACGCCGGAGCGGGGACGCCGGAGCGGGGACGCCGGAGAGGGGACGCCGGAGCGGGGACGCCGGAGCGGGGACGCCGGAGCGGGGACGCCGGAGAGGGGACGCCGGAGAGGGGACGTCGGTGCGGGACCCCGGGACGTGGACGCTGGATAACGGAGACTGGACACCGAAACGTGGACCCCGGAGGGCGGACGCTGGAACGTGAACACCGCAGCGTGAACGCCGAAGAAGGAACACATAATGTACAAAACGGATGGACTTAAGTGGAGGGAGCTTGGGAGGGGCTGGGCGGAACCAGGCGGGGGGTGGAGAGCGGGTGGAGGTCTGCGGCGCCAGCCAAGGCAATTGACCGCCGTGCGCGCTGTGGCGTGCGGCGGAGGCGACGGCGGCAGCGCGTCGCGACGCTCTGGAGCCCGCGATCGAGCGCTGGCGCCGCGGCGCCGCCCCGGCGTCCCCCAGCCGCCGCCGCCGCAGCCACGTCCCGCATAGAACGTGTCCCGACGAGCGAAAGAGGAGTCGCGTTGTGAAGTATACGAGGAACATATAATCAATCTTCGAGTCGCTTTGTGATATTGCATAAAACGTATTCGCGCTGAGGTTGTTCACCCATGAAGTATTGACAAGAGATTTAAACAGCCATCTAAAATTCCTTTGACAGGAATGCAGATTTATTGGAAAATTGATCGCTGAGGAAATTGGAGGACGATATTTGCAAGACAATCAATCTAAAACAAACAAAAATATATTAACGAAATCAAATATTTGAGTGTTAATCAAAAAGTTAAATTTATACGAATAATACTCGTACATAACTTGTTCAGGATGCAAATATACAGTGTTATGTAAATATATCTTTCTTCCTCTTTCTTTCTTTTTTCAATTAAAAATCATACATATTTATACGTAAAGGAACAATATCATCATTGTTAAATTGTTGTGATGGATGACGAGATGATGCAAAAAACTAAATCACGTTTTACTGTGAAGAAACAATGTAAGAATTTCCCATACAATTTCTAGCACCATCTTCCGATCACCAATAAAGTTATTTTACTTAATGTACATTCAAAACATGTCTCTACGACTCATCACACCGTATATTATTTGAATATATCTGAGAGTTTGACATGGTATCACCAAGTTGTGCTGGGTAAACATTAAATAAGTTCGCAGGTTTTGTGTATACGAACTAGACGGTCAAATGCATTTTCGTTACGTCAGTCTTCTGGGAATGAGCGCAGACTTGCATGCTACAGAGTCTCACGAAAGGTCATTGCAACAGACTCTCCCACTCCCAACTTAATTCCCTTTATGAGTATTTACTTTCTTTCGTAGAACAAATGGGTCTAACGTGCAAACATTAGACTGGCAAAACTGAATCTACACGTATTACCCTTAGAATCCTTTTCCAGTATGTTTTTGCATTTCAGTTTTCCTGTTTATTTTTACTCCACAAAACGCAGCCACAAGAGATGAAGCACAGAATGGGCGTAGGGACGTCGACGACACAAAAACGCACCGCAGAGAGAGTTGCAGTTGGAGAGGGAGGGTCTTTCTTCGCCCGTGCGGGCGCCAGCGACGCAGCGCGCGGTCTCCCTTTGAAGTCCTGCGCGCGGCGGAGTCCACAAAAGAGCGGGCGGGGGGGGGCTGATTCCGCCCATCCGCCCCCGCGGAGTTAAACAGGCGACGCGCTCCGATGCAACGGCTGGCTCTTCGCGCGGGCGGGCGCTGCGAACACCGCGACACGACGCCAGGCGACACCCAATCAGACGCTCAGCGATCCGACTCGAAAAACAAACAAACAAACTAAAAGAAACAACACGATATGCTGGAGGTCCCAGAAACCCCGCATGTACTTGCTCGCGCGCAGGGATTTGACGTACGCGATATAACTTGTATTTACGTGTGTCGTAGGGGAGCCAACGGTACACGGAATTAATAAAACAATTCTTAACCAATTGTTTTGAAAAATAAAGGATATGTTACTAATGTTTTGAAATGAAGATAAAACAAAAAATAATTGATGTATCTTTCTTTTCAGAATCGAACAATACATTTGTATCGTATTCCACTGCGGCAAGTGGAGATTGATATCTGCTTTCGTTTCTGCTGTGATCTCTGACCTTTGCTTGACCCAGTTTCTAAAATACACTAGTAAATGTTCAACCAGAAATAAACCCATTTAATTGAAAATTGAAAGTTAACTAGGTCGATTCAATTTGCGTGACCCTGTTACTTTCATATAATATTATCTTAAATCGAATGGCAATTTAATTTTTATATGCAACCAAGACGTTTGAGAACGATTGAAATATGTGTATTTTATTTTTGTTTCTTATTTTGTATTAATCTACGTCGTGTAAGAGTTAGTTGAAAACTTATTTAAAGACAGAATTTCCTAAAAAGTGTAATAAACGATTACGATAATAATAAATTGAATATAAATTAATAGAGGAGAATCTACCATTACCAGAGTGTCATCTATCTAACTCCTCCAGCGGCTATTTGTTTAGTCAAGAAAAAGGAACATTTATTTTCTATTATGCCATCGAAAAACAGTTTTCATACTAGCAAATCTGGTTTTAAATTAAATTGAATAAAAAACATTAATCCCTTTTACTTGTGTATTGCCAACTATATATCTGTATTTTCTTCTTCAATAACTAAATGGAATGGCTAGAAAAAAACAGTAATGAAACAGTTTCACGAAATTGTAAGAGAGTCAAGCTGAACGTATTAACGTCTCATCCCTCCATTTCTGAGGAGGCTCTGCCCTGAGTGAACGCAACGCACTACCGCACTGCGGGTTGCATTCACGACTGGGGCGGCCGGTGTGGTCTTTTAGGAACGCGGACCCCCAGGGGGACAGGAACGGGGGGACAGGGAGCGGGGAGCGTGACGGAGAAGCGAACTCGGGGATGGTGTTGGGATGAGGTGAAATCTGAGGGCGTGGCGGCGGAGGGGAGATGGGGTGGAGGAGGGAGGGCGGAGGCGAGGTGAGTGGTGAGAGCGAGAGCGAGTGCGATGCGCCGGTGAGAGCGAGGTGCTCAACGGGAGTGATAGCTACAGACCGGAAAAATATGTAGTAATAAACCTGGAAACTATGTACAAAAATATATAATTAAACAGTAAGAATATGTAATAAATATGTAAAATCTGATATAATACGTAGTATTAAAATTCTCTAATTAAAAAAGAAACATTTACTTAGAACTAAATTACATTTAGAAAAAAATATAATAATGTGAATAAATCCTCGCTATTGTAATATAAAGAGCTTCGAATTTCGTATTTACCATGGAGCTTAAACGCCACGCTCAAATGCTGCTAGGATGTCCTGTGGGACTTAAATACGAAGTTCCTATTGCTCCGCCGTGCAATGATAAAGCGACAAGAGCATTACACACTATTTCACTCAAATACTGCTGGCCAGGAACAGACGCATTCGACAGACTCATGCAAGCACACTTGACGCAAATTCCATCCCAGATTTTTTATAATCATTTAACTTTAGAGCTCAATATCTCGAAACTAGTGTTAATGGAGTTGTACCACTATTAAAATAACGACTCAAATAATGTTCCACAACGACTATTCTAAGTCACCGAAAACATTTGTCGCCGTCAATGTGAGAGTTTTCGCTTCCTTTTCTTTTTTCTAAGTATTTGGAAATATCTAAAAAGCATCTTGCTGAATCGCATTATTGAATAGATTAATACTTTCATCTCTTTATTTGCCTCTTCATTAAATAACTTTTAAAAAACATCTTTAAAGTCATTATAATTAAGGGTTAAAAAGAGCGATTATTATTTACAGTGAACGCCTTCTTAAATTCTTTTAAGTGTTTCAAAATTAGGCAAAACAAGCAGGGCTCTACGAAAAATAAATGAACTACTTGAATGATCAAACTAAAGAAGGAGTAAGCTAATACATTTATGAGTTAACTTCTGTGCCTTCATTTATAATGTAGCCGTTAATGTCCACACGCTCGTAGTTCTGAATTTCTGTTGGCTTAACCTTCCATCATCGTTTACGCTTTCAGTCAACTTCCGCCTGGAGCGTTCTCTCGGACCTCTGAGAAGAGATTCATTTTGTCGGGAGACTCTCATGACGAGTTAATTGGTTTACAGATTGATCGGGTCTTGGTGTGAAGGGTTCTTAAAATAGCGTTCCAGAATGAAGTTTCCCAGTCTGTTTTACTTTCTCTAACTCTTATTTTCCCTTTGAGAGTTATATAAACAAAATTAGAAAGAAGATACTTGTAATTACTGGAATGCTTTCTCTGAAGTCTCATTTTTAACACACCACAAAAATAATTATTAATCCACTCCTGAACTAACATGTAATTTACTATTTGAACTTCTTTCATTTTGTATAATACAATATCGATTTCATTATTAAAAAGTGTTGGCTTTTTCTGTAACTGTTTCACTAAAATTACATCAAATCCTCCATATATATAATGTATTCGTCTCACTACAAAATCTCCGAGTAATTCAAGTCATTGAAAATTTAACCTAAAGTTTTAAAGGGTAAATTAATTCTTACGTAGCAGAGGATAACAAAAATCAGAACAGGCAGAAAACATGATCCTTTAGGATAGATCCTAAGCAAGCAGTTGTAAACATTTTCTCGACAATTTGCTGAAAAGCACAAGATGACTCGAGTCTTCAAAATCCAATTGAATTAAAATTCCAAACTCCATTACATAGATGCGGTCCACTTATTTGTAATTGCGTTCATCAATATACCTGTTCAGCTTCCTCGCTCATGCATTATCCCAACGACCACCCATTTCCAGCTCATTAATTTCTGCCATCTTTTCATTGTTTTTTTGTTACCCATCTTTTTCTCTCTCAACAACGTTTTGCCCGTTTGCCCTTTCCGTCTGCAGTTTCCCCCTTGCTTCATTCCCATTTCATCAATTTATTTGTCAATTCGAAATTATTTTTTTGTTAGCTTTCTCTCATTTATACCTTTCTCATTCCGCTTTCCATCACTACATAGGCGCCGTCCTCTGAATCACCTCGTTCTCACCGTCGCTTGCCCATCTATTTTCCATTCTCTTACTTTACGATTTACCTTCATCTCCTAATTGTCATTGTACTTTTCTACATGATGTACTACCCGTGCCGTTCTCTGGAACAACTCACAATATCACCACTAATTTCTTCCCTTTCATTTCTTTGCCTCCTACCTTCCGTATTATTTGTCATTACTTTCCCTTTTTGCTCTGTCCATTTTCTCGTTTACGTGTTTCTCACCGTCCTCACCACGATTGACCAATCCATGTATTCTCATCTTTTCACAAACCGCTCACCTTTCATTTTTGTACGTGCCAGGTACGTACGCCTCGTCGTTTCCATCACTGTCACCCGGGGCTTCCTGCGGCCTGAGCGGGCGCCTATCTGCGCCGGCCACCTGCCACCGCCCGCGCCCGCCTCGCGCCCGCCAGCACTCGTCGCACGGCCGCGTAATGCGCCCATTGCCCGCCCTCCGTCTGCTCGACCACCCCCTCCGCCAGGTTGACTGGCCGCCCACTGCCCGCCTGCGGGCGCCCGCATTTTTGCTCCCCATTCAATTCCCCCATTCGCCTGCCCTCAGCACATCTCTAAACAGATTAAATGCACTGCCCCGTCGAGAGTGCGGTGGTCGCTAGTGGGCCTCTAATGGGCCAAATTTTCCGTGTTCGCGTGGGACTGTAACGCAGTCAATAGAGGCGAACTCATCCGGAACGTCAATGTGTCACATATTTGAAACGAAAAAAAGAACGCGGTTGATACTGTAATTTATGCTCCCAGCCAGTACACCAGTGATCCGAAAAGTTACAGAGAGATTAGTCCGCTTTTGTTATACTCTGTGTTAAATGATGCGTTTAATATTATGCAAAACTAAAGTACAAATGCACCGATAGAGAATAACAAAAGCTTAGTATGAAAATATTAAATGCTATACGGCGAGTTTTTGCATAGGTACAGTAGAACACAGAAAATGTTATTTAATACGAACAAGAAACAATACTAATTTCATCTTTCATTTGTTATATCAAATTTATTAATTTCAGAGATTACATTAATGTATGTCTAAAGAACATGCATCATTGTGTCAAAACAACTTAACTGACAATGGAGGAACAACACATTCATAAATCATGCAAGCCGTGCTAAAAGTAAAACATTATGTCATTTTCTCATGACTTTTGTCATACTAAAGGCAGAAAATTTAGTCTATTTCCACTGTTTTCATACACTGAAATAGACAAGGTATAATAATGACATTTAATAAATAACAGAGGGTTTTAGAGAAGCCAACATTTGCCTACGGAATGATAATTTCACCGTAAATAACATGTATTCTTAGAAATCCCCGAAAAAGGAATGACAAAGGTTGCAACCGGCTGAGATTATCTCAGAGTCTGCAGCGATTAGATCAGAAGCTCTTAGGATTCGAGACACGACAGTGGCGAATTTTTTATATTAGCCAGATACCTACGTCGGATTCAGCCATTGTCTGGAGGAGAATAGTAGCCGCCGGTGGCTTTGATCGGTATTTTCACTTTCTCGTATTTGTAGGAGTAATGTATCTAGAATAGAGGAAGTTGCGTAATGATGCGGTAAAAAGTGCCGATTTTTCGACGGAAAAACTCGTATTGTGTGGCCCTGATACAGAAAAAGTGGATAAATCTTGTTCTGACATGTAGTAAATTACCCACTTACACGTTCTGATGTCAGATTTCACGAATAGTGAACCCATCATGCCAAAATTGTGTTCTTTTTTCGAAAAATCCTTCCGTCCGTTCGTCTGTCTCGTGTCTGTGAACACCACTATAGCGCCTAAACTATAAGTACTATTTTTTCCAAAAGGGATATTCCCCGGTCGGTCTGACTCCGCACAAAGCTCTGCGATTTTGAAAAACATTCATTAATTTTGGGGTATACTTTATATCAAGCCCCTACGACATTTTCAAATTTTGCATAAAAATGGCTCCGAACGTTTTTGAAAGAATAAAGTACACTTGTAAATAGATCCGTTTTTCACTGTTAACTATGAATTTTCGATAATTTCATAAGTTTCAAATTTTTTTTGGCGTCTTCCCACAACTACAAAATTGAAGATAGAGATTTTCCCTTCAAATTAAATTAGTTTTCATAGTTAGTTCTTTAGTTCTTTCATTAACGTCAAATACATTTTTTAAAATGTTAGTAGTTTTCGCCCAATATTCCGTACAATGTATGCAATATTAAAAATTAACAAAAACGGCTCCAAATGTTTTCTTTAAAATTTTACTAGGGATAGTGCTAAATATACTCTATGACATAAAAGCGATATCGTTCTATTCTCTTGTTTTTTATTACAAAAATTGTATGTTTTTACTTTATAAAGTTTTTCAAGAATTCAAATGTTTATGGTGAAACTGAGTTCAAATCCCACATTTTCAGAAACGCTCAACTGCCTTTTTTTCTAAAACGTTTCCTATTTTTTATTCAATCTTTTTGTGCGGTTGGCGGTACTTGCACTATTTGAGATGATATAAAATTCAATTTGCTGTATTCTTTTTTTTCTCAAAATTACTTTTAAATATATCTCACACCTTTAATATGCACATTTCCAGACAATTTGTATTTATTAACACATTTGGAATGGAAGTGCTTCAATTGTGTTTCAAAAAGTTTTTCAAAACTCAAAAGATTTCTGTGAAAAAGAGCTTCAAATTTAGCATTTACACAGACACCTAAACGCCATTTTCTTAAAACGGCTCCAAAGTTTTCAACCTGAGAAGATGAGTGCTTACCCTTGTATAACATTCTTAAAGTAATATTTCGGACCTACCATTAGAAAATCGAAAAATTGGGAAAATTAAAAAAAACTTATTTTGGCCGGCGGTGGATGGAAACCGGCAAGATTATGTGGCAAGTCAGAAAAGCTAGCCCAGTGCGAAGAAATTAGAAAACTAATTAGTACGAGAAAGTCTGTACCACGCTGTAGCACCGCCAGTTTCCTTGATTTCTTTGAACAATGCCAGGTGAATGCAGAAACAAAGCTATAACAAATGAGGCATGGATCGCACGCGATCATTCCTTCTTCTGCATTGCCCTATCCTCTTCCCTTACACATTTGCATGCACTACACTATCACGCATGTTGGGAGATCATTCGGGTGCTGGTACCGGCTTGATTCAGCTGTAGCGTTGACCCATTGGAGAGGGATTCCACTGCAAACCGAAGCGAATGTCAACGCCGGATTACTATTCAACTGGGGATGAACTCAAGGCATTAAAACATCCACTATTCCAATTGAACAAAAGACCATAGCAGTTGTCGTGACAGGGAAACATCAATCAATCAATAAATCGAAGGGGAAGAAAATAAACGAAAAAAATTGGTAGTTTACTCTCGCGTTGCATGTTCACTCCAATTTTTGCTCCAATTATAGTCGCCTGCGTGATTGTTTGCACTCCGCGAATCCTTCAAGAACTAGATACATCAAATGTCTTAGGTACGAAGTGGAAGGCTGCACTGTTGAACTTCAACCGTCTAAATTGTTTATTGGTAGTGTGATAAGTCAGAAAGATCCCGGTTTTTATTAATACGATCAGTATCAAGATATTTGTAAATAGCATGTCAATGCATGTAATTTACGCACACAGAATGGGGCAAAATATATCATTTATATATAAATATATTTATGAGATATTTATACAGAATATATAATTATCAAAGAGTTATTGGCATTTCTGTTCGAAACACGTCACCTGCCAGAAAGAAAACACGATGACGAAGAAACGTCGTTCCCTGACGGCGCTGTTACATTTCCCTCCATTGGCCGTGCCGTCACCGCGCAACGCCCAGAGCCTCGTAATCTCGTGCACACGAGGCAGCGGCGGGCGCTAAGCTCGCGGCCGCCCCAGCCGCCGGAGCTGCAGGGTTCGCCCGCGGCTGGCGCCACCGTCGCGCTGCCACCCCGTCTGAGCCTCCTGCGCGCGCCGGCAGCACGCGCGACCCAGCCCCGACGCGGGATTAACGCATGTTATGTACATGGCAATGGACCGCGCCTGTTATTACGCATTTACACACGCGCCGCGCTAACCAGAATGGGATGATATTATTTATAGTGTGAGATTGATACTCTTGTTAATATTAGACGGCACATTCTACTTTAAATTCATGAATCCATTCTTTATTAGTTGACAGCTCGACAAGGCGCAGATTATTGAACCTAGGCATACATATTTTTGACTTTTTTCGTGATACATTAAACGAACTGAGGAACATATTTAGGAAAATGTTTATAAATACTGAAAATGTGATTAATATGATACGTAAACTTTGTTTATCAAATGTCAATGATGATTTAATAAGTATTGTAACATTTATACGAATGTTCATGTAGTAATGAGCAAATGTAAACTTAAATATATCAAATATCAGTTGGAGATAAGCGTTTAAGTTAAAAATTCTTAGTACCTATACAAAATTTTATGTAATGTTTATTCAATAAATAGAAAGAAGTATTAAATCATGAATTTCTTCTTTAAGGATCTTAAAAAATATTACGTTTTGAGAGGGAATAAATGTGTTACAACTGAATAATTTTACTAATGATTACTTCTTATTACAATTAGCAAATAGGCAAGTAGTGAACAATACCTTGACCAATACAATAACAAAAAATGACAGAAATGATGACAATGCTCTTTTTCTTTTAACCCAGTTTTCTCCAATAATCTGGTTATAGATTGTTTCACTAAATTAAATTCTCAATTTGCTTCACTTCTTTATCCACCACGTAACCTATCACTTTCTAATTCCTTAGTTCAGCTCGACACCAACCTAACAAGTCTTTCTAAATGTCAGTGCGCTCTCTTGATCACACGCAGTAAATCCTTTGAAGCTAGCACCGCTACCATCGACTTCTTTTTTCTTTTTTTCTAAAGGAAAATAATAATGAAATACGATTCTAACTAGGTTCATTTGAATGCACACATTCAAAAAATCCGTGGCAAGAAATCAATTCATCATTTAAATGTTATGTTAATTATTATCGCAAAATCGACTAGAGAAGAGGTTGCACAATTTCTTGTAAGTTTCCAAATTCTCTACCAAAGGAAGACCTTATGGATCTGCAGTTGTAGTAACTTTTCGTGTGTCAGGGCGGCGGCGGCGGCGGCGGCGGCGGCGGCGGCGGCGGCGGCGGCACTCAGGGAACGCAATATCCGCCGCGCGAGGCGAGGCGACGGGGCGCGCGGCCCAGGGCGGTCGCGTGGGCGCCGTTGTTGTCCCGGCTTCTCTCCCCCGGGAGCCCACGCCACATGGCTTGGCGCCGCGGAAATGTTGCAAACGAAAGGAAAGGCGAGGGGAATCATAAAGCAAGTGTAGAATATGCATAATGTATAGCATAATCGACGTGTATGGAGAAATGATCAAAAGTGCAAAGAGGAAATCGAAAACTGATATTTTCTCATATAAATATTTAACAATGAAGTTAATTGTACAATACTTTAAAATGTAAGTTTTATGTAGAAAAATATGGCTACAATATTTTTCAAATTTAACTACTTCAATTTAATAAATCTAAAGTTACAGTAAGTGGAATCATAGTTATTATGATACTTTAAAGTTATTTGGATTCATCATCTATTCCTGTTTCCCTTACGTAAGCGCAAAGCCAAACCTGACGGCTGATCTTTGCAGGTGACACGGATTTTTTTGCTGGATGCTAGCCAAGAATTTTTTCCTGGAATGTCCATTTGAAAGAAAATTAAAATATTGTCAACGTTGGTAATTATTGTTTTTGAAACGCAGTTCTTATCAAGTAGTTTTTAAAATAAAATATGGGCGAGAGTGTCTTTGTTTTACCTACTGTATTTTCATTTCCTGGAAAGAGATAGTAGCTGGTGAGACGGTAAGTGAATTTACTGGCATTTGAAAACAAAAGAACTAATATCCTCTTTTTTTAATTATCCTTGTTCGTTCTGTCGAGAGAAGCTCAAATATACTTGAACGACGCACCAGAAGGAAGTATTAACTACAGCAATAATTATGTGTTAAAAATGATCTCACTTCTTATTCTCCTCAATTGGGGTGACCCGTGAGTTGTGATTAGATCGCTCTCTTACACCTCTTGGTTTTCGGGTTCAAACCCCGGGAAATAAATTTTGATGGATAAAAACACTTTTGCATTTTTATGCAGTAGAAAATATAATACGGCGGAACACTTACAAATGGTGCATGAAGGTAAGTGCTGTTGAAGCACTACTCGTTGCATCCTTCTTTGCTGTGTCGCATTCTTACACAGCTGAATTGTTCCTTCCATCCACAAATCATAATGTTGCGGACATCCTTCAATTGCTTGCGCAAGCACTTGGAGTAAGATAAAGAATAAAGAGCAAGATTGAGGTAAAGTTTTTCCAGTAAAGTACACAATATTAAGGCATTAAGGAAAAAGATAAGCAATATTAATAGTCAGCGTCATGTCAACGCTAAAATACAGGATCGGGCAAACTTAACGATACTCATTGGAATATTATTACCGAATTGAGAGGTACACTCACGCAATACAAACGCCTAGAATATCAAGTAATTAGTTTCATTTCACATACAGTTGCAGATTCTGCACGTCTCTGAACAGGTCGGGTACTATCGAGGAGCGGCAGACCAGCAGAATCTAATAGAATGTCCAAGAAGCTCTCGCCCTATAGATTACGGTGCAAGGAACGTGTATTTGTGGCTTTGGCTTCAAACTTTTAGATTTTAAGGGCCAAGAACGCTTCGATTAGGAGTTATTCAACTAAATAAATTTTATTAATTCTCCCGGTAGTAGAGTGATGCATTTGACATAAATATTTAGATGTATTTTCAACAAATCCTTCATATTTTTAAAGTCAAAGTTCAAATCGTCACATCTCCGTTAAGTTTTTCTTTAGAGATTTTATTTATAAAAATTGGTTGCGTGTGAGAGCCGGAACACTCGTCTATACCACTGAAATAATATAGGAGTGGAACTCATATAATATAAACAAAATATGAGGTGAAGTAGCAGCACCTGGATACGGATGATACGTTGCACCAACTATATTTCCATCTATTTTCAATGATTATAAATCGATCTGTTAAAGAACAAATTTAACTTGTTTACATGAAACATCCTGATCTTTTACTAACCTGCCCGAAAGAACATTTACAGTACCAAATGTACCACGAGAATAGTCCTCCTAGTTTTCTTGCAAATGCTTCAACTTCTCCAAGATATAAATTAACTTGTTAAAATTACTAATCACTCTAGGGAAAGTATTATTTCCCAGCTTTTTCAATGCAATATCATGGCTGAACACGCTGACTTGAAAATTTCACCGAATCACTGCAGATAAAGAAAATAATGTTACAGGTGAAACAGAACCCAATCCTAACAAGACCCAGTCTTCACTCTTCACTGTACACAATTGTGCATTCTTTGCCAATATTGTTTCTTTCTTCTTTTTGACGAGGAACATCAAAATATGTAACATCTGTCTTGCCATCATTGTTTGATTTAGTTTCTACATTGTGATGACGCCCTTCTCAAATTTTCTCTGCCTTCTCTTTTGGATTCCCATGCAAAACACCCGGGCAATTTCTTGGAGATAGTTCTTTCATGAGACTCGGTCGTCCCATGGTATACTGTAGCTTCTTTGCTGACTTTTCATCATAGCATAAGGACTTGAATCGAATTTCCTTTTTATCAAAGTGAAGTGAACCCACCTTCAAAGAAATGAAATCGAATAGACAAGGTAAAACAATTATTTCTCTTAAATTATTTTAAAATCAACCACACCAGAAAAAATAAACAATATTGTGAAAGAAATATAGGCCTATGCTGTTTCATCAAATTTCATTTTTAATTCATAATTTGAAAAAAAAATTCCCCTCTTGAACTGCCCAATGCATGAATGTATATTGACTTCAATTAGCAGAGTTTGAAATCTGAGGAGCGAATGATAAAAATGGATAAAATATTTTGATTAAGAATAAAATGAGCGCATAGTGATTAGTAGATATGATGTGTTATACCAAGACCCCACGGAAACACGGATACTCGGTTTCCCGTTTTGAGTCATAATTTCCCCGTCATTTAGATAACACCATTAAAAATCCATATACTGGATTTTGTGTACAGTAATAATTTAAGTATGAAGATGTGGATAATTGCGGTGCAGAATGAAGCTCTAATACAATCATTGCATAAACTAAAAGCAAGATGGCTGTCGTACATGGTCATAGTCGGCCTGCATACTCCTACGTCACAAGCAGCTAATGACGTATTGCCGTGACGCGATTGGGGCACAGCAATATGGCGGACTGGCTTCACTTTCTGAACATTGCAGAGATAGGTAAGGGCACCTCTTTGTATTCTTAGCTCCACGGTCAAGACGCTACATAAACTATGACGTTTTGTCACGGGCCGACTGTAATGACATGCTATAAATGTGAAGAAGGCTTTGGAAGTCTTGGTTATACGAAAAGTGAAATATACTCACTCACATAAAAGCAGTGGAGCTGTGAACATCAAATGATAAGTGGTGTGTGTCAATGTTAGTTTTCATTGTAATCAGGGTTATTTCGTAAAAGAAATTGAGGTGAATAGTTCATGGTTAATCCTTATAGATCGACGTAGTGTAGAATTAAAGTTCAGAAGCATTATCAATCGTAAATTATAATTGTGATTTTTATGATTCGCATGTTAAAATAAATTTAGTTCATTTAATTTCAATAAATTCAGTATTTTGCGAAGGGTTTATGTTAGGATAGCTCCGTAGATGGGTAGAAATACACTCATCGTCATAAAAAAGCTGTACCCAGAAGGATGATGTGGATTACGATCATTGTTGGCAGGAAGGTAGAGGGTATCACGCATACAAAATTATTACACTTACATTTGTAGGAACAACATTTATTGCGCTACATGTTATTATGACGGTACATGTTAGTATGGCGTGGGTCCGTCATGTTGGCGAATACTCGCTTACAGATGTCGCGGCATTGAGTTGTACAGGTCTCGAATGGGGTCCTGTGCTGGTCCATCCCATGCAGCTTGCACCTGAGCGTGCAATTTTTGCAAATTGATGGGTAGGGATGACGTCCTGATCACACACTCCATAGCACCTCAAACATTCTCGTTCGTACCTGAGTAGTGGTGTGGCGATGCGGCTAGCCATGGCCTAAAATCCAGGCTGCAAGGAAGATGGTTGCCATATGCGGACGCGCGTTGTCCTGCTGAAAGGGGGAATGGGCGTGGGCGTTCACGAACGGCAGAGCCACCGGTTGCAGGATCTCCTGAACGTACCGTGCGGCTGTCCGAGGAACATTAACGGTGAACGGGCACTATGGGATATCGCGCCCCACACCATCACCAGGCTGGCGGGACGTGT
Source organism: Acheta domesticus (assembly GCA_031308135.1). NCBI lineage: Eukaryota > Metazoa > Arthropoda > Insecta > Orthoptera > Gryllidae > Acheta > Acheta domesticus. The sequence goes on along the minus strand of JAHLJT010009436.1, from coordinate 91,562,673 downwards.
GATGGGATACCATAAACCGCTTAACATGGAGCTCCTCCACTGCGCCTCCAGACACGGGCCCAGTGGTCGTCGTCATCAAGGCAGAAGCGGGACTCGTCGCTGAAGATGACTCGCTGCCAGTCTGCATGGCCCCAGGTCCGTGGTTCCCGACACTAGGCGGGTCTGTAACGACGTTGCTGGGGTGCGAGCGGCAGACGTCGTAACGGTCGGCGTGCGGCGAGACCTGCGTTTTGCAACTGCCTGCCAATGGTACTGGCAATTACAGGATGTGACAGTACAGGCTACACAGCCCGCTGAATAGTCTATCGTTGCCGTTGGATCTGTTCGCGCGTGGCAGACAATTCGTCGATCCTCCCACCTCGAGGTGGGTGACGGACGCCCAGATCCTGCATTTCGTACGTGCGTGCCGTCCTCAATCCATTTCTGCCAACAGCGGGCGATGGTGGTGTCCGTGCGACCGGTGTGGCGCGCATTACGGCGATAGGACCAACAGCCTCCCGCACACCCACGATGCGGACCCTCTCGAAAGCGTTTAACTGAACAATTGGCTGTTGAACGCGTCGCCGAGGCATAGTGTGCGTTCAGGTGACGCTCTGGAGACGCTACAAGATGTCGCAATGACAGGCGCGCCCGTTTGAAGCTCTCTTTATCTAGACCGGTGGGCGCGACGTCAGGCACCTACCACCGACCCCCCAATGCGCGGCCGACCGTGAATACGAAATCATTGGCTTAGCGAATGGTGAGCAAAATATCCATCGAGTTTGCAGTGAATCAGTAGGGTCCTTCGGGATGCAGTTTTTTTTATGACGATAGGTTCATCCGAAACCTAACGAGGGCCAGTCGCGTCCTGATACAATATATTAAATTACTTAAAAGCTCAAATCACCAGAGACATCCTGGGGGGGTATTCTGAATTTATTAGGACAATAAGACAAAAATAGGTACAGAAGACATTAACCGGACAGCACCGGACGTGGGAACCGTTTTAGAAGACGATCATTTGAAAAGTAATCGTAAGCATACGAACATTATTTGAAAAAGACGGTACGGTACATTTCTGTATTCAGCGAAAAGTTCAATCATTTAATTCAAGAGATCTCGAATAATATGTAAAATTACAATAATAAAAGTTAAATTTGATGGTTTTTTAAAGAGGAAAGGCTGATAATTTATTGCAGTTGCCATCAGTTTAATAATAAGTTTTTCTTCCATACAAGTTCCAGTAATCGTGATTCTGTATAGAATTACTCATACGAATGCAATAGGTAAGATGTTTAATGTTGTTTGTCAGAAACTACGACTGAATTTGATAATTTGATAAGATTTGAAAAGATAAAGAAAAAAGATTTAATAATAAAATGAAATATGTTACAACGTGGAACCATACCTAGTGCATGAATACTGAAGGTTATATCACAAACTTTTCACAAAAACAAAAATGTCAGTACTTACATTCGATAAATAAACTCGCATTGTCAGGGTTCGCTTTCTCGATATTTGTACATACTTTACACATCTGTCATCAATATTATTACCAAATGAGTAATATTACCCAGCACGCACACCAATAAAAAGTTTTTGTTCTTGGTCAAGCTTCATGTATTATTTTTTAATAATTCATATTGATCCCTTTTCTTAGTTGGCTTGTATACAAAACATATTTAACTTTTCACATTTTTGTTTCTTTAATTCTTCACAAAAACAACATTTCGACAACTTTCATACATTGTCATCTTCAGGCTTCTTTTTCAATATATCAAAATGAATACTCAGACTGTTTAAATTGGTTTAATTCAAATGCCACATCTGCGGACAACATTAATAAAAGTTTGAAGAAAATTTTCACACTTATCGATACATTTCGTCGATCCAGTATTTACTACTAACGAGTTAAGAAACCATTAAACGAAACAGGTAGTTTGTATACGAAAGATTTGATTTCGAAGAATTGTTAAGTAATTATCACGCATTCAAGGAAACGCACCCTACTTACTAATTCATAGAAATAATTATACTATATTTATAGTATAATTTAATAATAAATCCGAAGGTACCGGAACGCCGTTCCGCCGCATTCCGCCAGAATTTAAACCCATTATACACATATATTTAAATTAATGTTGCTGATATCGATGAACTCCGAGACCGTATGTCCAATCTCTATTAAAGTTGGCACATCTACGTGTTTTTTTTCATGCAGAAGATTTTTATGCTGTCCATATTGTTGTAACTCCAGTAGGTGGCGCTTCAGTTAAATGCAATTCCCAATCCCCCTGAGCTTCGTTGTTGCTGGGCGTTGCCGTGTGACACGGGGCGAGGTCGAGGAGGACAGGAGGAGCGGGATGACGCGGAATGGAGATACAATGGAGGAGAGAGAGAGAGAGGGGGGGCAGAGAGAGGGAGAAAAAAGAGAAGAAAAATAGGGAGGAGAAAAGAGAGGGAGAAGAGAGAGAGGAGAAGAGAGAGGGGAGAAGAGAGAGGGGGAAGAGAGAGAGAGAGAAGGACATCTGTCGGATTCTGCTAGTTAATTATACAAACTGAGTGCAGATACTTATTGACTTACTGTCTTTTGTAAAATAAAGTTTGATATGATATAATTTTGTAGAATACTGCTTAAAGAAACATAACTAGGGATCTACTTGCTTACCCATATTTCCTTTCGAGTTCTCCACATATTCTTTGTATGTTCTCAGTATGTTCCCCGGAAGTTTCTCATATTCTCTCTCGAATTCTCTCAGCATGTTTCCCGCAGGTTTCTTTACATGATTCCCGTATGTATACCGCATGTGCCTCAAACTTTACTCCGCAAGATTTCCATAATATTCGGTATATGTTTCTTCATTTGTTCAAAGAATGTTCCACTGATTATTTTCCTACTTATTCTCCACATATATCTTAGGTTTCTTCACGTGTTCCCCCACATGATATCCACATGTTCACTGCATGTTCCCGCATATTTTAATCTAGAAATTAAACAATTCATTCTAAAATATAATATAAGAGTTTTTAATATAAATACTTTTATATTAAAAGTATTTATATTAAAAGTATTCCAGCAACAAATACAAAAGTGTAGTGGCTCCACTGCAAGATGAAATAGAAAGTTATGAATTGCTAGAGTACACAGAAGAGCGGACACCCCCAAAATGTAATAGAAGGGCTCCAAATATTTTTCGCTAAAAGTAGTAATCTTCAAAACAACACAACTACAAAACATAACTTTTTAAGTAATTGTTTTAAAATTGAAAATAGCTTCACACTAAAACCTAACTCTCAGCATTTCTGATAAACCATGATACGGGGTAGAGTATCATCCATAAACCGCCCAAAAATATATCATTTTGAAGATTGCGGTGTAAAAAATGAACTCGTGTCCTGTGTGCCATAACGTGCGAACTTCTGGTTTTCGTCTTATAACTTTTTGATGCAGGCATGATGACAATTCCATATCCAGGCAGAAACACATTTGCGGGATTTTGTGCCGATGGTTTCTTATAACCTGACAAAAGAAGCCGCCTTCTTTATCGTGGAGAGAAAAACAAGTTCTACAATTGAAACATTTTTAAAATGCAGTGCAAACTAAAAAAGAAAGAATTCGAGATTTGTTTCAGGAGTTCTGTTAAAGAAACATCGTTCCGTTTAAAACTTCGCTGGCGTGAAAAGGCACGGCTTGATAATCCAAAGATTGCCTTTTTACCCGAGGGCGCAGGAATTTCCAGGAAAATAGCCAAGGTAACATAGTTATTTCTATTGCACTCGAGAGCCAGCGTGTCTGAAATGCCGTCGTGAAAATGGCCGGCGGGGACAGCAACCGCCTCGGGCGAGGCACGAATGCGCACGTAACGGACGTGAGCAAGGACTGGAGCACGACAGGCTGGGAAAAAGTAAGGTTAGGATGTAAGCGGAGACGAGGGCATGGGTATTGTAGTGGTTCAAATGCGAGTGAAGATAGTAACAGAGTCGGGGCGAGAGAAAAAAGAGAGAGGTAAGACGAGAGAGAAGCAGAGAGAAGACGAGAGAAAATGCGAAAGATAGGGCGAGAGAGAAGGCGAGAACGGTGGTGAGAACGAAAGCGAGAAAGAAAGTGAGGGCGAAGGCGAGAGACGCGAGTAGCAAGGCAAGAACGGAGGCGAAAGAGACGGCGAACAGAGAAAGTGGAAGTGACAACGAGGGATAGAACGAGATCTGCGGATGAGAAAACGCGAGAGGAAAGTGAAGGCGAAGATAAGAGGAAGGGCGAGGGCGAAGTCGATGTCCGTGGTGAATGAGGACGAATGTGAAAGGGAGAGAAAAGAGGGGCAACGAGTGCGAGATTTTGGATGCGAGTGGGGATGAGTGTGATCTTACGCACGAGCGGGGGTGGCAGCGCGGGCGCGGGCGAGGGCGCGGGCGAGGGCAGCGCGCGTGGGGGCGTGGCGATGCGAGCGCCGTAACTGCGTGTTCCGGCCGGATCGTTCCCACTCGGGTGACGCGGCCGCCTGCGTCACGGGCCGAGAGCCACGGCCCCCTGGGGACCCGTCGCCTCGCGCGCCGCCTGAGGCCTCAGGCCCTGGGCAGGGGCAAGGCAGGGGCAGGAGGCCAAGACACACGGCCGCCCCCGCGGCCAAGGGCCAGGGTGCGCCACGTGGCCGACACACGCCATAATGGAGTTTCTCAGAATGGAGGGGCGGGTCGAGCCTGAGAGATGAAAACAGAATTCCAGGAAAGGATAAGATATGAATGAATGCACTACTGCCCGACAAAATGAGCAAGTAAGAAAAAAATCTTATTTAGCTAGTCTCTAGTAAATGCGGATACTCTTAGGACAGCAAAGGGCGCTAAAAGTTCAATTTTTAACACGTGTGACGATGCTCTAAAGTTCAAATAAAACTGAAAACCACAAAGAAAGTCAAATTGTGATACGTATGCTTGAATTAAAATAAAATGAATGTCAGTAAGGATGTCTAAAATATAGTGTATGGCGCACGTGGTAAAAGTGATTTTATGTTCCTCGTGGGAATGCGCCACTTGGCCTATCGGCCTCGTACAGCAACATTTTCTACTCGCAAAATAATATTCCACTTTAACCACTAATATCATAAATAACTATTATAAACTATTTATATGAATAGCTCTAAAAGTTTAAGAATACGAAACTTTGTGTAAAAATATAAAATTACAATAAGATTTCAGATTTATGTGTTTTGTTTTTGTACGATTAGGTTTTTGTCTTTCTTTTCCTCGCAATTTTGTTTCAGATTTCGCACACCCGCCGGACTTACATTCAATTGAAAATGGTTCGTACCAAACTCTCCACATATCCGTGACTTGGACACTATTTTTGCCGATCGAGTCGCACACAGCATTCCGCATGTTTGTGAAATTTCCTTAGTTTCTCATTGAACGAGCATCATTCCGCACATACCTACGAAACATGTGGAGGCGTTATTGTGATAGTGGTAGAACTCCCCTTTTTGAGAAGTTGAGTTGACTCCATTTTCAGGTCCGCGCAATTGTTATATATTCATTCTGAAAGCGATAGAACTCCAAGTTCTTTCTGGACTACATAACCCATCACAATAGAAGTGAATCACTGGAGATTGCAATATATTTATTTTGATAGTGGTAAAACTCCAGCTATGGCTACGTGGTTTTCTACTAGTCTCGTGATGAGTGATTTTCGAGATATTTTTTGCGTCTGCAGCGATATGATGATAAAGAGCTAAGGATCAACGAAAATAATATAATTATAACACCTTTCTTATTTAACCCAGAAATTAAACTTAATGGTTTATGTGTTAAAAGACCTTCAAAAGTCTGTAACAAGTAGGGAAAAAATGAATCGCGCTGATGTCTGTAACAGGCTAAAAATTAAATGGATTAGATTTGTCAGACAGAAGTATTTTATAATTACATACAAGTAAACCTTAAATTAAGACATTGGTTTCTACACAGTCAACTTTCTAACCACCAAGGAATGAGAAAGAACTAAGGTTTTCAGAAACTTAAATATCCCGCTTAATCATAGTAAAGGAAGATTAATGAAAAAAGACGGGATATGCTTGATTTGTTTCCATTCATTTTAAGCGTTTATCACGCTTATTTCACTGATCTGCCAGAAGGAAAGTGGACGATTTCAAGAATATGAAGAAAACTGCATATGCCTACACAAAAATATTAAATTAATATTTAATATGTTTTCATAAATCGACTATTGTCTTCATTTCCAACTTTTCATAGAATAACATTACCGATTTGGCCCACCAAACTCATTTTTACGGTAGTATAACTCCTTTACGCCCCCAATATTCCGCGAATCACACTATATGCTTCTTCATATCATCTTCAGACGAACAAGTAAATAACGTATAAGAGAAAAGCACAAATTTTTTGTCTAACTACATCCCTGATTTTTTATAATCATTTAACTTTAGAGCTCAATATCTCGAAATGAGTGCCAATGGAGTTGTACCACTATTAAAATAACGCCTCCTAGTAATAATAAATCATTTCGTGTGCTTATTTATTGAGTGTAAATGCTAAGTACGTAAACCATCTTAAGGCCAAAGAAACCTTTAAATGCCCGGTCAGACGGTTTCGACCTGATTAGTAACAAAAATGAGGTTTAACTGTCTTTTCAATGATACGTTATGGTAAAGATACACCAAATGATTGAAGTAATGGGCACCTGACCGTTTGACGACATTTTTTTTATCCTTTTCTACAAAGTAATGATCTAATAGCAGTAAATGGTATACCATATCATTGTAATTTTTCCATTTTGAGAGTTTTCAACATTTTTAACCACAAAGAAGAAAACAACTGATTAATAGTTCAAGTTATCTCGAATATGTGAACTATCTCCTAAACAGTGTGGAGAATAAAAGGCAATATACAGCATACATTTTATATGGTGTTAACAGATAAATTGATTGTACATACAAATATTGTCTAATTCACAATAAATTAGTAGTTCAGCGAACAAATAAATCAATAGTGCAGAGAACAAGGGGTTCTTGTATCTGCTGAGACGATTGTAATGCTTGGGAAACGTCGAAATGCCGTCTGGAGCACTGCCGTGAAATTGCTACCGCTCAGAAGAGAATCCGATATTCTCTGATTCTTCAGAGACCTCGCAGCCGTTACGCACACTACCTGGCAAAGGAATCACGTTTATTTATTCTTTACTAGAATCGCTCTTGAAAGACGTTTCTTCTGTCTGAATTCAATTTTACTGCTTTTTTCTCAGGGGAGTTTAAACTCTCTCGCATTTCTGGCAGCGAAACTTCAAAATACACGTACAGTATTAAGAACGTATGATGTTGAATTCGTTGGGGACTCTTTCAAGCTACCAGGTTTTACTTCCGAGTATATTTTTATGATTTGCTACTACGTAGCAGTGAATTATGAAATATTCTGAATAACCCAACAGTTATGAGGTCGAGTTAGATTTAAGTAACAAGTATTATGTATTTAACGGATGTACTCCATTAGAATTCGCTTGAAGTGAACGAACAAATGACATTCAAGCTTCAAAATCGGAAATATTTCTACGCCTGATTCAACTATTCTCTAACACCTTATAAGAGTAACTGTCTCAATGCATTAACAAACTAATACAAAGAACTAATTTATAAAATAATACGTCTCAGTACCCAAACCCATGCCCAATGTGCAACATGATCGACACAGGACGAAATCAAATCCTGAAAGATAAGTTATTTTATGTTTACATTCGTAAATCCAGGTCGATGCACACCCTATCTCTACTGCAAAGCCTATGTCTGTAAGGGAGTGATAACAGGCACCACCGCGTCGCCTGGAGCTGGTGTAGAATACCTAATGTCTGATAGTAACTTGCAGCCTTTCGAGAACCTCGATGAAGGGAATACGAAATGAATCCGTATTTCCTTATGAACCATGCAATTGTCGAGGAATTGATGAAACCGAGTAGCGGGATTATGAGCGTTTCAGTATGAGATGCTTCGAAAGAATCATAAAACTGAAAACAGAAAATCTCGCTTTCAATTACTATTATCTCGCCGAAAATTTGGGTAATTTGTTGCTTATAAAGAAGACTTAGGCTTCTTTGCTAAGCTTACTTTATTGTTCGTGGAGTATAAAAGTATTACTAGTCTACTAATTGAGTAATTATGAAAGTAAAATATAAGCTTTGCATTAGTCGAGAAATTATTAGTTTGGAGCAAGATTGAAATAACTGTTGTTTGATAAAAACCAAGCAAAAATAGTTTCTTTCTACATTCAGTCGAACAATCTTTTTTTGTTTAAATCGGGTTTATTTGATTTAAATATTTTATTGAGTATTATCACTTATTATTATTATTTATTGAATATTTACTATTATTCATTATATTATTGTTATTATTACCATTCACACTAATTTTTACACGAAAAAAGTATCTCTTTAAACCAAGCAACCTTTTTACGTATTTTACTGGGAAAAGTTAGGTGACATTCGTATTTGGTAATTTCTTTGATCCATTACGTGTAACGGTAACCAAAAAAGACAGAAAATTCTGTTCACAACTTCATTTACATACTTTCATTTCAAAAAAATGAGACAGAACTTGGAACTGTAATATTTCTTTTCTCAACAATAATCAAACCGCATAGTCAACATTTCCTTACGAGTATGTATATACAAATGTTTTAAAATAATTTTTTCTCGTGATGAAACTTGGAAAAAACATTTATCAATAAATATGGATCTGTATTGGCCTTGGAACCAAATCTTCATCAACACGTGCATCAAAGTACAACAACATTCCTGAATTGAGGCGATAGCACTTTCTCCGCATATTCACTTACTGGCCTGCCTTGAAGCTTCGTCTTATCCTCCCAGATCAAGCGCCGGGCCTCCCAGCCGGTGCGGGCGGCGCGGCGACGGAGAGGGTGACATATGGCCGGAGGGACAGCGGAGCGGGAAACCCGTGCACGAGGGTAGGTCGCCGCGTTCGGCCCAGACGCCATATTTCACCCGATTCGATTGTATCGTTTATCGATACTCCCCATGTTGGCCGCGGCGCCGCCCGGATCCGACGTCTTCCGAGGACGGCGCGGCAGACGGGGGCGGAGAAGAAGGGTTTCCCTAGTCCCTGGAGACATGACGTCGACGCAACGCAGCGGGCCAGCAGTCTCTCTCCCATGGCTGGGAAAATAATAGGGCAAAGTACGGGGCTGTGGCTTAGAACACAGACAAGATCCAATATAACGTTCTGTTTTTCATCTGTGTATTTTGTATGTAACGGCATGTGTTTTCTGTGCGATATATTTGGTAATGTTATATAATTACCTCATATATGAATACAATCACATGTTTTATACATTAAATATGTTGGCAAAAGAGAATTATACTACACTTTGCCTCAAAAAATACCAAAAACCAGGTAATGAATTGACTGAATAAAATATTGGTTCCTTTACTTCATTACACATTTTAAAATAAATAATTCAGCATCGGAATACCATAAATAAACACTTATTTTTTACCTTGTTAATATATTTAGCTTCAAAGGCGTGGTTTCACTACAATTCGGCCATACAATTCTTTCTAACTCAAACAGCATGTCATTTCCTAGGAAGACTTTTTTTATGCATTATAAAAATTACAGATGCCTTCTATTGGAATAAATCGTGACATAAGGTTTTGCCTTCAAAATATACGTTATATCTAGGATAATGTTAGTAGTAAATGAAGTGTAAGTCAAAATATTATTGGAAGAGTATAAAAGTATATAAATTACATAAATGTTTTTTTCCTAATTGTTATTGATTCAGATATAAACTTGCTTAATATTTAACTATTATTATCCCTAAGTTTACGAAAGAATACTGACGATGACGTGCTGACAATAAAGTTAATTTTTCAAACTCCTATGCCCTTCTTGTCTGTTGGTTCAGGGCTCACGAATGGCACAATATTCCCCCAAGAGCAATCAAACGAGATAAATTTAGGGGACGAGCGCCGCGCCCATGTGTCTCCAGAGAGTCGTATCAGCCGATCATTTGTTCGCACACCCTCTAGGAGGCTCATCCAAATTCGTCCCTCACCGCCGTACCCCCACCCCCGCGAGAATTGCAGTGAGAAATGTTCAGCATTCAATTCAAGTGGGATCTGCGGCAGGTAAAAAGATTCTACGGAGTTTACTCAGGATTTACTCTTTCTCTTTGCGCCAAATTGCACCCTGGATTAAACGCCTTTTATTTATTACCACTTTTTATTCAATACCTCTGGTTGGAGCATAATCAGCTCAAGTACTTAGAAACATATTTTTTGTTAAAAAATAGACACCAGGCTTGAATTATTATATCGGATATTGCCACGTGATCAGTTAACAAAAGTCGGAAAGACCTTGAGACTCGCTTACGTTCAATCGTGCAGTACAGTTCATTAGTGCAAGTCTAAGACTCAAGGAAAAATAGGACGAATTTCCACATTAGTGGTTTGCAAAGATCAATCAGAAGAGAAAATTACAATTTTTACACACACGTTGTATATCTTTGAATCAGAACAATCTGTTACTCTGAAAGCCTCAGAAATAACGTGCTCATCTATAGATCACCAGAAAGTCTGGTAATATTAAGATTAATAAAAATATTGAAACATTTCATCAGACTATGTTCGAAGTTGACTTTTACCATTATTTACTGATAGCAATTTGGAAGCAATCACTCCAGTGGTACTATTATTTTTCTTCCCCTACATGCGGTTGGAAATAGCGTTACTGCTTTACAGTAGAAGCTTCTGAAGCCCACTTGGGAATTCTAAATAAATATATTACATATACATTTCCAACATATTTCAGGTACAAAATAAGTTAACCTAAGCTATTTCTGTTAAAAATTAAGCACTAATGAAAATTCGCAATTGCAAATCATTGAAGAGAATCAGACGATACTTTTATTACGTCTTGCCACTATGAAGAAATACATAACTCCGTCTGCTGCAATCTTCTTTGCGTGCTTAATTAATGGATGCATTAAACGTGGGAGTAAGTTATTTGAGTACGTAACGGATAAAATTTACCGCAGAAGTCGTCTCATCATCAGTTACAATTTACGAGTTTTAATGAAAATGTTTAACCACTTTACCATTCAGAAAAATATGAAATTATTGCAAAATTAATTACAGAATTATGTTAAGGAAACATTTTATTTATAACTATGCCCAACTCCACTTATTTGCATCATATTTCTACCATCAAACTACCAATGCGGAGGTACGTAGCTTTTCATGCAGCTCCTTTGCCTCCGCAGTGCATTTTAGAAGCAGCGGCGGGCGCACTATCGAAGGGCTGATTCGGCCTCTCGGGGCGACGCTAAATTGAAGGGCGGAAGCCTGTATCGCACGTCGCATCGGGCCTTCCGCCGCCGGGCCCGTGGCGAGGCAGGCCAGGGGCGGCGGCGGCGGCGGCGGTGGGGGCGGGGAAGGGTGACAGCGGCGCTGAGGCAGCGCGGCCTTCTAATTGAGCACCCACTCCTCCCCCTCCCCTCCGCCCCGCGCCTGGGGTGCTGCACTCCGGTCACGACGGGCGAGCCTCTCAGCCGCAGCTTTTTTCCTGCGCAAGCTGGATTATGGCTGGCCGTTTACCCCCAGCCTGCGACCATGAGCTGGGAAACAACACGACTAAAGCGACAACCTTCACTTCGAGAGATTTACAAAGTCACTTCTGGCGCTGATTTTTCTCAAAGTCTTGGGAATAAATTGTGCAGCTTAAAAAGCATTTCATTAAAAAAATGTGAAATTTGTAGTTATGTAGTAATAACTATGCGGCTAGATTGAATTACACATATTTCAATTTAATGCTCTCTTGTTAACAATAGTACTTTTTATTCGTGAATTAACGAACGATGTTTAAAGTAGTCGCTTATTTAGTTTCAATTTCATAGTAAACAGAGTAACGTAAAATCCAAATGATACGAATAATCATGCAAACAAGGGACCACATTCCTGTTGCGAAAATCTTGTATCCACCGTAGTGGGATAACATGAGAAAATAATAATAAGGGAGTGAATTTCTAAATTCATTAGTCGATATGCGCTATGTCAATCTTCAGTGGTTCTTCTACATTTTAAAGATTATAGGTTCTCCAGATTTTCAAGCACGATTCTCGTTTGATTCCGTTTGGAATTGCATGTGTTTCTGAGTGATGAAAATATCCTATAAAAGTAGTATCTCTTGACGAGTGCGTAAGATGACTCAATTGGACGTTTGCAGCATGTAGAACAATATTACCCGATATAGCGTTCAGATGAAATTGAAAGTAATTCCTGCTAACAAAAAAATGCGGACGGGTCTAACATAATGACACTATTGTCATCTCTTAAAGAAAAAGCAATTGATCTTCATCAGTCTTTTTTCTGCTCACATTGCGATCGTTGGCATTACATGCTTTCTACAGAAATAGTGCTGTGAAGGAATGCATTAATAGGCGTACATATTGCACGACTGTTCGTGTTTTGTATACGCTCGCAGAGGCAGGCACACCTGCACTCGTATTCGTACATCAATGGATCATAAAAATGACTTAAATTTGTGAATAGTATCGAGAAAATGGGAGTGAAATATATGTCTAAAACAACAACAACAACAATAATAATAATAATAATAATAATAATAATACAAATTTCTAATCAAGATCAATCTATTAAAAGCATCACCTTTTATTCTATTTCTAGTTTCTTTTCACTTGCCTTATGCTGTTAAAATCAACAAAAAATTAAGTTTCTATACAATTAGAGACTATACTGATCGTAAAAAGAAAAATAATGTTTAATGTAACAAAACAAAGATATATAATGAATTAGTTTATGTTTGCATTGTATACATTTAAAAAAATATTTAATACGCCTGTAACAAGTAATGTACTTCAGCTTCCATCTCGATCAGGTTTTTGTCCAGTTTCCCAGATCCATTGAGCAAATGCTGAGATGGCCCCTTGTTTTGCTTCTGGAAGTAAATGTAGCTTCACTGTGCGCACGTTTTGTTGAGCACTCCTTTTGCTTGTAGTTCATTTACAGTTGAAATTGATTTTCTATAACTCGGGAAAAACATTTTTCAAATATCTTTATTTTTCTAAAATAATTATTTTCTAAATTCATTTTTTCGTTTGGTGTTTTTTTTTTAATAAAATTTCTGGCCCTCAAGAAAATGTGCGCAGGTAAATTTCTTTCCCCACACGTCATATACAGTTTTTACTGTTTTTTGACAAATAAATAAATAAATAAATAAGAAGATTTAAGTTCGATTTTCTTTAAAAAGTGGAGAATGTATACTCCACATGCATTATTGGTCAAGGAACTGTTCAGCTTTAATTTTAATTTTAATTTTTATCCTTCATCGTAAATACACTCAATTCTATTACTGTATATGATTTCTAATTTTATTTTCTAATTTTGTTTTCTAGAGATACTGTAAGATGTGAAATCGATTTCGATATAATTACAGGCTTTCTTATTATCCAATAATATTAGTAGTTGTGTATCATATTTTTTATTAAAATATGGATATTGTTTTATTTAAAGGTATATTACCTGTCCAAGTTAAAGTACACATAGACATGTAAATTAAATACATGACCAGAATACTATAAGTACAGAGAAACATACTACACACAACAGAGAATAAATGCATTTGTAATCTTATGAATAAAAATAAGAAAATCGTAGTACAAAAATACTGAAAAACCAATAGGCAAAGGACTGCAAAGAAGTCCATGTTACTTTCATGATGGTCATTTTTCTTGTGTCGAGAAATTTCTTCCAAAATCCATTTCTTTCGAAAACGTGTTTGAACTAAGCCTACAAAAAATATTGTTTATTTCCCAAATAATCTGTGTTCACATAAATTTACATTTGTAAGGGAGTTGGACGACTCTCCCTAGTTCCATGAAAGTTAGTTATAGGAAGTTAGAGGTCAATCTCACGCTAAAACAAAGGCCTCAGTTATTGCTTGTGCCGCAGTTCTCCGCTCATAAATAACGTTTCACAGCGCCCCTAAAAGATCCGAAAGGTATTCAGCAGTTCTCGCGTCTCAACATTCCAAAGCTCATTTATTGCACTTAATACTTTTCCTGTTGGCGATCTGTTCATAAATGTGAAGCCCTTGGGTCTCGAATTCAGGGAACTTCGCAAATATATTATTCAGGAATGTATAGTTTAAAGAACAACTTATATGTAAAATTAGAGGAGTGGGTGGGTGTGTACGATGGACACATCAGGGATTCTCAAAGTATAATATAATATAAAACAATAGTCTTTCGATTTTACTCCTCCTGATCCACTGCAAGTGATTTTTAAATGATAAATATTTCATCTCAATAAAGTATTTGGGTAACTCCTGTAGCGTGGAAGCGTTAGGATATGTGATTCCGTCTCTCACGGCTAGACCACTTCCTGAGCACCAATCGAGACATATGTGTCATTAGACGCGTCTTGGTCTCCTGATGGGGAACTGATAATTTGTTTTCGGGTCCGGCCGGAAGATTAAAATAAATGTCCAAAAACGTGTTTTTGAGTGTTTTGGCGCTGCCATATCCATGAGTATGCCGAGAAATAAACCATTGCCTTCTAAATAGATCTACGTAGGTGGTGTTGATTAAACTCCGGTACCCAAAGGCTGTCTTTTCGTAGAAAATCAGTCCAAGGGAACAATGAAAACCGACACTGACTTGCTTCCATTAAGCATTTTGAGACAACAAATCTTCGATCTCTTTATCACTAACTGTTCTTTCTGATGTTTCTAATGTCATTAAAATGGCAAGATAAAGGGGAAAAGGTCATTACAAGTTTAATGTAGTATCAGAACAAAATGTTCTCACAGCATTTATTCCATGTTCGCGCTCCTTGTGAGACAAAAGACAACACAGTTTTCTAATCGTTCTTCTCATTTTTAATTGAATGAAAAGAAAAATTGACAATAATGTGGATTTATTTCTGCATTGTGCTACTTGAGAATACCAGGTTTTCTCACAGGTACAATACAGTTACTAGAACGAAACTAATGCGCATGAAGAATTTCATGTACCATTTCCAGAGCATTACTTTCCTTAGAAATTAAGTTTTAATCTCCTCCCGTTAATGAATTATTACTGCCAAAATCTTGAAACACAGCTCAGTCATCAAGATATTACGGAAATCTAAATTAGAACCGTGCATGAAAATTAGAAATGCTCAATGCTCTCACGTAAAAGAGCATAAAAATTGATTTTCATTATTTTTAGTGCATTTCGAGAAAAATAAAATAAGAAAATCATGGTTTAATACCTTTAATATTATTTACAACTCTAAAAATTAATACTTTAGTATTTTGTAAATTTTCTCTTGGTATTCGAGACAGTTTTGATGCGCTTCGGCTTGCTTGCTATGCATTTTATGGCTTTTTCTAATGTCGTAGAAGAGTTTTGCAAGCTCTGGTGATTTTTGACGAGTTCTTTCTTTAGTGTAAAAATTCTATCCTTGGAAATTTCTTTTTTTTATTCCTTCCGTACATTCTCCTCAGATTAAAATAGGAAGAGTCTCCAAGGAAATCTAGAGTTCTTATGGATTTTGTGAGAAAATATGTTATTTTAAATCTACAGAATCACTTTTTTGGATCCGTTCCTTCGCCAGAGAAAGGTTTTCCTGTAGCATCTTGATATATTTAATTCTGACGCATGGTTACTATTTCGATCTGCTGACTGTGACTGTGAAATGCTGACTGTGACCTTACCAATGTAAGTGTTATGGTTGAGTGTTGTTACAATGTTGCAACTCGTTCTTTTTTGTGGTATGAGATCCAAACATTTTCCCAAGGATATTAAAACCACTTTTTAGGACACGTTAGTTCTTTCAGATGCAAGATCTAACATTAAATCGTTGAGTAAATGCCAAAAACTTTGTAGTATATTATGAAATACACATGCTTAGGTGAACAAATCAGAAAAGGAAGGAAAAAATTATGTCAATCTGCAAACGTGTGTTCTCTATACAGATTACGTAAAGATGTCATGGAAGAGTTTAAATGGCGTATTGGTTAGCGTTGCCAAAGCAAATAAAGTTACAAAAATATAAATATGAAAATAATAATTAGTACTTAAAAACTACATCACTTAAGCAGAACGATTACAAAACTTATTAAAATTTCATCTTCAGGCATAGCATTTAGGTCACTTATTGTAACTCCTCCGGGCATGCGCAGAAGACAAAACTAAAGATTTATAATAAAACGTACATTATATTCATTTCAAAGTAATATAAGATACAGAATATACAGGGAATGTATATATAAGCACAGAAACGCAATACGATTTTCTTCTAAGTACTTAGAAATACATATATTAAAAGACACAATCTTTTCGTACAAGGGAACAAGAAGTACTTTGTACATTTTTCGGCGAAGATATCTTATCCTTCTGCACTGAATGGAAGAACTGAAACCCACACAAACTCATGAACGTAGCGCTTCAGCTCGCCATGTGTCGACAGGGCCTCCTCCAATCCATGGGCAGCAGACGGCGCTGTTCAAATTGGTCTTGTTTGGCCGACTTTCCGCGAGGGCGCGCGAAGGCAACTGCCAAGTGACGAGCGGAGTGGGGCGAGGGCGCGCTGTGTGCGTACCCCTCATCCGCCTCTTCGCGCCCTCAGCCCCGCGTGCCCCGCCCTCTCCGCTCGCCGGTGCTGCGGCGCTGCCGAGAGCTCTCCGGGCAGGTGCGACTCCTCGAGAGCGCACGAGCCGTTGCGAAGAGAGCTACTCCTCGCCCGGGAACGAGGGCCACTCCGAAATGTTGGGAAAGGTCGGGATTCTAATGACAAAAATGTTTCACGCGTCGTTTCCATCAGGTGAAAGAGAAATATGGTATAATAATCTTGATGAAATAAATATATGGATCTCACAACATCTTAGGGTCCTTGGATTTGGGACTCGACGGTGGCAGGATTTTCGACGTTAGTTAGATAGCTAGGTCGAATTCAGTCGCTGCCTGGAGGAGAATTCTAGCGGCTGGTTGCTCTGATAGGTAGTTTTCCGTGGTTTCTTCGATGAATACCAGGCAAATGCCGAGAAATGCCCTAACAAACTGGGCACGGACCGTGCATGATATTTCCTTCCTCTGCTTGTCTTATCCTCGCCCCTTAATTACCCACACTTACGTACTACACTACAACACATGTCGCGAGACAAGTATTGGCAGGCTAGGCAGGTGCTTAGATCTTGTCCCTGATGGGCTATTGGGTCACTAATGGGAGATACCTGAATGATGGAAAAATGCTAATCGTCGTGTAGTCCGGCATCGAATCTCTGCCGTCAGAGGAGGAAGAACACAACCCCTTCCCGTGGTAAAACATACTACACTTACGGTATTAATGACCATATCAGTTGATTCTCACGAAATATGAAATCATCAACAAACATACATTAATATAATTAATGAAAACCAGACATGAGTGGAATCTGCGATGTCCGGAAGATGTCGCACTCTTGACAATAACAACCAAGTGCAAGAATGGCCGCTAGTGTGCCGCTACAGTTGCTGGCGTGCCGCTCGCCTTTCACTTGGCTAGAGCCGATCGAGGCGGAGCCTCTCCTCCCCTTCCGTCAGTGCGACCTGACAAGCAACCGACCGCGATTGGTTCCCCGCAAGTAAGCAGAGCCAATGCACGCGAAGAAGGCCACACTTATGCGCAGCCCATCCCCGACACTGCCCACCCCGACAGTGCCCACCCCGACAGTGCCCACCCCGACAGGGCCAACGTTTCGGTCATCATATTGCTACCCCTTTCACGGAGAGGGACAAATTCTTGGTATTCGTCATGAAGTTTGCAGATGTTGACCGAAACGTTGCCAACCTTTGTCTAAAAGCCCCCGATCGAAACGTTTGCCTAGGACTCGGCGTCTATCAGGGCCTCCAATTTTCCAATGACGACCGCGAAAGCCAAAATTCACATAAGACATGTTACCAGAAGTAGTGGAAGTTAATAGAATGCAAGCACAAATAGTTGAATGTGGTGTCGCCGACGCTGTAAACTGTTTTAAAAGTATATTCTTGTGTTGAAAATTTCTTTCATACTTCATTTTTTTCATGCGTAGCTTTGTTCAAATGTATTCTCAGAGTATCTGGCATTGGACTTATCAACGAATTGTTGTAGCTGTTAATATTATACTGCCTTTCAAAAATACCCAAAACTCAACAGCCTTGTATTTTAAACGGGATGTGAACTGGTAATACTGCCATTTCAAAATTATAATCGCTGTAAATACTTACAGGTATATGCATGATACAACAGCACAGCTATAATTTTACATTTTGTTTTCTAATATGAACATAAATGATCACCTGTAAGTTGTTCTGCGTTGTGACAAAGATCGTAGATCCAAAACACGAAAAAACACGTTTTTGACAATTTCTTGGAATGTTATGGCCGGATCGAAAAACAATTTATGAATTCCCAACAGAGGACCGAGACGCATTCAATGACACCTCATACGTCTTGATTGATGCACGGGAAGTGGTCTAGCTATGACACACGGAAATCCCCAGACACGCACGGAATAGGAGTTTACTCAAATAAACTCGCAAAGCTTCGAGTTCGGTCAGATCGAAGACGAATATGTTTGCAAGGAAATCGGAATTTCAACGATTTAGCCGCTAACATTGATCACAGATGAACTTACAGACGGACAGACAGACGTTTTGTCCCCAACTAATTTTTCGTTACCAGGGACTCACAAAGTGTGGATTCTCAGTATACATAGTTATAGAGGAAGTAACGTACTAACAGGAACAGGAAATACCCACTTTTTCGAAAATGGGGCCCCACGATACGAGTTACATTACTTACATTACATTATTTTCTACATTATTTAGTACATAAGTATGTAGTTTGGGGAGAAAGTAAAAACTGAAGGATATGTGAATTTTTTTTGTCCTACTTCAAAATTTGCTATATCTGCAACATATCCTCAAACTCATCCATCCCTTTAGTAATAATCTTCCTTTAGGTCGTCGTATAGTTTTTTTGTTACTCTAGTTGATGGAGACCTACTGATGTCATAAATTGATGTAACTTCACGAAAAAAGGCGTTTGGAACATTCTCATAATATACAGGTGAAACTGCAATCGATAAAACATCAATCGCTACACGTCACGCTCGCAACGTTCTCATTTCGCGGAGAGAGCGTCTACTACGAACGCAAAGGTGTGCGTGGGCATGGGCGCGCAAATGCGTGCGTGTGTGCATGTGGGCGTGCGTTTCGCGAAACTCGCGCGGCACTGTGGGCGGAGCCCTGGAGGCGACGCGATGCGATGAGAGAGGCGGTGGAAAACAGGCCACGGATCTTTCATTCCGTGCAAATGTCACAATGCCAGGCACCACGTGCGTCGAAAACCGAGAACGATAATGTCATTGGGTGAGATGTTGGCATGGGTAATTATGTATTGTGAAGACAATGACAAGAATCTCAGGACGACAGTAAAGAGAATGATTACGACAAAAATGACGAGGGGACGAAGCAACCGAAAGTAACGACCCAGGACGACGCCAATGACGACCGCAACACCAGCGGACCAGGGTGACTGCCAATGACGTGAGTGGTGCGCACCACGTACGAGAGCGACGCGAACGACGAGAGCATTATTCAAAGTTAGAAACGATGTTTTTTAAAGAAATTCTTTTTGAAACGTACAACACAAACCAAGAAGTTTTTTAAACTTATAGGAAACATGAAATGCCTAAATTCGAAATACAGAAAATATACGACAATTTTCCTTTTTCTATAAATAATTTTGATAACAATTAACAAAGGGATGAAATATTTAAAACTAATAAAATATATTTTAAAACAATGTACTATTATTATTTAATACCTACATTGTGAATGATTATTTTTCCTATTCCAATAACTCAACAAAACTGTATTAAACGATCTTTATGGTGTCTACGTCTCCCAGTTGTCTGTGTTCCAGTGCTTGTGTTTCCTTCACTATGTACACAGTCATAGGGATGCACAATTTTCATCATTGAACTAGAACAAGATAAGGGCCCTCTTCACATTGGTGGCGGCGTCAAAGAAGCGTTAGGGAGTCTCAAGATACCCCGGACGACTTGGCATCGGAGGCGAAGTTTCCGGCCTCCGATCTCTGGCTCGACGCCCGGCGGCGGTCGAGACGGCAGCGGGCGCCACCATATCGATTGCCTCCGAGACGCCGGCTGTGGCGGCTGGCGATGCCGGGATCCAGTGGTTCTGTCGGCCGCCTCTGCAGCCGCCGCCACCGCAGCCACCTCCCTCACTGCCGCTTGCCACCCACCTCGCTTTAAACACTGCGGCGGCGACCGCACCTCGCGCCCCTTGACATTTGCGAGCGCGCAGCCCAGCGCCGGGGCTGGCTGCTGGACTAGCAGGTGGACTAGCTGCGAGCGGACTAGCAGGGGGCAGGCCAACCGATGAACGAGCGAATGGGTGGTTAGATGGTTGGTTGGTTTGTCGCTTGGTTGTTTCAAATGGGGTGTTACTGCGAAGAAGTGAGGAATAACAGTAGTTTCTAACTGCAGGTGGCGAAGTAGAAAGGCAAAGAATGGATGACCGAGAGAGGCAGGGAATAGCGATAAATGGCCATCGGTGGGTTATGACAGAAGTAAACGGCGAGGTAAGGAGAGGAAAATATAACATATGCAACCAACAAATCTCATATCGTTTCTCAATGAAGATTGGAGCATAAAATCTCTCAACTAAGTAATTGGAGAAGAACCAGACGTGAGAGATCGAGTGACAGAATTTACGTACTAGTGCAGCCTAAGGGCCCGATCAAGGGGCAGGCAATGAGCGGAGGCTATGTAAAGAAAGGTGAGCTTCCTGTTTCCCCATCGCTTCCAGAGGAGCGCTGGCGGCATCGCCTCTGCGGGACCCGAAACCGCCCTCCCCTCCACCTCCCACCGCGCTGGAAAGCTCCGGGATTAGAGCAGCGCTTAACGCCCTCAGGAAATGAACTAAGGCATATCAGCGAGCGAAGATCTCAGAATGTCCTGGCATCTAATGGAAAAATGGGGAGTAGTTAACACGATACGAAAGAAGTAAATTTTTACAAATCCGGGTATTTACCTACCATATTCACGCTTGGTTTAATATGAATCAATTTTGAATTTTTGCGATGACACTTTTATCAAATGCATGCTGTGCCTTGTGGCAGAGTTCACTCTTCTGTATTTTTAGGTTTAAAAGCCCGACGTTTAAATTATTTCAAAGCTAATTTGCTTGTATAATATTTATTTTCATTTTCCTTATATGACTAAATTACATTAATATTTTTGAAAGACGCCATGTACAAAGAATTAGGGTAATAAATTACATGATGAGAGCTTAGGCTTCCGCGGCCGGAATCAGTACTAACTTGGCTATCCGGGAGACACCACGTCCAAGGCTCAGGTGCAAACGTTTCGGCCGCCGTTCTGCGACCTTCATCAGGGCGCAGAAATGCATTACTACGCCCTGATGAAGGATGTGGCTTCTCCCGGATAGCCAAGTAAGTATTATTAATTACACGATGTCTTATGCTACATCACTCAAGAGATATTGTTATATAATATCTAATTATATAATATATAATGATAATATATAATTATTATTATTATTATTATTATTATTATTATTATTATTCCTCTACTTGACGACTAAAGCTGTTATATACTGTATATATCTACACCAGGTTATCACCAGCTTCCTAAGGAGAAAATCGAAGGACTGTCGGTGCCTCTACAAAACTTTGCGCAAAATACGGGCTGTTCCCAACAAAGAAATGACCTGCATATTCTAGTATTTTGAATGACCTGGGAGTTTAGCCAAATTCTTACACAAAGTTTGCGGAAGAAATCTCAGAGCTCCCATAATTATCGGGACGACCTGTACTTTTACGCCCCACATTTGACTGGTCTCGATTTCCAAACACTTCTCTGCCTCGACATTTTGATCGCACGGCACCGCCAACATATACAAATAAACACTTTTATCTCCAAATCCCTGAAAACAACATCCGATTTGTTTGCCGCTATCTTGCGATCAGTTTGAATTTGTTGGACTTACAATATTTTACACAGTCCAACAGACGTCACCGATTTTTCTGAGTGTTCGTACCACTTGAGGCATGTGTTTGGAACTTCGGGAGCGTTACAGATCAGATCTGCCATTGGAGATAACTAAACGCATTGTCGTATCTTTTCAATAATTCGGTCTTTGCTAGAATTGGACGAGTTGAGACCATATGATTAATGTTCCTGGCAAATGCGACATTTATCATCTTGGAAATTTTGAAAGCCTATTTATCATAATGTGGTGTTCTCAACGCCTGATCTTGGGCATCTCTTAAAACTGCTTCCGATTTTGTCTTTGTTCTTCCCCTTTTCAGTCACATAAATTATTCATCTTTAATTATCTGCACCTTGTCCAATATTTTAGATATTGTTCATGATTGTGGTTTGTCTCTCCACGATTCCTTTAAAACTTTTTGTGTCTCACATTTCATGTTAAGTAGCATCAGAATTTCAGAGTCTGTGTTATTCTGGGTATCTTGCATAGTCTTGCTTTCAATGCGTTTTGCTACACTTACAATGCCTCTGTTTCCCATTCTTCGGTGAGATTTTATGACCTGCCTCATTAGTGGGTTATCTTGATGGCTGACTACATACTTTCCCATCCCGACTATTGCATTGTGCCAGGAGGCTTCAATTTGCCTGAGGCCTCTTCCTCCTTCCCTATTTGACACATAAAGCCTATATCAGCTCTAGAGTGGGCGATTTGTATGATTTGTACGCAGTTTTCTGTTTTCGATCCATGACGCGAATTTATTGCTCAGTTCAATCCACTAATCCGAAACTGTACTCGGCTACAGGCACCATCGAACAAACTATTGCAGATATTTTATTCCTGGAGATCAGAGCGGAATGCAGGACAAGTCTCACTCTTCTGTAATATTCCCTGCGAATTCTCTCTTTCTTTGGGTGATATGAATAAAAATGCACTATCACTTCTTTCTCGAGTTTTCAAACCTAATTGCTTCACACAGTTTGAATAAAAGACGTGAGTAATTGCTCTTATAGTTAAATTGTGCGAAGCAATATTTTTAAAATAGAGATTTAAAGTTTTAATCTTCTCTAAATTAAAAGTATTTTTAATGAAAATTTACGAGCTATGGCCAATTGAAAAGTGTCTTTTTTATCGTTGTGAAATAACAGTCAGCACCCCCTCAGCCAAAAATACGTTGATAAAAATGCCATTAAATATTTATTCGTTATTTTCTAAAAAGTAGCGAAAAATGCCGAAAAAATGTGGTGTTCATGGGGTTTGTGGCACCCCTGAACTCATTTTAAAAACTGTTTTATTGTCAATGTTATTCTTGCATCGAAAAATAAGTGTTTTTTGGCTAAGCTTCTACAAATATCTTCAATACAGCTTAATAGTGAATAAAGAAATCATATAGAGCAGTGCGAAAGAAATGTGGGTCGTAAATAGTAATGGGGCGCGGAGCAATTATAGCCGATTGTAGTGTGATAGTTAAATTATATGAATCAATGTTCTCAAAGTAGAGATTTCAAGCTCTAACTAAATTAAAGTATTTTGGATAAAAATGTACGGATCTATGATCAATTGAAAAGTGTCTATTTCTATGGTTTTAACGTAAAATTAGCCATATTCGAGCTAATGTGGCATACTCTTTTGTCAAATAAGTATCGGTTGACGATCATCAAAATTGTTGCGGGGTAACGTGGGCACCACCTCAGCTCAAAATATGTTGATAAAAATTAAATTAAATAATATTTATTCGTTATTTTCTAAAAAGTAGTGAAAAAGGCCAAAAAATGGGGTGTTTATGGGGTTTGTGGCACCCCTGAACCCATTTTAAAAACGATTTTATTGGTGCCGATGTTGTTTTTGCATATATCCACACCATGCTTAAATTTTTTTTTGTTTCCTTACAAGAGCTTCCTTACATCTAGCTATTAAATCAAGTCATCTTGATTTAATAGCTAGATTTCCTTACAGCCATAGGATTCCTTTATTACATCCTCTCTGTTCAACTGGTAACAGATTGTTCTTCTTTAGGTTCTGTACATTTTCTTAGCTATGGCTACAGTTATAGCTTTGTACATTATTGCAGACAAATAATTGGCCTGTAATTCTTCTTCTTCTTCTTAATATTATTATTATTATTATTATTATTATTATTATTATTATTACTAATATTTTTCAAGATTTATTGATCGAAATTTGAGGATAGCGTTTGACAGAGGAAGGACAAACAGACTCTATACTTTTTAAAATCTCACTACGCTGTCATTAAGAAAATTCGTAACTCAAAATTCTGATATTGCTTTCCAAGAATGGTCGAGGGTGATGTTGAACATCAAAGCGTGTGGCGGCCGTACGACGTTGCACTGAGAGGCAGCATGAGCGCGCGTGTCCGTGCGTGTGCGTGCGCGCCTGTGTGCAGCGAGCTCTGGCGCGTGGCATGCGCGGTGCCCCGGAGGCCAGCCAGCGAAGCGTGCCGGCGGCGCGGCGGGGGCGGGCGCATGCACTTCCCCAGCGGGGGCGTCGGGCAGGGGCGGATCCAGCCGATCATTTCCGAGGGCATCATAGAATTTTGTTAAATATAAAACATATTTGTTATTATATTGTTTATCGTCATGGTAATTGGCAAACCTTCTAACTCCATATTACCTCTATTTTCTGTTTACTTCATGATAAAATATAAATATGAAGACGAGTAAGAAATAAAAATAATGAATTAATCATATTAAATAATTGAGTTCTCCAGTATTCATAAGTTCAACGAGAAAGGAAACTAAAATTCTGCTTCCCGTCTGTTTATTCTTTCCAATGCAAAACTCTCCAATCTGGAGTTACGAGGTATGCTAATTAGCATAACGATATTATTTTTTAAGTTTATATATAATACTATACAACATTATTTTAAATAATTACATAGTTCTAACATAAATAAATATTTAAATCAATTTTGTAAAATACAGGAAGGTTGTTTCTGGCACTGTAATGGCCCAAATGTCACAGTGGCCTACTTGGCACCTGGAGATCTTACTCCGTCAACACTTTGTTTCCGGTTGCGTCGGCTACACTCCAAAACGTGAAAGTCGCCGTAGCACCGCTTGTCAAGCGGAGTCAGAAAGAAATACGAGCTGTCACATATCTCTGGAGAACAGACAAAAATATCCATACTAGGCTGAAATACAGTACAATCAGGATTCCCATTTATACCTAAAGAAGCCAAGGACAAAACTCGGGATTACTTTATCTATACATTTTACTTGTTTTTCTTGTTTTTCTTATTTTTCTTATTTTTATTTTTCCTTCACTTTTCCCATTTTAATTTTTTTTCTCTAGGCGTGGCCCCCATGCCCCCCCCCCCTGGATCCGCCACTGGCGTCACGCAGGTATCCCCGACACAAGGGCGCTAGAGTGTCTAGGTACAGAGGGTAGCGCATTCTTATGTACAGCCTTTTCCGAATGTTATACGCAGTTGTCAGAGCTGTCTGTGTGTCGATAAATACCCATCTTCCTTATATAATATTAATGCAGGAAGCCTCGCAATTAATATGAGATATGTCTAGAGGGGGGTTGAGCATAACCATTTGAACACATTATATCTCACCACCGTTTATTTCCGTTATCATTTCATCCCCATAATATAATAATAATAATATAATAATAAAATAACTTTAGAAGTGTGTAACACTTATCTTGAAACTTCTCCATGTTCTTGAAACCCTCTGTAACGCATTTAAATGTCATTTCTAAACTTTTGAATGGTGCCTGACGGAGCTGTCGGATGAAAGGTTATTGAATGGCGGCGGTCGTTCAGATTGCGCTATTCTTTACATCTAGGAATTTTAATGAGTGCGTTTTACTGCAAGACTAGAAGAGGAAAAAACGTTTCTCAGCACAGTTGATTGAACAAAAAGAATGTGACAAGTATGGATGATATCTTAGCTGAGAATTTAGTGTTTTAATTTTTTCTTTATTTATATATTTATTATTTATATTTTAATTTAATATACATTTACCAGTAATATCCAATAAAATAACTTTTCGAAACGTTAAAGTGGTTTAGATCTCATTTTGTTTTCTATAACATAGTGCATACCCCAGACCCATATCTGTGAGTTTATTGCAGGCTTCTTTTTACTCCATTCCTTAATAAAGCATGTTCGACCGGTTTCGTGTTAGTGAACTAACTTCACAGAATTCTCTTAGCTGGCACGTGCCTTGGCCTTGAGAGCCTAATACTTCGACACAGTTGCTTAGAAATTGAAAACACGCTAGAGAGCATGTAATAAACTAGAATGTGTGTTTTTAGTTATTTATGATAGGTGTCGTAAAGCATCTGAATACAATACGATACTGGAAAATTGCCAAATGAAGCCGTTAGACTGAGTTTGGTAACCAATTGTGTATTGAAATCAGATGTTACGACACGAATATCATACAACTTTTTATGCATTTTGTAAAAAATTGTTAGATTTAATGTGAAGTCTCGTTTTACGCTTTCAAATAGTACTCACATTTTTTCTCTCATATGTGGCGACACAGTTCTCAACAAGGAGAAGAATTGAAACACACTTGGAGTATATTTTTCGACGTGAGTGAATATAGCTCTGATTTGGAAATAGTAATAGCCGCAAATGCTGCTTGAGATTGTTACCCAACAAATTAACAAAGAAATATGAGTGTGAGTATTTAATTTTTATTCAATTTGGTTAGGTGAAGTTAAACATTATGCCATTATAATTAATTTCCTAATGAAGTACTGTACCGCCGTAGTGTGGTAATGTACTTCACTTTCATACACCTTTCCCCTTAAAAAACACTAATAACTGAGTAAACTTACTGATATAATTGTTTTCTTGTCTGTCAGGTGTATAATACCGGACGCGCAGAACCACGGTGCCACTGCCCTGAGGAGCGTGCGACACGACAGGCGAAACGTCGGCCTCTCAGCCAACGACGCGGCGTCACCCGGACAGCCAAGAAGTCATGGACTCAAGACGAGGAAGCTTACGTTTACATTTGATATCAATGATTTCAGTGATATTGTACTCTTTGACATAGAGTAGTGGAACCAAAGACTTCTTGGTTTTTCCTTCTCTGACTTGCCAGAAAAGTAAACAATCAAAACTTTTTCCGACATGGATTGAACGTTTTTTTCCACACTTGATTTTGGGTAACAATGTTTCTAAAGCAGCATTTGCTGTTAATTGTATTTCCAAATCAGAACTAAATTCACTCATGTCGAAAAGTATACTCCAGGTGTGTTTCAATTCTTCTCCTTGTTGAGAACAGTGTCGCCACTTATGGGAGAAAAAATGGAATACTAATTGCAGGTGTAGAACAAAATTTCACATTAAATCTAACAATTTTTTACTTTTTTACAAAGTGAATAAAACTTACGATAAATGTCGAAACATCCTATTACAACCCTCAATTGGTTACCAAATTTTGTCTAACGGCTTCGTTTGGTAATTTTCCAATCTTGTATTGTACACATGTCGTAAACATTTAAGATTGATGGAAAAAAAGATAATTCCGTATCGGAAAAACTACACACTACACAAGAAGAAATTAATTTGAGAAATTTTTTGTTAACGAACAATTTGCATGACTACATGACAAAGTAAGCAATTGTGTGTTGGTAATATTAACCAAAATAGATAAAAATCCGCTACAAATATCAATTTCAACCTGAGACACAAGTGTCCAAGCTTCAAATGTGTGAGGAGTATGGTATACTCGCATTTAATACTTAACGAAGAAGATATCTCACGGCGACTAAGACGAAATTACAAACCGGTAAGTTTCTGTATTAAAAGAGTAAAATATTCAAGTTAAAAGAAATTAGAAAACTCACCACTTCCAAAACCATAATCCACTCACTAAGAGTAGTTTCAAAAAGGGAGTTTTAACATTTTCACCTTATTTAAATTTCTTTCACAGAGTGAATTGAATGTTCACTGATTTAACTTTCACATGCATTTTGAAATCAAGGATGGTACCTTCAAAGGAAATTGGTGGACACCAACAGTTCTTTAGATGTAATCCCCACCTCCAACCAAATTTTCTTATCACCTCTTGCAACATTCATTCCTAATGTATTTTTCTAATACGATGTAAGATTTCCTCCTTGATGGTTTTGGAACGGAAGACAGTTTCAGGTTCAACGCAATTAAGTAGCATTTTGAACAATCTTTAAACCTAACGCTAACAATCTTAAACACTGGCAATCTTAAAGGGAGATGGCGGTCAGCAGATCCTGGTTCTCTACGATTCCAATGCACCTGAAAAACAGGATTGCGACCCAAGCCCAGGAGGAAATTCGAAGCAGCAATCGAATCAAACATTTCCTTCAAATATTGTTTTTAATACGACGAATATCGATACGACGTTTATCCTAAAGCAATAGTAACAAAAGGACGAAGCATCAAAGCCACTTTCTGTGTAAGACGCCATCCTGGCACCCCTAGTAGGCCGCCA
This sequence comes from Acheta domesticus, assembly GCA_031308135.1. Taxonomy (NCBI): domain Eukaryota; kingdom Metazoa; phylum Arthropoda; class Insecta; order Orthoptera; family Gryllidae; genus Acheta; species Acheta domesticus. The sequence goes on along the minus strand of JAHLJT010009436.1, from coordinate 91,534,164 downwards.
GCGGCGGTGTTCGCGGCAAAGAAGAGCCTGAGGCAGCAGCAACGGGGGTGGGCGGCGTCTTAGATAGAGGGAAGCGAGGAGCCGGCGGCGACGCGCGGAATTCCGCGGTGGCGGCGCCGCAACTCCGTAACTTTCCCCGATAATCGCCCGCGCCTCTTGCGCTTGCAGGGCGGCGGGGGCCGCGGAAGCGAGGACGGGGAGCGGCAGCGGAGGAGGCGGCGAGGGCGAGAATGGACGGCGATAGAGCGAAGGTAGAGCGGCGGTACACCGGCCGTACAGCGGCAGTTCTGTGGTAGAAGAGCGGCGGCGCGCAGCACAGCGGCGGAATGGCGGCGGCAAAGCGGTGACACAGCGGTGAAAAGCAGAAGTACAGCGATGGTAATGTCACCACCTCGCAGAGCAGCCAAGAGAGCTCGTAACTCGCCTGCAGAGGGTCTCACGCGCTGATTACACGCTGTAACGTGCTTTGGTGTTTTTGCGCAGAACCTGTCTTCAATGGAAAGTACAACAAGCTTCAAAGGCTTTGTGTACAGCGAACAAAGGAACCGATCTCCCAGTCGGATTACGACGAGAGATGAACTTTTGATGGCTATAACTAGATACAGTATTTCAGTCTTTGCCGTTATTCCTCTTTTAAAATGATTGTGACAACTTGCATTCACGTCAAAACCAGTACAAGTTACAGACCTAGGTTTAATAATAGGTATTATATTCTCCCATTGCAAAGGAGTTGTCACATTGTTTTGCACTTGCAGAAAATAAGAATCAAGACGCAACACAAATTTGACTCCATTATAGACCAATAGAAGCTCCACTGAGAACAGTAATGGCCTTTCTATGATATTTCCCCTTTACAATTCACACACGCTTTATTAGCATTCATGTATTAGTACTGTCTCGTAGAATACTGGGTAGATTGTAATCAAATCATATTCCTTTAGTAATACTCTCTCTTCTTTCAGTCTGGTCTTTCAGTCTTGTCTAACCTTTTGAACAATTCTACTTCCTATATAATACTAGTTCTGCATATTCGCTCTCTTGAAAAATCTCCACCACGTGGTAGATCCTAACGCATCATACCACGCAATGTAAATTCACTAACAAAATATCATCTACCTAGCTGTCAATCGCTGATGTGGTGGGATGTGTTCGCTGTTGATTTTGCAGTACATTGTAGAAACGTTGGTATACACATTTACCACGATAATTTATAACATACAGACACTGCAGAATATTACAATTCTTTCGATGTTGTTTCAACCTAAAAAATTGCTATAACTTGTGACGTGGTAGAGCAAAGTTTGATTTAAATATTTAGATTAATGATCTCTGTCAACCTAGAGATTCACCAGGGAGAAAGTTAAAATCTGTTGAAACAAAGAAAAGTGACTCCAAGTTTGCAAGTATTGATGCCGACAGTAGACTTCTTTTAGACGACACTTAAATCAATGGATTAATCATATGATTCTATTCATAATTCAACCTGAAGATTGAGTTCGGCAAAAATAGGGTTGCTCACAAAATTGCTGAAAAGTTTTGAGAAGAGACAAATAACTGTTTACTCAGGAAATCATGTCGCTTAAAATAATTTCACATTCTTCAATGCCTGGATATTTGTAGGTTTCGACTGGTACAAGATCTTAAATTACTGTGAGCATTTAAGACATGCATACTCTCCATCGTTACCACTTTACCACACTTCAAGTTTACTATTGCATATTTGTCAATCCTAAATTTGATGCAGATGCCATTGATGCAGATCCCATGTCATTTATCTGTCACAGATGGCACTTGAGAAAAAATCGTTTCATTCCTTGCATACTATTTAAGACCCTCTTATAAAACAAAGGTGTTACTGATCTTTCTCCACCATCTCAGCTTGTGATAACTGTCTACAGAGTGGGATCAAACTAATGCAAAACAACAGAAGGGGTGGTGAATATACTTGAAAGATTTCTCAATTTTCTGCAAATATACACTAATACAGACAAAGGCACTAATGACCTACAATTCTTGGACAGAGTAACGTAGTTCCCTTCGAGTGGCAGATAAGTGATACTGCGTATGAGCCACTCCAGAGTTCCTCTGTAATGTAATGCAGTAAATTCTTGTTGCAATAATTCTTGATTCCTACAACAGCGGGATTTCCATTTCCGCTTATTTTTAATCTTTTAGATGAGGTCATCCTTTGGGAATTCCTAAACAGTTCCTTTCCACGAGTTGCGATTCTGTTGAAGCCTTTTTCCCAGATTTCTGCCCCAAATTCTCGACTCCTTCATTTGCGTGAGAGACAGCGTTGTATTTAGTTTTTTTAGTAAAGTTGTGCTAAATTCTCTTAGGGTCTTTATCAAACAACCGATTATGCACAAAGAAATATAATTTATGTAACTTTTGAAGCATTGAGCTCATGCTTATGGATTATTTCTTTTATCTCCTCAGACACCAGGTCTTTTCGCGACATTCGTTATTTGGCATTAATGTTCAACATGGAATGTTCTTTGTTGATTTTTAAATTATTGACTGATCATTTCGTGTCTATTATTTCGTGTTTTCGGGAGCGTCAACTGCTGTTGTCCTTATTCGAGAAGTGTAGTGGATGTGTTTATTACGGGAGGGTGAATAGTGAGATCCGACACCGACCTATTGTGGCTTGAGGGTTTCCCTCATCCAGATATCTCCCACCAGCAATGCACTGCCTCTCTCGGAACAAGCTCTAAACTCTCGACTAGTCTCTCGACATGTGGGGTCGTGTAGTGCATGTGAGTGTGTGTAAATAAAGGGTGAGAATAGGGCAAGGACGATAAAGGAAAGATCGCGCGCTCCGTGGCCCGTATGTTAGGGTATTGCCCCCGCATTCGCCAGGTGTTGATCGGAGAAACCACGGAAAACTACCGAGCAGAGCAGTGGGCCGCTATAATTCTCTTCCAGACAGTGACTGAATTCGACTTGGCCATCGCGGCATATAAAACTATTTCAAGACGTACGTTGGCTACCTGATTTGTGATTCTTTTGTTCATTGGGATACCGAGTTGTTTCGTCTGTTTGTCCGACCACCAAATGTATACTTGGTTCGCCCCAAAATAATCTCAGATACAGGAAATACGGTTGCCATGTACGAAGTGGTTGATTTCAGTGGTATCAAAATCTCTAACCATCACTTTCGCATTCTTTTATATTCTGCTCCGTGATGCATTCTTGTATATTTTCCTCCGTGATTCGAATGGAAAAAGATGAACTCGTTCCTCTCACGTCGAAGGAAATTTTGCATCACGCCTGTATAGTGTTATTCATGGTCAGAAAAATGTTATTCATGACGAAAGATTAATTGAAAAGGTATGGTCATTCATTTCGGACACTATTTTCAGGGGTATTCGATTGTTCTAAATTCGTCATGTGTAATTCTGTCGAAAAGTGCACTCCGCAATTCCTGGAATGTCATCAAGCTGTTCTGCAGAGAATGTTCTACTGTCGAGAACGTTTCGTCACTGACTGGCCACATATTTGAATCTATGGTAGGTCTCCTACCATTATTCCGATTTCTGAATATCCTGAAAACTTCTTTTTATGAACCGCAACATTTAGTCTCTACATACAACAAGCACCACGTAGCTTCCTTTATTGTTACACACCACATCACTTCCTTACCTGTTACGTCTAAAAAATACATATGGAATAAAGAGTTAACAAATGTTCATTTTGAACTTTATACAATTCCAGAGTCGCAGCTCGTACCGAAATCCTATTCAATGTAACTAGATGTACCAATAATCCAAGCACTACCGTCGTTAACACGAAATTTACCAGTTCTTAGCCGAAGTCGACCGCCAAAAGCTGGTTTAATAGCCAAAAGCGGGCACAGTCGGCTTCGGTAGAATTCCTATATACAACTACGAAGATTCCGAAGCGCACCTCCGAAACAAGTCTCTCTACTTTAGCGCCCATGGCTTCTTATACACGGGCAATTAGCAGTATGCTTCGGACTCGCATTCCACTACGCTTCACCCGCTCTGTCGAGCCCCAACACTGCCCACTGCTCAGCTGTGCGCGCGCCAACTTTAAATGCTTCCATGCATCCATAACACTACCCATCTGCCGATAGCTTTGAGCAAATTCCGGCTCTGGGTTCCTAGGAAAAACACCCTTGGGATGCCAAGACGTCAACTAGGTGACAGTTACTCAGTTGTGAAGGAGGGACGGGAGAAGGAAGGAGGGAGGTGGCACGGGAGAACAAGGCACATTAAATATAATTTTATTTTTTTATTCTTTTCATTTTTTATTTTTATGAGACGGCAATTATTTTTCGTAGACGGCAAGTTAGAGTTCACAGATCTCACTTAACCCACGGGTTATTTCCTTTTGTTCCTTACTGCGTCCCACGGTGGCCTCGGAATACTCATCCCCAAGAGCACGAGACGGATCCCACCAATCGCCAGTCGGCTTTATTAAAAGAGACGTTATTTTCACTGAGTTTTTAAGGCAATATCCTAAGCAGAGTAATGGGAAATTCGGACCTCCGTTTTCTCGTTTTCCAAGGCAGGTCCCTCCTGTTCCTTTCCGTGGGCCGACAGCAGGAAGCGCAAGGGTCCATGATCCTCTCACCTCTACTTACTTTCCACTGCCGCCCCTGACAAGGAGAAAACGCTGTTTGCTGCCCCCGCTGCGAGTGAGATGTTGCGGTTTGTCTTTCAGGCGCCTCCTCTGCCGTTTTAACCAAGGTTCGTACATTTATTTCCCTCTGCTTCTTCTCTTCTGTATTACTTATTTGCCTATCTTCTTACCAGCAAACATTTTGCCCTACAGTCGATACTATAGCGATACTACTGATACAGCTCTCAGGATCATGAGGATACTCAAGCTCCTCCATCAAGGTAATGACCTTTCTTGGTGTTGTTGTTGTTGTTATTGTTATTATTATTATCATTATTATTATCATTATTATTATTATCATTATTATTATCGTTATTATTTACCTAAACTCCCTTGTTATTGCATTTATTGCGGAAGTAAATGTCTCTTTTGCGAGTCTTCAACGACTTCTTTATTTATTGAAAATATTGCAATTTTCTTCCAAATAAAAATAACACCCGTAAATCATTCGACTAATAAATAGATCATGTCGATTTTCATAGAAATAAATGTTACTTTGCGATTTCGAAACGTGATTTACTCATATTATTTAACTTCGCATCAAACTTTACCTAATGAAACTCAAACCGCTCCTTTTTATCATTGTGGTGGGACTATCTTTGCCACAAAACAAACTTGAGTAACGTGTTTGATGTTTTGGAAAATGTAACTTCAGATAAGTTCATATGAAACGATCATTCGTTACATTCACTGAACCTCAGTAAAACACAAAATGCCTTCGTTTTAGTTTAATTCAAAACAAAGTTTGACATTAATACACCGGGGATAAAGAGAAAGGACTTAGCGTTCATGATTTTGAATTCGATATGTTCCGTTCCCCTTTTTTAAATTTCAACATGTACTCATCCTTCCATTGTTTCATATTTGTTTAACTTTCAACACGAATTATGTAGTTGCAAATATTTTTTCATTGAGATTCTTCTCACATTAGGCAATTTGCATTTCTTTCTTCCTATAAACTCTCGTTTCTTTAAGTAAATGGCATCGGAAAGTTTGCACGCGAGATTAGTTCTCTGCTTAATCTGCGCGAGAAGAGGGCGTGCGCTCCATTAAACACGGCGGCTGCGCTGGACGCGTGCAGCGGGAGCCGCCCGCTGCGCCGGCTCCTCCGGCAGGCCGGGAGGAGGAGGGAGGGAATGCAAATGCGAGGGTGAAGGAAGAGGCAGGGGAGGAGAACAAAGAGGGAGAAAGGAGGAAAGGAAGGTGAAGGAGAAGGAGAAAGAGAAGGCAGAGGAAAAAAAAGAAGCTGAGGAGGTGGTGTAGAAGGAGGTGAAGGAGAGGGAAGGGGGAGGGGCAGGGGAAGAGAATGTCAAGAAGGTGACGAAAGAAAAGGTGGAGGACGTCGATGAAAATGCGATGGAGAAGAAGAAAGAGGAGGCAGAGGAGTAGGAGGGGAAGAAGAAGAAGATGAAGAAGAAGAGGAAGAAGAAGTAGAAGAAGGAGATAGTATAGGATGAGGAGCTCAGGAGATGAAGGCGAAGGAAAAGACGCTGTGGCGGCGGCGTTGGCGTTGGCGGTGGCGGTGGCGGTGGCGGTGACGGCGGTGGCGGCGGTGGCGGCGGTGGCGGCGGCGGCGGCGGCGGCGGAGGAGGAGGCGGCGGCGGCGGCGGCGGCGGCGGAGGCGGAGGCGGCGGCGGCGGCGGAGGCGGCGGCGGCGGCGGAGGCGGAGGCGGCGGCGGCGGCGGAGGCGGCGGCGGGCGCCGCGTGGTCTCTTCGGCACGCGGCTCCGCTCGGGCGCTCACGTTCCGCCGATCAATAGCGCAGGTGCTCGGCGGCCGCCCCGTGCTCGCCTGCACGTTGCCATCCCTTCGCCCTCTGCCCTTGGCTACCCGCAGCCCCAGAGCACCGACAGGAATTATTTGGAGGCGGAGGCGGAGATAGAGCGCGTGTGAGGGTATTCTATAAATGTCACGCATCTCAATAAAAACTATTACACTCAAGAGAAATATCGATATTTAAGTTTTATGTCTACGACGATCCAGAATTCGACGCGTTGTGTTCGAATTGATACACCAATTTCTTTGGTTTGATGAAAACGCAACGACTTTTATTGTATCGATGTGCAAAAATATTTGATTATAGACTAAATAAATGGGTTGGCGATAATACTCGTATATCAGAAGATTAGTTGTTTCTGATTCTTCGCTCAACATCGCTTTCACAGAAAAAACTTTATATTATTGTTCTCTTCTGTTGGTGAAAAGCAAAGAGTCTTAAGCCATTGACCCATTATTATTAGTGACCTCGACAAATACACCAAAGACGTGCACACCGTGGTTTGTGCAGTCTGACGAGGTTTATGTGCATTATCATCAATTCAAGATTTGCTCTATAACTAGAAGTACTATTATAGTTGCTTGAAAATTGTTTCTTATGCGTGCAATGAAACCATTCAATTAACGTTTTACCGTGGTCTATAACTGCTTTATACGTAATTGTGGAGGCATGTGTGTGTACAGTGTACAGTGAAGAATGAAGACTGTGTTTGTGTTGTACTTGTACCAATAGTTTCGTTATCAGCAGTGATTTGATGAAATTTTCGAGTCAGCGGGTTCAGACACATAGCTTCTCAAAAGTAAAACGCAAATACGTTTTGTGACTATCACGAGAATCTAAAAGATAACTGTCAAAGAATATTGAATAATTACTTCAAATGTTTTGTTTCAATTGCTTTTTATTTTTATTCCACATTGTGATAGCACATTGCAAGTTATCTTTATAAATATTTAAACAAATAAATACGTTTCGTTAACAACTTTCCCTCTTAGAATGGAAATAGGAGGCTAGGGATGAGTGTGGGGTTTAACGTGCGAGAGTTCTCGCACGGGTACGCGGAAGTAGTAGGGGAAAACGTGTGCTATGGCACAACACAAATAACAAACTTTTTAAATTAGCTAAAGTAAAATAGCTTGAAATAAATGAAAAAAATCAAAACGCGCTAGCCTACAATACCTGAATTAATTTAAAATGATGGAAAGAATAGCGCAAGTCACTCGATAACTACCAACGATCGCAGTCCAAATGCACGATTTAAATGTTGGCGGTATCTGGAAGTATGTACATCAACCCCCAGCTGCAAACTCATATTGTAAATAATACACCGTTTGATATTAAACTCAAGGTGTCGGTCAAAATAATGGAAACACCATTTGAGCAACATGCCCATGTACCGATGATAAGTCTAAGCCCAATAAATTGTTTCTAATGGTAACAAATGGTATATAGTACTCAAAGGTGAAAATATTACATAGGATACACCCACACATATATTAAATAGGATCTTGTTTATCTACAGGAAAAAACCTATCTAGTTGTAATATCAATAAGTTAATTTTTGTGCGGACATTTGCAAGATTATGCGAAGGATATATGTCACAATGTTTGCAGTAATGTTAATTTTTTTTAGTTTTCTATTTTTAGATTGTAATATCTAAAAAATACAGTGACCAGATTTTAACCATCATTATTAGTTCCGAGAATACATGTTCAAAGCATTAAGTAGTTTAATTTTAGTGATTCTGTGTTTTAAAATGATTTAAATGTGTTGATAATACCAAAAATATGACTTTAATCTATGTATCATTCTTTTTATGGAACTATTAATGAACAATTTATTTGTTATCAAGTTACTAATTCTTTAGCTTCCAATTCTCATTTATTGAAGCGCGCACGCAGATTAAACGTCTTAAATCAAGAGTATTCTCCAAATTCTAATTCCACTTCACGTATGCTAAGTCTGGACTCACTAGCTACTCAGGGAGATCATTGAGCTATATGCACGAATGCCATTAAATTAAGCTGACCACTTTCTGGTCGTCACTACCGGTGTTAGTAAAAAAAATGTAATAAATCATTTTAATTAATTTCGTCTTCCCGAATACTTTTGATTCAGACGAAATTTAAGCTTTTAAGGCATTTCGTTCTCTTCCTTTATTTAACAGGCTGAGGTGTCTCAGGACATCTACTAATGATACTGCAACGGGAGGTCCTAGGGTTCGATTCCCGACGGCGGCAGGATTTTTGACACTAGCTACATAGCCACGTCGATTTAAGCCGTAGTGTCAGGGATTTTAGCGGTTGGTTGGTGTGCTCGATAGTTTTCCATGGTTCCTCCAAACAACGCCAGGTGAATGCCGGAACAGTAAGTACCCTAACAAACGGGTCACGGACCGCGCGTAATCTTTCCTTCCTCTCCCTTATCCTAAGCTCACCGCCATACTTGCCCACACTTACACTTAGACGCCCTGTATTACCACACACATCGGCAGATCATCCAAGAGCTTAGAGTTTGTTCCAGCAGAGGCAGTGCCAGGCTGGTGGAAGATACGTGGTTTGGGAATCCCCGCAAGCCGACGTGTAGATCGGCGCCGGATCTCCCCATCCAGGGAAGGTCACTGCTACCTCTTGCGTTAAAATTTGCACTTCACTTACGGGACTACTCATCATAACAGTTGACGCGTCCGGAAACACGAAATGATCAATCAATGCCACGATTATTCAAAAGTATGATGCATAATCATGACCACATATAATTTTTCTTATCTTTAAACGTTTTTTGGATCCATCATATAAAAATACATTTAGATGAACTTCGAGTTTCCTTTCAAACTCTTTTGCTTCTTAAGCTGCCACAATCGTTAATGGTATCCCTTCCAAATGGTATAAATCCCTTCCAAACTGAAAGATTTGCACTACTTGAAAAATATAATCGTTCCTTGTGAAAACTATGTTACGTTAAGAGATATTACGAAATCAATCATGACATCATATAATCTGGATGATATAATATAGCGCCACGGAGTAAACTTCAGCACACACAGCTGCGTCGGCAGGGCAGGGCGTCGGCAGGGCGAGCGTAGGCGGCACAGTGCGTGGGTGCCCGGGGAACAGATGAAGTCGCAGAGGCGCGTGAGCCAGAGAACGGTTTTAATTAAAACGCAGCAGCCTTTTCAGCATTCCAAGCGGCGGCCTCGAGTCCAAGGCCCAGCCCCTCCCTCTTGCAGCCACTCGTCATCTCGCGCAAAAAAGAAACTGCATTAAGAAATTTTGTTTTCAAAGGAAACCAGTTTCCCGAAAGAAGAGAGTGGAGTATACTTTTCTTAATTGCGAAGTTCCGAGAGAACCTTGTTTGAGTTGTAGAAAGCTCTAACTCAAGTTGATGGTTTTAGTATGAACACCACTGCTCATCTGGAATCTGTAGTAATATTTTAACTGTTGGAAAATTCAGAGTTTATTTCCACACTTTTTACTGGAATCTGAGTTGCTCGAATCACAAGTGTCAAAGTGATGTTCTACTGTACCCGAATGAACGACAGTACCCGAATGTCAATTTACGGCGCGCTATCCTTAAACAAATTAATGTTGTGTGGTTCCTGTCATTTAGTCGGAACATACTATTTCAGTCGAAAGTTAAATTTTCAATCTTTTTAATTTCCTATTGAAATATTGGTAACCGAAAAACACACGTAAAATTTCTAGAGAATTTAAAAATAACGCCATGTGTGTGTACCTAGTTGTAAACCATTATTAACATAGCTTTTTCTACTTCATCATACCGCAGCTGTAGGACTTTATTTTTCATTAGCACCATATGGAATAAATCTCCGATTAAATTGTAATTTCTACGCACCTGCAGGGGATAATAGAGAATGAGCATTCAATTGACTGCGCATGAACGTGTGACGTGGTTATCACTGAGCACTCGTTTGCATCTCATTTCCTCTCTCACAAAAGATGTTATTTAATGAATTTCCAAGGACTTCTTCCATTCTTTAAGAGGCAAAAAGAAGACAAGAAAATTTTAATTAATTTAAAGAAATTTCGATTAAGAAATGTATCGTAATTTATATTTTTCCAATATTCAGTAAATTTAATGTGTGTGTAAAAAAGTAATGAATATAATTTTTTTAGTAAAATGTAAGACAAAAACTAAGCGTTTGAGAGAGAAAATTGAGTTGCTATCTCAAGTATTAGTTTGAAATGAATAGAGAAGAGTTGCCGCGGAGAAGTATCGCATGTGGCCTGAGGGGCGTCATTTAGAAATCTTGCCCAGCATCCGCATACAATTTTTGGAGGAGATTGGGAAAATGATTAGTCAGAGAAACTGGATTCTGTACTTTATCCGGTATTGGAAGTCATACAGACACGTAACCACAATTTACGTCAACGAAGCAGATATTGAATGTCAGTCAAATCTGTAACAAGGCATCAATGCATTATTTCGAACAGTCTCTTTACGTTCTCAAATTGAAATTTAAAAATTAGCATGATCATATGGAATAAATATATCAAAATAAGAGGTTAAGAAGTGAGGTAAAATTACAGAAAAAAAAGGCCTGATGGTTATCAACAACACGGTGCTCGTCATTTAAAACTCACATGGAAAGTGTTGACGTTATTTGTCGGTCATAATTTCAAGAGACTCGACGCAAGTGTGCATTGCCTTTGATAAACAACCTGCGTCACAGGCGCGTTTCACGCACTTGTAATTTTTCTAATTGACAGATGCCAATTCAAAAACATGAGTCATTGTAATTTTCTAAATGGTTTATGCTAGACTGAGTATTGTGTTACTAAAGTTATTACGCAAGGTTTTTCTACACAGTAGCTTTCAACATATTGTACGAGTAGCTTTATGATGAATGGCACTGCTTACCCTCTGAATCCTATTTGTTCAGATTTTATAAGACATTTTAATAGAGGTAATTTGTACACAATTTTCACTGGAAACACACGCACACAACGTAGTATTGCATATAAACACGAAAACACATTGGAAATCATATGAAAAGATGTAATAAAATGTTACTGAAATATTATCATCGACGTGTCAGAAGAAATTAGTGATTGACAATTTTAATGAATGGGTACTAATATAATATGAAGATCACAAATTCGTTGTTAATAAACGACTAGCACAAACATCATAAAAGACACAGAACGTCTGATTAAAATTAATTTTAGAAGACATTTATGGAATTTAAGAAGCAAATTATCACAAAAAATTACAAAAGTAAAGCATCAGAATAAATTTTCAAAAATCACAACAACGTATTTTAATACATCGTTTCCTCACAAACTAGCTATCGTATTAAATAAACGCATCAGATACACTCGTCGAAATATTTTATCATTTTCATTCAACATTGTTGTACCATTCTTACAGTGTCAAAAATTAGGGATAGTAATTATAGTATAAAGATAAAACCTTAAATCCATTATGCTTAAATGTATTGCAAAGATTTGGAACACTAACATTTTATAAAATAGTTTTATTGGAGCCAAACATGAAATCCTTCCCGTATTTGTAGCTTTTTTTAAGGATATCTAAGAAAATTTCTTGACCTTTGATAGTTCCTTAAGAGATAAAAACACCTAGTTTTACGAAACATACAAATAAAATGTAACATCTGAAACACGTCAAACCTGGTTTCACTATAATGTCACAAAGGACTTCCAATTATTATTAATATTGTTATTATTATTGTTATTATTATTATTATTATTATTCAATGTAAATACTAAGCTCTCTTTTCTCCAAGAGCCTTTCACCTTTCCAAAAATTTGAAGGTAAAAACTAATACAATAATTTAACAAGATTAAAGCAACAATATTTTTACAAAAAATAAACTTCGGAAAATGGAATATGTATGATCTAATTGATTCTTCAAACCACCGGCGATAACATAAACTAAAAGATGACAAGATCAATGTGGACCTAATCAATAAAGTAACACTAGTAGAAAGATGACTAGAACACTAGACATCACATCGTTGACATGATCATCAATCACAGCAGTGTGTTCACGGCAACAGGACTGTAAAAGCATGAGGCCAATCAGCACCCTTTCTGCATTCAATTCTATGGCAATTAAAGAAAGGGTACGTCCACCAACCTTCATTAGAGGTATAAAACCATGCGTTACGAAGGGTCATTTTATGAAAAGAAGTTTCCCAGAGCTGCAAAACCATTCTCTTTCCCCTGCCCCTACCAAGCCCTACATCACGGAAACACAAGCGATCCGACACTGGCGTGAGGGTGCTGGCGCCGGGCGTGGGCGGGCCGGCGCGGTGCGAGGAGGGCGCTTCTGAGCGGGGCTATTTCGGCCCCTGCGCGCCTCCAAAATACGGGCCGGTCACGCTAGCCCATGGGCGCCTCGCTTTGCCTCCTCTACACCAACACGGTCCCTTCGACCGAATAACGAGGACCTCGCCCGCGCGGAGGATCTGCGCTCAAGCAACATATTCTAGCCTCCAAAACGTTGAAGAGTGACTTCTACATCTAATACTATTAATCTAGAATCAAACTCTCATTATTTAAAGCAGCATCCCCCTCAGAGTTTCTCATTTTTTAAATTATACTATATTAATAAAGATTCCATTTAATTTTTAAGAATTCATATACCAAAGTAAATATTTTTTCTCTTAATATTGAATGATTTCTTAGTATGTTGGCATCACTATGTTAGAGCATTTATAAAATGATATATGTAATTTAGCAACAGTAAAGATATTATTATTATTGATAAGGATTATTTTTAATAATCTTCATTTCTGAGATTCTTTTCTGAAAAACAAAAAAGAAAATTCACAAAATAACAAATATGCATTGTATGACTGTATTACATAACATACAATTTGACAATACGTTTGTTACATTTTAGAAAGGAAGTTAAATTTATACACTAGACAAATGAGATATCTCCAACTAATTGTGTGATACTTTTTTAATTAACTTCAGAAAGAATATAAAATGTATGAAACCTATGGTGAGGAAATGTAATAAAGACAAAATAGATTTCTGAGGAGGGAAACGGTCGTACCTAGGGACACTATCTTTTTTTCTCTCTTTTTTTGGATATGACATTATTTCTGCTTCTCTTTTTGGGATACTACACATCTCAGCATGTTCATTTTTAAAAACATTCTGTAAGGTTATTTTCGAGTTAATTTGTTTGTGTACAATGTGTCCCTAGATACATCGTACTGATGAACATGGGAACACATAATGATGTACCTGGGGACAATGTAACGAAAGTGAAAAAACTTAAACTAAATAATTGTATGTTATTTTTCATGGAGAGAATATAACAATAACATTTTTTCAACTAATAGATCTTTAACCAAGATTGTATTAAAAAGTGAGTAATAAAAATATATGTCAACTTCTTTGGATATAACAACACCATTTCTCAAACAGAAAGGACTTAAACCTAGCTTATGACTTGTAAAGGAAACAGGTAAAACAATAAATGCTTTGAGAACAACCGAATGCTGCCTTTGAGAACAACCGAAAAGAAAGGTGAGAGAGCTTAACTTTTATGCTCTCCAAGTCAACTTAATACTTTGTATAACCTTCATTAATTTTGAATAAGTAAATCATTGTATGTGCATTTTTAGTTTCGGGCGCTTAAGAAGGAACTTTTTAAGAAGGAAAAGTAATGTAATGCTGGGCGAAAAACAGCATAATTTTGGGAGAAAAACTCTTATTACAGGGCATATAACGAAAAAGGGGATAAATCCAAATGATAAATTTAGAAAAGAAAGCTTCTAATATGTGGTGTAGCTCGAATCCATGATTCATTGCTCCTTGATACCGAAAAATCGATTGACGGCAAAACGTCTGTCCGTCTCTCTGTCTGCCCGTCCGTCTGTCTATGAACGCTAGCGACTAACCGGTTCAGCCTATTTTCTCCAAAATTGATATTCCCCGATCGATCTGGCTTATGTCGCGCGCCTTTGCATTTGAAATCGATATTTTACTTTACACGAAGCCCCTGGAACATTTTCAAAAAAAATGGCAAGATCGATTTTAATGAGATTTTGTTGTTGGATAGTCTAAAGGACGTTTAAGAAAATGGTGAAGGTCTTATGTTGGTTAAAAGCCCTGATTTTTCGAAAATTGAAAAAATTCAAACTTGTTTTCGGCGTCTTCCTACAACTACAATTATGATTATAACAAAGATTCAGTTTTTTTTTCTTAATGAAATGTGTTCATAGAAAAGAGATCTTCAAATAAGGTCATGTTCAATTTTTCAAAAACATGAGTATTGCGAAATTTTGTCTCAAACAGGCATTTCTTTTAAAATCATTTTTCTTAAAAACCGCACATTTTGTTATTAAATTGGGTTATACGGACGATTATATTATAAAGACGGTTAAGGGAATAGTGTAGGTCTCATGTTCGTTTGAAAAGTCTGATTTCACGAAAATATGGATGCTTCGTAAGTCACTAGAATTTGTACATAATTTCTTTGTTCGTTTCTTACATTAGAGCTTTTGTTACACGTTTACAAATTAATCTTTTATAATTTACTTAAAACTTATTTTAAATTGTGTCCTTTAATTCAGATAAATATGAAAACGAGTAGATAATTTCGCTTTGCATAATAAGATGTAGGAATCAAGAGTAATGTGGGTAAAAAACGAGTAGTTTTGACGAATATATAATAGTATTATATTTAATGATTATATTTTTATCTCCGTTTTCATTTTCTTGCTAGGGGTATCAACAATGCTAATTTGCAAAATGTATCCCATACGAATTAGCTGTCATTGCTGCATGTTGCAACACATTGTTATTGCATTGCTGCATGTTGCAACACATTGTTTAACACCTCACTGACAACAAGGCGATAATGACGGCCGCAGTTCGTTGGCTTTAATATGAACAATAATTTTATTTATGGCTATAATACGACGCACCGCGCATCGTTGGTAGATTTATGTAGAACGTGAATACACTGGATTCAGTGGCATTAAGCCGTTTTCGTTTAAACGTTTGAATTTCACAAAATGTATTTTTCACGTTAATAACTGAACTATTGCTGAACAAAGAACTGACATACGATCCTTTACAAGATTAGAAAATGCACAATTAATTTTCTGGTGGAAGTTGAAGCCTTTTGTTGTTGCCTTTGTTTCTTGGCATGGCCTGATAACATCCTGAATCCCAATTGAATTCAATTTAATACTACACTTATGTACTTAGTGAGGTCCCTAGGTACATCAGCAGTCACTGACCCATGATACGACAATCTGCAATCATGAATGAACATTGCTACTGTTAATTCTATGTTATTTGCAGGAAAGAAGTATATGTCTCGAATTAACTACATTCTATGCTAGTAAGTGTAGGTCTACTAGTCTACTTCAATTTTCGTAAAGTAATAGTACTTATTACAAAATTGGAGAAGAGAAATACAGAATTTTTTTACTTTTCACTCGTCAAGCCTTTTTAACATTCGTAAAATCACGGAAACAGTTCACTCCACAAAATCGTTCAGTTGAGTCAACACAAATGACAATAGCAATGTCTGAAAAATAACAATCCGAAATTTTTCTTACAGACTTCTTGAAAACATACTTTGCTCCTAGGTACGTATCCCTAGGTTCGAACGTTTCCCCATAGAATAAAACTATCACTGGGTGACGATAATAGTAAAAAGTAACTAATGATTTTCTTGTATTATTCTTACAAAATAAAAAATAACCGAAATTGAAACAAATATACATTTCTAGTAAATATTTACATTTCTTTCTATCTGTATACAACATCTATTGCATTCACAAGGGTAATGGATCTAGCAACTTGTGAAATATGTAACAATGTGCCTTGCAAAACAGGTATTGTGCCTTACTTTTGATCAATAATTACATCTGCTTGTGCAATGAAAGATGTCATACTGCTTGAGCAAGAACGAGGTGTAAAATACCACCACGGTACGTCAAAAAAAAAAGCTTTTTAACGATTTTATTTAAAGAAAATGATTAATGTAAACATTTAATACAAACAAATGTTCAATATTCATACCTCAAAATATCCTTATAAAGGTACTACAATTGAAGTGAAATGTTTCGTAATACAAAATAATCCATATTCGTAAATTCATATGACCTTCTGAAAATAGGAATTAATCTAGAAACATTGTACTGTCATAGAAACCGAAATTTCCCATTTCAAAATTAGATTTTTTTAATACTTCGAAAGTTATAATTTCTTTCATAAGTTTCCATATTTTAAACAATTTTATACGTAATATAAAATGGAAGCCAAAATTTGTTCCCTGAAAGAAATCACACTGAGTCAAAAACTAATAAAACTGAGTAGAAAAAAATTTGGGAGTAGGTCCCGCTGTGACCTTGACATTCAGCCTCACACCTCTGTTCGCAGCCCGCGAGTCGATGGCGGTTTACGCCTGCGCGCCGCTCGTCGCCCCGGCCCTTTCCCTTCTCGCCCCTCCCCTCCCAACCCCCTCCCCCGCCGTATTCGCTCCTCATTCCCACCCCCCACCCGCCCCCGCCTCGCCCCAGGCTTCCAACTTCAGAGCAGCCATCTCGCAGAACTGCAACTATGACGCGCTCTTCTCGAAACACATTGTACGGCTTCGCAGAAGTGTAAACTTTGCGGGAAGTTTTCCACTTGTCATGCAGGAAATTTCTAGGCATGCCGATTCCCAGTAAAGGAATCGTTGGATACTTTCTCATCTCAATTTTATTGCAAAAGAACGCTAACGACAATAGTGACACCACGCAATTTAACATACTGATTTTGCCAATTGACTTACGGGTCTCACGGGATTTCGTGTTAAAATGATCTACATGATAAATAATTTACTCGTAAAAAATCATTCAGAAGAAAATCCTCCAGTTATAATGAGTAGTCAGTCTAGAAAAGTAGAAAATTCTCCAGTAGTCAGAAAATGCACAAATACTATTCTGTCTGAAAGTTTCATGGGATGTTAAATTCGTGATATATATATATATATATATATATATATATATATATATATATATATATATATCAACATATCGATGTAGAATTATTAAGTAATAGAAGTTTTTTACAATGAGACGGTATAAAATTGAATTTACTGGAAGCGAAATTAAGCTTAATTTTACGGCTCAGTTATTATCAGGGAACGAATTTATATGGACTAAAATATATAAAATTTGTAAATATACTTGTAGTTATTTTTACCAAAATACAGAGTAAAAAATGGACTTAACATGAGAAAAAATTACTATGTTAAACTAATGTTTTATTGTCAGTTGATAAACTTTCACCTTTAAATTCTGAAATGGAACTTCTAATTTCACACTGTCTGACTGTGCTGCGTCTGGCATTTTACACTGGCTTAATAGAGAGATTGAGAGAACTGAACCAATACGTACTATTCTCATTGGATTGTACCTGACAATGAGGAGCTGTAAAAGTTGAATTCTGATGTCCACATTTTTGTGACCTCATGCGATTTCCGGGTGACAGTCTCAGAGGGATGGAGACGGTGTTGTGTGGATACGAAAACGAGGTGCGTTTCCCACAACCTTCGAGGTCTCAAGGTCGTCTGTCAAACAAATCCAACAGTTCTCGCGCCTCCTCGCGCCCCCCCCTCACTCAAGAGAGTACTCAGGCAGGGCTTCAGGGCCGGAGAGTGGATCTATTCTTCATATAAATTAAAACATTGACAGTTTCTTAACTTGTTTTCCCATTGCCAATTCTCCCTAATTTTCAAAAAAAAAATGCTAACTTTTAAGGAATTACTAAAAAAATAAGCTCTTATTGTTGAGATGTATTTTTAATATTTAATGAAACTTTAGTGTTAAGCTTGATATGCTAATATATGGACTGATTTAAGAAGAAATGTGGAAAATAAATGGACTTTTATTCAAATATGTACCAAAACCCAAAATAAAAGTAGCATTTTTTAACTCTTCACATTGTGAAACATAAAGATAATGCAAATTAGTATCGATATTAGCTTATTTGGTAAATACGTATTTACCTACAAATCCGTTCCCTGAATATTTTTTATTTTTTTATTCAGAATTTTTCCAATACAATTTCTAATACATAAATGGATGCTTACATACATAGATACATGCTTAACAAACGTGAAATTAGTGGCGAAATACTCGTTTCATTCTATGTTCCAAATTTGTAATATTGTGTTTGTAAATATAACTTAAAAAAGATAATATACAGACCGTATTTTAAAACTTAATATTTATTTGAAAAAAAAAAAAACGGTACGCCTGTTTACAACGAAAACTTATACATCCTGAACTCAGAAAAAAATATGCTTCTCTCTTTCCTTCAAGTCATAAATAACATCGTGAACTCTATTGTATTGAAAGGAAAAACAAATCGCCATCCGCAATACTTTTTATGCAAAATGTTCACAGAAAAGAACGTTAAAGGAAATGATTGCTGTGCTGCAATGATGCACGACGGCAACGAGACATTTGTTTTCTCCAATCCGCACTAACAGATTCATCAGAAAGCCATAAAACGATCGTTTCTTCCCAAAATGGGATCATATTTCATTTGAATAAAAAAGGATTTTAAAGCGGTCGTGGTTATTGACTTATTGCGTGCGGGGCGAGCTGCGGCCGCCGCGCTGCACTGCGCCGCGCCGCGCCGCCCCGTCGGACGCGATGGAGCGATCGGCCCCCGCCGCGCCGCCAATGGAAGGCGCGCGTTGCCGCGCCACGCAGCCACTCCAGAGGCGAACCCGCTCTGCGCTCCCTTCGTTCAATCATATTTGTTACAACATTTATTTATTTATTCAATAGGTTTACAATGTATTAGTATACGTTTTCCTATAACCATTATACATATTTTATATTTTCTATTGTTACATTATTTTTATTATTTTTTCCACTTTATCTTATTTTTACAATCTTTTATGTTTAATTTTTTGTTCTTCATATTTTTTAATATTCCGTAAATATATTTTTTAATATTTTTATTTTTTTAATATTTATTAGAACATACTAAACGTAATAATTATAGTAAGTGGAAATGGCTCAAATTATGGTGATGTAAATTGTAGAGTCGGGGATTATATCAAAAGATGAACTCAGACTTCCATTTTTTATTTTACGACGTATAGATTTCATTTTTCGATTAGTTCTGAGTTTTTACGTCACTATGAAATGTTACTAGAAGTAAATATCTATAATATGAATAATTTGTTGGACTAAATTAAAATTACTGTAGTTTTCTAAAGTTTTAATAGTTTTTTAAAGTTTTAATCTAATCATCAGAGCTATAAAGATAACACAGTTGTAAGATATTGTAGCGCTGAAAATGGGGAAAATATGAGTACTTTCCCGAAACGCTGGCACTCTACGAGGGTTCACGTTCAACAGGACCAACATCATTGAAATCACCATCATTGAAATTTGCAGTCATGGAATGAAGTACATATTATATTAATGGTATTATGAGACGCTTAGTGAATTGCTTTTGGGTGTCTTGCTCCTCTATCAAGGTTAAAACAAGCCTTACGCGGGATTGGAATCCACAATATGTTTCGGTACCACGATTATCAAGCAGTCTCTACGCTCTGTATGTGAGTTCTTCAACACTTTCGAAACAATTCACCTATCACTCATGTTTCAAACTGACTCTTTAATAAAATATCAAATTGTTTCTTTACACTACCGTGACACTATTCCTTACTTCAGAGAAATGGGAAAACAACTCGAGCACAAAGCTGATTAGATGAAACCAATTCCAAAAAACTTTCAAGTGGAGTTATTCCGAACTAATAACCTCAGAAAGCTAACGACTGCAACTTGTCTTCTTAACAAGGCCTTCTTCGCTAAAAAGGGACGCCCGCGCAAAGTTGCGTTTTCCGGGCAATAGTGAAGTCGGAGCAGCTCAGCGCGGCCCCGAGCGGCGCGGCGCGGCGTGTTGCGGCCCGGGTGGGACAGAGGAGGGGGGGGCGTCGCACTCGTCCCCCTCAAGGTCGCACGCCAGGCGGGGGAGAGGGCGGAAGCGCCCCCTCCCCCCTGCAGCGCCGCGGTCGCTCGCTTCTCTACGAGGCGACCGCACTGCAGCCGCACTGGACCCACACCGCCCTCGGGAGCGAACTCCCCGCTGCGCGCCGCTCTCCGCCACTCGCCCGCGCCTGCGCCAAGGAAATTGGTGCGCCATCCTTTCATTCCTTTTCATTACGGATGTCTCGTTCATCGTCAAATGTTGGCGCGCCAATTTTCTACGCGGGGTGGCCCGCATGCCAGTATTTTTTTGACAAACTGCTAAAGTGTGTGCACAATTGGAGTCTTGGGCACTGGTTGCAATTCACTAGAAATATGTTAGAAGTACAATGCGCGAGGAAAAAGGGTCCAGATAAGTCAAACTGTACGCCTATGTAAAATAAGTTGAGAATTTACATTGGTTGGATTCGAGGGTTGATAATGCTAATCACGGAGGACGAAGGACGGATTCTCGCCGTCGACTTATAAATGTGCTAACAAAGCTATTCAAATTGATGGTATCATATTGATATTTTTTTGCTAATCAAACCTAACCTAACTACCTTAATATGAACAACTTTGAACCACCATCCATTGTGCATTCCAGGCGCATCTATTTACTTCACATGATAAGCAAAATGTACTCGTGGGCTTGCCATGCAAAATCATGAGATTAGCCGCAGAAACCTAAGGCTTCACTTAATGTCCCTAGCAGATATCGACCAGCTGGAACTTGAGCAAATCGTCTGCACTGGATGCCAGAAAAGAGAAAAACCACGGTCGTCTCTGAATAGAATATAGTCTAAAATCCTATTCATGCACATCTATTTTGGTTTTCATGAGAAATTTTCTCATGTCACATGTTGATTATCAAATATAGTATCTTCCAACGATTTGAGTTAGTATCATCGTAATTATGCACATCTCAATAAATTACATCCAAGAGACATGAGAAATAAACGGGAGAGTGTGGTCGTGGGTTGGAAATGATTGATCGAATCATAAATTGAATTTCTAACCACATACAATATGACGCAAGTTATATTTCGTGAATGGCTTCATTAAGCATGCAAGTCGTATTCATTTACTTAACATCTTTTCATAAATATTTTAATAAATGTACTGCTTCTAGGAAAAATGAATTAATTAATTTAAAATGAGAAAAAGTATATTTTAAAAATTAAATTGGATACAAATTATTTTAACGGCATCTTTGCCAGAATATCATTCTGCCGTATGCGCCCAACGTGTATTTTCACTTGATGCATTTTTTGCATACTTGATTCCATCCTCTATATCAATCTTATTGACAGGAACGTTTATCAAAAAAAGTATGTATTAATTACACTGATAGGTCAAAGTTTTAACTGATATGATGAATTTATTAGTAGACAGTGGAACGGCGTCTATTTAAAGAGAGAGCCCACAAAATACAAGGCCTTATGAAAACTTGAAAGTTTGATAGTTCGGTTGATGGGGTAGCAGTGATATTTTCTGAAGTTGGAGGAAAAGTAATGATTAGGGCGTGGATGTTTATGACATATTTTTTCCTTGTGTTATTTACATAGAAACTATAGGTTTAGCATTATTTTATCTATAAAGATTAAAATTATGCTATTTTCACATGTCATATGACATATTCACAGTCATATTTTTGCTTTTTAAACCCTTTTGTCATTTTAGGTTAATTTTTCTAATTATGGTGATATTTTTCCATACATTTTCGAATTTTTGTCACATTTTTATATTTTTGGTTCTATTTTCTCATATTTGCTTGCAGCCGTCTCGAAGAGATTTTTCAGCCTCCTAATTGTTATCGAATTTTTTACAATTGTATCTAATTGTTGTGTGTCTTTCCTATAAACATATATGTTTATGAATTAGGAGGGTAAAGCGTAGAAAGCTGCAGATGTGAAGGAAGAGTTAGACTTAAGCAGATAGAATGTTCTTCATGGGGTGCCAAAGGAGAAGGGGTGAATTGTGAGTGTACTAGATTTTAAAAGTATATTTTCAATATAACTGGTATTTAATCAGAGGGACGATTTTGAAGATTTCGAAAATACAACCAACATTTTTTTAGGTCATAAATGCTTGTATATTTCTAAACTTTTTAGGACATAAACATCTGGACCCTAGTAATGATTAAAATCTAATCTAATGATTAAAATCTAAGGGGATTACAAATTACTGAAGTCTAATCCGAAGATTTGGTGAAAGGGTAGAAATAAAATTAATGTTTTACAAACGCGAGATGTCATGTAAGAAATCTCGAAGGTTAAATTTACAATATAATTTGTTGAATAAGGGTCTTCAATAATATCTTGATTAAAAACAATGGATATGATCAAATATTTATATAAGTAAAAATTCTTATTCTGATTGAAATCAGCATGATGATTCATCTACATTATTTTCACAGACTCGCTTGTTATCGATTGCTTTCGATTTTTTTCTTTTGGAACCGAAAGAAGTTATTTCTTCACGCAACACAAGAACACATGCTAGAACACACATTAGAACAACATGAATGAAATGTAGTTTGGACTATGAGAGCACTGAAAACGCTACACTTGTAAAAATAATCTTCTCAAAAATGCCTTGACAGTATTTGGAAGCAAAAAGACAGGTTTTGTAGAAAGCTCAATTTATATCGGCCTCTTAAAAAATCCTTACAAAATATGACTCCTTGAATGTTGTACCAGCTTCAAGGAATAGAATAATTCTTGATCACTGAAACTTCTTCTCGCTTGTATTATTGTTCTCCTAGCTTTTGAAGCTTATTTTCTGATTTACCGATAAACTCTCATGCTCCCATGGGCCTTTTACCCACAGAAAAGTTTAGTAATTGATACAAGAAGATAAAGTTACAATGTCTTGTGATTGATTGATAGTGATTCGGGGCATGTCAACTGAGAAGGTCATTAGTCCCGTAAGTATAGTGCATTTTTTATCTAGGGGAGTGGAGATGATCCAGCCCGCTAAATGGAGTGATTCGGCCCCGACCTACCGTCGGATGGCGGGTTTTCCCTAAATCAGGTATCTCCCATCAGCGGGGCACCGCCCCAGCCGGGACAAACTCTAAGCTCCCGACCGGTCTCCCTGCATATGTGGTAGTGTAGTTAGTGTGTGTGTAAGGGGTGAGGATAGGGCAAGATGGAAAGAACATGACCACGAGATAACCACCTTACTTCTGTCTGCAACAACAGCTGGGTATGCTAAGAATCCATAGCAAAACACAAACTGTTAAATAATCTTGTTTTCAAAGGTTTACTTTTAACGAGGTTCACTAT
The DNA here is from genome assembly GCA_031308135.1 of Acheta domesticus. Classification (NCBI taxonomy): domain Eukaryota; kingdom Metazoa; phylum Arthropoda; class Insecta; order Orthoptera; family Gryllidae; genus Acheta; species Acheta domesticus. The sequence continues at coordinate 91,510,462 of JAHLJT010009436.1, read as the reverse complement.
TTTTACATTTTGTAAATCAACATTGGGCTCAGGTACCAAGAAATTAGCAAATGTAGCTTCTCTATTAAATAACTGTATTTAATTTCTTTACTACGTAAAAACAGAAAACCTGTCAAACGGCCTACCATTGCAGGGCACCCGTCTGTAAAAATACTCAAACAAAACTTCCAAGATAAACCAGCAGTGGTAAAATAACTGTTCACTAACTGAAACATGTCTAGTCCAGTTGTATTTTCAGGAAGATCTTTGCAAAAATTGTTCAAAAACTTCGCTTTCGCAAATAAATCTAATGAATGTAAAGAACCTGGGGGTTTCCAGTTATATCTATCGACTCATCTACTTGAAGAGCAAAAAAAATTGTTGCTATAAGTTTTTTATTCACTTGGATTTCATCATCCTTAGACATTTCTTCAATACTCCTATCAATTGTATTATTAGATAACGGAATTTTCCTAACCTCTTTTTCCCGTTCTTCATCAAACATAATTTAAAAATTCCATCTCCAACTGATAGAACGATTGTCTCAGCCATAGAAGGGGATTTCATCTTTTAGCAATTAGTTCAGCCGTAGTGTTTCCTACGCTTTATCCGACACAGTTAATAGTTTTGTGTAGTGTAGTAAGGTCTGGGTAGGCTGATTTGACAATAGTCTTTTAAAATAATCAACAGGTTTTTCAGCCGCAATTAAATACTTTCTGAGTAGATGTCTTTTTAACTTACTTGGTATCATTGCTTCTTTGGATAACTGTTCACAAATCAGCCATTGAGGTTTGGGCTGTTCACCACCATATGATGTGAAAACGGAAGATAAGTAGCTTTAATGATACTGGCGAAAATTTCCATCTACGTTATTACAACTTCGTTTGCGTTTCGTTTTAACTCTAACGTGGACACTATTTTCACTTAAACGTGAACTCGTACCAGTTAATTCCTTATTCTTAATTAAAAAGCTCTCCATTTTAGCAGAAAAAGAAACAATGCTAGCTACAACTCAAACGAGAAACAACACTCACTTTAACTACATGACAGACTGTCACTGCCAGTGATTCGGTGACGAGTCATTCAATTCAAAATTTTAATGTGTGACGTTTGGCTAACGCCTTGCATTTTAGCGGATTCTAGCTAGATACGGATCTATAAGAAGTTACAAAATAATGTGTTGTGCGCTACCGCATTCTATCGGGTAAGTAATGAATGATTACGACAGTGGAACAATGCAGAGCAGCACTCTTCAGTTAGAAAGCTCTTAAGCCTACTACACATAAATGTCGAGATAAAAACATTAATGAACATGGCATTTTGCGGCCCATCTACGAAGACCTTGCGGCACACCGATTGGGAATCGCTGCCATTGCGAGATAAAAGTAATTCGTTTCAAATTGTCTCTTTTTGTTAAGAAATGCGCAGAATACTCTGCAGATCTGATTTTTGCTAGTTCACAAAATTATTTCTTTTTATTCTTTCTTCATTACATCATTCAATGCCATGCCCTATAAAAACTTTTGTAAGAGCGTATTTATTTGATGATTGTAATCCACGAATCGATATGTATTTGAAATATCATTTCCAAATGAGTAATGATTTTGAATCCACAAAACTGAAACAGATTTATAAAATGTTCCACAATCTTGCATTCATTACTTCCTTCATCATGTTAGGTAAATATCACTTTCCAAAGCAAAAGGGACGACATTAATAAATGGTAAAAAACTTGTTCGAAAAACTAAAATAAATTCTAAAAAATACCTCTTCTAATCAATTAAATAAAATACATAGTTTATGGCACGAATCGCATCTACCTTTCGAAAAATACAATTTTTTAATTAAGATGGTTATTTTAAAATATTTTATATTAATAATTATTAACATACATTTTACGAAGTCTTTTAATTTAGGTTTATTCTTAATTCATCCTCTATTAAACATATGATCTCTGCATTTCAATTTTCAGCAAATCTATCTCGTTTTTCATTTCAGAATAAAATTACACCACAGAAAAATATCTCATAGTGAAAAAACATCCTCTATTTGCGTCATCTGAAAATATGATTGGCTCCTTAAGGAAGCGATTGTGTTATTTGTATAGCTGTTTTCTCGATGTAATATTTCATTTAAATATGTTAATAACAATAACAAAGTTCGTTAATTCTTCGAATCTAAAATAATATCTAGTGTTTCTGTCATGAATAATGACCTATAAATATATTGAAAACTTGATGACTAATATTGTTTTTATGATATAACCGAAAAAACTGACGCCAATTTATAAAATGTTTGCCCTTCATTTATCTACATTTTCATTTAGCGGTTTCACAATTGCATGTAGGAAACATTAATAGCATTTACGAACTGATTGAGATACAATTTATCCAGAATTTTTAATTCAAGATAAATGCAGAATTCTTACTTTAATATGAAATCAGTAAAATTTAATCTGTTTTACATATGGGGATATATTTATTCATGTTCAATCAACAAGAAAGTATACTGAAAGTAAACTTTCCTAGTCATGTTTGTTGTGAACATTAAAGAGGTATTGTACAACAAGAATACGTTCCTTACCCAAGTAACACGAAATTTATACAACACGTATTTGGATAAAGTTATCAGATGCAAAAGAATATAAAATTACGAAAATATTTTAATTGCTATAGGTCGCTCTCTCCCTCTCATCCTCAAAATTTCTGATAACATTTTTATTTTTAAAAATTTCATCATAATTCACTACATCTATGACGTGATTCATATACGTTTCTCAACCATCCTTCGAAAGTATAAATACGTTCGCGTGTTATCCCCATGGCTTCCCACGCGCCGAGGCCACGGGGCGTCCGCGGGCCGTCCACGGGGGTGGGGTGGGAGGTGCGGCCGTGGTGTCGGGCGGGGATGGGAGAGAGGTGCGGGTGTCGCCGTCCACAAGCCCGGGGGCGGAATCGATGCCGGTCGTAAACCACCGCCAGGGCCGGGGCGGCGCGGGGGCGGGCGGAGGGGGCCAGTGCCGCCGCCGCCGGGCATCCGCGTAATGAGACTCATCAATGGGACCGCAACATGGCGGACCGCGCATTGTTCAATCGGTGCAGCGGGGCCCGATTCACGAGCCGCAGCGTGGAAGGTGCCGCCGCCGTCGCCGCTGCCGAACAGCTGCTGTTGCCGCCGCCGCCGCTGCTGCTGTCGTCGCCGCCGCAGAGGCCCTCGCCGCCCGGCCGCGTGTCGCGGGGCCCCCGACGGCGCCGCCGCAGCAGCCACAAAGGCGCCGTTACGTAAGCGCCGGGGCCACCAAAGCCCGAGAACTTGCGGTCCTAGTGGCCGGGCGAAAGAGCTTGGAGGGTCGTCAACAGTAAGGATGGTTAAACGGGATAGATAAATATTTTGTCATTAAACGGTGGGGCAGGTATCGACGAACACAGCAATATTGCTGGAAAGTATTTGCGAGAATCGGATCGGATGTTTAAATTGATTCTAACGTCAAGATGTCAACAATTCACAAAATGACACAAACTGAAGAACCAACGTCGAGATTTTTACTACGAAGAAAGTTGATTGATGCGCACTGAAAGTGCTGTCGTAAATGCAATTCTCTGATTTGTTACATTTGTAAAACTTGTTCCCGAAACTTGTTCCCGAAATAGGATTCTTTGGCAACACTGCAAATGCAGAATCACAAATAATCACTATGCATTAAAACACGTAATTCGACACTGACAACACAAGCGATCTGCGTCAAGTAGAGTCAAAGGCGATAGACGATCTGAAGAAAAGAAGTTGTCGGTACCTGCATAATCTATTGAAAAAAAAAAAACCAAATAGTAGCGAAGTAGTGACAGAATTAGGAATAAAATAGAGGGATAACAGCACAGGGCCAGAGGGCCGTAGGCGTAAGAAGCACACTCATCGTGGTTGTCGCGGGGGTGGGGAGGGGCGAGGGAGGGGGTCGGGGCACGCGGTCGCACGCTGGCGCTCGTCGCCACTCACCTGACTCGATGGCCTTGATCTCGGGGCCGTCCTCCCCGGCCGCGCTGGAGCTCACCATCTCGGCGGCGTGCTAGGCGTCGCCTCCCGCGCTGTCACCGGAGTCTGGCGCTGCCGCTGTCGTCGCCTCCGCCGCCGCTGCTGGCCCTGTCGCTTGCGATGACGCGCTCGCCGCTACTCGGACGCCGCCAGTCGCCTGTGTGACCCGCACCGCACACCGCGCCGCCGCCACCGCCGCCGTCTCCACCGCTCGCACGCCGCCGCTCAATACCGCGACGCCGCGGCGCGCCGGCGCGCTGCCGGCGGTGGCGGCGGGGGCGGCGAAGCCGGGTGCAGAGCCGTGACGTCACCTCGGCCCGACAGAAGCGTGACGTCGCGCGTGCCGCCTCCGCGCGGATGCAGGCGGCAGCGGCGGCGGCGGCCGCGGTGGTGGCGGAGGCTGAGGCTGTGTAAATGAAACGCGAAATTGTCTTTCACTGCCACTTTACGATAGCAACAGATGTTCTCCGCCGTTTGCTCGCAGCGGAAACTCTGCTTTGATGCATCCTTATCCGAAGAGGGACAGTACTTAATGTAAAGAAACTCTGATATGAACAATTATTTGTTTACTTTAACGAAGAGAGTTTTTCTCTGAAAGAATGAAGTAACATTCTTGGATTGAGTTTGCAGTTGTATTGGTTTGGATGGAGCTTGTACATTTGTTTAGGTTTCCTGAAAGATGGATCTCTGCAATTCATATTGGTGGCAACAAAAATGTAATATTCTTTTTAAAAGTAATTTAACAGATATTTTGCCAAGTACCGGCGGTGTTGCCATAACAAAAACATTGCACCGCATTTCAGAGCCTGTGTTAGGTTCCTCCAAAGTCTTGAAATACCACTTGCATTCGAAACTACAATAAATGTGTGACAGACATAAAGACATTTTAACTTTTGTTACCATATGCAAAATATTATTCTAGGAGCAGTATTGTAGAAGTAAACTATTTCAAAGTTTGAAGTTTAGGAAGTTAATATGTAATAATTTAGGAATGATGATAAATTGAAGGCATATACAATATTTATTGATTATTTGATGCAATCCTACCCTATTCTTATTTATTTTCCAACACTTGATTTAATAAAATTGTTTCTATGTGACTGTTTTAATGTAACTAGTGTTGTAGTACTCATACAACTAGTACGATTTCTGGAATCTTTTGTTGCATGAACTAATAAAGTTTCAAGATGTCAGAGAAAAGGCCCGATAGAGAGAATGGAACATGGTGCAATACAGGGTTGTTTATGATTGGGCACCCGACCTTCACCAACTTTATAACTGAATGAATCATTTTCCTTGGATTGGGACTTTCTGCGGCGTCACAAAATTCTTCATAAATTAACGGGCACTTACACATTCTTTTGAAACCTGTGGATAGTTCGGGGAAATTTTAAATAAAAAATTAAAGGCAGATATTTTCATTAGTAGATCAAAGAAGAAACCTTATACATTCGTAAATTTTTACGTGAAATTTAAACTCCGTACGTCGCAAAGTGATTTCTTTTATTGTATTATATCTTTGCTTTGACTTTATACGAAAATGACAAATTCACGTTCCCTGTCCCTGAAAGTCTAAGAACGAAAGAATTTACTTCATCAATAATAAAAGTAAAACGGAAGTTTATTATGTTCTCTTACCTGGAATATATGGCTCAACATGGACGTTTTCTTTTCATGAGCTGAATGTAACACGGGTTGCATAACAATGTAACGCGGGTTGCCTTATTTATTTCACCTTATTTTCAAATATCACTATCAATCTTAATGTGCCCCAATTTATTGTATTTATTTAAACTTATAGACACTAATTTACAGGTATTAACCTTAATTGTATCCAAAAATTTACAGTTATTGTGTTAATGTACAATTCATTGAAATCGAATAGTCTTACGGATTATGGTATTTGCGTAGAAAATAATTTCAATATCTTACTACTGTGACTTCAAGTCTTTTAAAACATATTATTAACAATTCATTAGCTAACTAATTATCGAAATATGCTGTTGGTTGTCTTATTTTCATTTGTATCTCTTCATGAAAGCGTATACTGTGAGCGTAGCGCAACCAAATTAGTAGAGTTACCTTAAATTAACTTAAAATTATTAACGTTGAAATTTTCTAACTCCTGAAAATATCTGTCAATAGTGTACTTCTGAACTTTTCGATTCAGAATTTGTTTCATTCTAACTCGTTGCAACGCAGTAGCTGCGTCTCCTGAATTTGCTTTTTTATTCAGTCAATGAATTCGCCTACCGTCCCTTCATTCAGTCCACACCTCATGGCGTTCTTGTAGTAAGTCACGCGCTCGACTCTTCGATCCATCGATCGTTGGGTCGTTGGGTTGGTCGGTCGCTCGGTCAGGCACCTTTCTGAGGGGGCAGACGTGGTCTTCGCCGACAGCGTTGTCACTATTCAAAGCACCGCAGAAATATGCGACGCCACGAAAAGCGATCAGCAAACGCCCCGTAGCCCGCGGGAGATTTATGCGGCGCGGTCGGGCCCGGGGCGACGGCGCGGCGCGGCGCGGCGCAGTGCTCGGAAAGGCAACTCTAAACGTACACAGGGTTAAAGGACAGCGACAAGGATGAATTTCTTCCATTGGCACGAGCACAGGGGGTGCAATCAAAATCAATAATAAACAGTCACAGTTCACTACAGTACATAACTGCAATATATATAAAACCATACCCTCAATTACTTATCTGTCACATTCGGATTAATGACTATTTTATATGACCTTACATATGGTTCAACGTTAAAACAATCGTATTTATTAATTCCATAATTAAAGAAGTAATTTATTTCCTTATATGTTTTATTTATTTATATTAAAACATCTCATATTTAAATGGAAAGTTTAATGGAAAAGGAGTTCCAGAAATGCAATTGCCACTCCCTTTTGTTCCAGGCTGCGCACTCCTTTGATTTGCTGGTGTTATATTGAGGCTTCACCTGTTTCAAATAACATTACTTTTTCGCTTACTAATATATGATTTAATTTTTCATTTTATTAACAAAACGTAGCGATTTTGGCCCCGACTTCTATTTTAAATCGGTTTCAAACGATTTTTATATTTTGTTGTTTGCGAATAGGCGGTCTCGGACCAATACTTCCATAATTATGAATTATTTTCTAGATTACGTACTTTATCGTATGTCGTGCATTTTCGGGGAGATGGCACAATGGCCGTTGTTCCGAATCCCAAATCTCACACTGCTGTCGTCGGATCTCTCCGGTAAGCAGTTATGGGTAAAGAGTTGCGAAATGGTGATGGAGATGACCAGGTTACTAGTTGGCGTGTACATAGTGTGGCGGCACAGAGATCCTGATAACCAAGACCGATAATCTTAAACAAGATTAAATTAAATTATTGTAAGATTTCGTCAGCTCTAAAGACAAAGTAGATTTTGTTTGATGCCACGGTGCGTGTTCAAACTTGCCCATGTCCAGGCTCTCGCACCCCCCCAGAGCGCCAGATCATGAATCGACAACTAGGCAGCCTTTGAGACCCACCCAACCCAGGCGAGACGCGGCGAAGATAAACATTTTAGCGTATACAACAGCCTGTCGCACCTTCCTCGAACCGACCCATCCCACTCTACTCTTGAATGGTGGAGCTTTTAAACAAATAGAATGTTTGCATCAGAATCCTCTTTTGCAAACATAAAATGAAAAATAATCAGACTCACACGTGCCAGCAGCTACACTTCTTAGTTTGCGTAAATATTGTATGTCAGAGATAATATAACGGTAATTTTCACTTCTAGAACCTTCCAGAAGCGAAGTGTGATTGGCGGAGAATTATGAAGATGTAGATGTCTCAAGACAATCGGAGGCCACAATCAAAAGTTTGGAGAGAGGGAATCGAGGATTCGTCGGGATGAGCATTGTGTTTGTCCCCGGGTTGCTGAGTAGCGCCCAGCCGAGTGAGCACTTGCTCACTAGACCGCGTTGCAGATGAATTGTGTTCGCACAATGTGTCAATTGAACATTATTTTGCTTGTGTCTTAGACCACATAATCGCACGTCGAACTCAACTGCTAGGCAGCTTTCTGTTCGTGCGAGTTCATTTTATTGAATTCAACGTTGGGGAATTGGCAAATTTTCTGCTACATTGTCAAAAGTTCTATCTCTTCCGAGAACTATAACAAGTTGTTACACTCATAAAAGTCCGACTTTTGACGATTGCGTAATATTGTTGAAAGAAGTTTGGCGAATCGAACCGGCTGCTGTCGATGACTTCTGAAGACCGACTTTGAAGAAAGCTCGACGCGCCTGGGCCATTCACAAGGGCGCCACACTCGGCCGTCTGATCCGTCTGCTACGACCCCCAAGTTGACCTGCCGAGGACGATGCTTCCCAAACACATAAGGTGACGTCGCTTTCAACCAAGTAATCGTTATTTTGTTTTGGGCAGTTAAGACATAGACTAAAAGAAAGACTTTTGATTAATTACTCAAAGATGATTTTATGATTGCCAATATAATCATTTTCGTGGCCGCGCTTGTGCCCCATTTGGTATTTTAGCATACAGAAATTGTTAATTACAATCCTGGTAAAAATAAAAATTTCTCGAGAAATAATCCTTCTAAATTATTTAAGATCATTAAATTTTTTTTCATCAATGTGTTTGTGTATTCTTCCAGCACAGAACCGTAACAGGTATCCCGACCTCCCTGAGCTGCCCGGCTACAACCACGACTTTCGCTATTTTTATAGAAAAATGTGGGAGTGACTAGAAAAAAGATTGTGGAATGAAAGACGGGAGAAACGAGGGAATCCCGAGGAAACATGCTGCGAAACAGCTTTGTCCATCACAAATTCTACTGGGATAGGTCGAGGATTCAAGCCCGGTCCCAGTGGTGGAAGGCGAGGAGTCTAATAGTTACACCACGAGTTGCTGCACTTTTAAAATCATAGGGAATTAGTCATCCCAGATGGGGTTTTGGACAGACTCTGAAGAAACGAACAATCAGTTTCCAGCCTTTACAAATTTCGTCCAGAGAGCTGGATTGGAATATCCGCTATCCTGCTCTCACACCTAGGGCCTTTCCAGTTAACAAAACTTCAGATTCGCTCGCGGCCTACATACGCTAACTATTTTTCTTTCACCTTTTTCCCGTTACTAGGGGGTCACCCATTAGGGTGCGGACTCAATTTTTATTAATTTTTCCGCCACACCATTTTTATACAGATGTGGCAATGTTTTTGTGGCCGGATGCCCTTCCTCACGCTAACCACACGGGACACACAAGCACAATACACATAGACAACGCACAATCACAAAACACACAACCATGCCTGAGGCGGGATTCGAACCCACGGTCCTTCGGTACAAGATCGCCACGGCACTACCGTCTTAGCGATCTCGGCTACCCGGAATCGGCGCCCCACACACGCTAACATAGGCGGGAAATTCATGTACATGAATCCCGAAACAACAGGTCGACACCTAAACCTAGAAAAAATAAAATTGCCTCATACACATGCGTAGACGCGTGGTACAGGCTTTATTTTTTGTCCAGTGAATTACGTAGCGATGGCGGGGTGTTTAGGGGCGCAGTGTGACGGGCGCGGGAGGGAAGGGGGCGAAGAGGGGCGGGGTGGGGTGGGGGAAACGGTGGTTCGCGAGCGCGTCCGCCTGCGAGCGCCGACAGCGCTGACTCATTGCGCTGGAAACGCTCCAACCGCCCGAGAGGACGGCGGAGTGAGAACGCGCCGAAGAGGAGGCCGTGCGAAAGAGCGAGTGAGAGCCGAGGGCACGGATCCGGCGCAAATGTATAGGAGATATATGTAGCTGGAAGAAGAAGGCAAGACACTGATGCCCAGGAAAAGGGTATTCTTTTTCTCCCGATTCTATTAGTTCTTTACAGTGTGAAGGTCGATGCCACCAACGGGAGTCCATGGCGCGGATAGCACAATGAAATCATCCCTTCACGCAATTGATCACCTTGCCACAAGGGAGCAGTAGGCAGACACCCTATATGCTTGTTTTTTGGCTTCTTCTTTAATTAAAAAAATTAGTATAAAGCAATGCGATCTACTTATAATCGAACGTTTTCTTATTTCAAAAATAAGCAATATTCGTGCTAAGAACATGTTAAGAAAACCTTATAATTAAGCTTTTTTATAATATTCTCAATGAACCTAAATTTTCTCCTCTATCTGTGACGTCCTAACGAAATCAACCTAGATTTCAATGAAACGTCAGCACATCGTGTATTTGTGAGCCGATTACAATGAACACTGTAAGGTTTCCTATCCACGCGGTCAAGCATGGCGGTTGTACAGCCGGTCTGAGTAGCGAGCTGAATTCAGGTCACCGTGGCCCGAAAAATGCCCGAGGCATCGCTGGGGCCACTTCCGATCCTTTCTCCCCTCCCTCGCACCCCTTTCTCCGCTGTAGGAGAACCACCGCAGTGGACACTACGCGCACACCCCGCGCCGCCCTCAAAGAGCGATATCTGTTGCAATTCGAGGAGCGTTCACTATGTTTTCCAGAGAAGAATTTGAAACAGATTATACTGCAAAGGAACTGTTAAATGGAGACCGGAAATATATGTTACAAAATATGAAATATGGAAATATGTGTACATAAATATGTAACGAAAAAAGTAAGAATATGTAATAAATATATAATGAAAACGGTAAGAATATGTAATAAATATTTAATGAAAACAGTAAGAAAATGCAATAAATATGTAAAGTCGGATATAATATGTAATATTAAAATATACTAATTATAAAACATTTAAATAATACGAAATAACATATATAAAATATTTCCTAAAAAAATTAAAAAATTATACAAACGTTTGAAAACTTATTTGGAGACCCCAAATTGATGCAAATTTGTTTCCATACAACTTTCCCGTCTGTAATAAAAGCTTCATCTTTTTTCCAGGACCATAGTTTAGCAGACAGACGACACAGTAGATGCCATCGTACAAACTCGCGTTATCTACTACCAGCAAACAATCACTGCAGCATACAGTATTCTCATGGAAGTGAACATGACAGTGATCGCCAAAGTTTCTCGGAAATTAACGTTAAAGGTCACAAAACTCGGCGTCAGTGATTCTTTTTACATCTACGAAAATGATCTAAACCACTGACGCGCTCTTCCCGCCATTAAAGCAACTAAAGCAGGCCTGCTTTAGTTACCTCAAGCGCCTGGACTGTGTTACCGCCTGCGCGCTGGACTGTGAGAACATCGGACAGATTCTTCGCGTAGTGTACCTTGAGCAGACAACACACAGTAATAATGTAGGAAAAAATATTGATTTTTTAAGTACTTCTTTACGAAAAAATATGTAATAAAATTGAATAAAAGTGAAAGAATAAAAAAAATTGTGAAAATAGGAAAATATGTCATACAGTACTAAATATATAAAGTATTTAACGAATAAATTGGGTATTGTGTTAGGATGGTGACGATACACCGAAATTATAATTTTCAGAACGGTAAGTAGAACGACAAAAATATGTAATTAGCCTACATAAAAATCCAGTCTCTACTGATAATACTGCAAAGGAAATCGGGATACAATATATTGCCTAGAAATGTTGGTTTCCTCGCGTTCATTATTCGGTAACACGAAAGAAAACAGACACATGCTTTGCTGGAACACAACTTCATGTTGGACGAACGGTGACGGCGCCACCTTTTATGTATTTATTTGCTTCATATTGATTATATCGTTCACTTTAGACTTTACAGACGTGGTTTTTTCAGACTTACGCTAGTTAAAAATCTAAGCTAACTAAATTTACACATTGAAAAAGATATTCTAGAAAAAATCTCGGGATTATACATCGCGCTTTGCTAAGATTTTGAAAAAGCCTTCGAACGGAAATCTGTTTTTTGTTCAGGTGTTGGTTGGGTTTTTCGCTAATTTGAAATGGGATGCTGCCATTACTGTATTCCAATCTGATATTCCCTGAAGGCTAGCAATTTTTATTTCCTTATTTCAAAAAACATTTTAAAGAATTTCTAAAAGGTTAGTTTATAAATGTACAACAAAAGCTCCAATGTAAGAAATGAACAAAGAAATATGAAATAATATACACGTTATACTAATATACTAACTTACGTAGCTTCAAAATGCTTCAAATTCTCTCTAAAATTACGGTCACGAAGCGCAGTAAAGTCAGAGCGGGCGAATTTGTTTGTAGCCAAATTACACAAATAATACTAATATTTTCAAAAAATTCAAGATGATCTTATTATCATCATTCTCTTAAACGTCCTTCACACTAACCAATAATAAAATTTAATCAAAAATGATAGAGCCATTTTTAAAGTATCCTCAAAATTAAAATATCGGTTTCGAATTCAAGAAGCTGCGACATCAGTCGGATCGATTGAGGAATATCAATTTTGAAAACAAACAAAAAAACCGTGGACGGTTTAGCCGCTTGCCTTGTTCACAGACTGACAGACGGACGGACAGATGTTTTGCCGACAAACGATTTTTCAGTAGGAAGGACCAAAACATGAATTCTGGTTTCACCACGTGTTAGAGAATTTGTTCTAAATATAGCATATAGATTTATCCTCTTTTTCGTTCCCAGGGTCCTGTAATATTTGTTTTTTCTGCCATGAATTCGCCATTTTAGCGCAGCATTACATAACTTTCTCTCTACCACGGTAGCGGTAGCGAGAAGGTAAAAAACATATTGTCACATTCTCCGATCCCAATAACAAATCCCACAATTTTGATAACAAAACGCAAAGCTATGTAATAATGGTAATAATTACGTGAGGCCCATAGCTTAAAGAAGTTTGTCTTCTACACTATATTTGCCTATAAGCATCATAATTGGAAAAAAGAAAAATCGCGCAATCATAGGATCAACGTTCTTTTTATATTTGCGATATTTATGTTAGTGAACAAGAATTCATTTTTTCTGAGATGTAGTTGCAACTTATACTATTTTAATGTATTTTGAATCGATTTTGTTAAATATACAGACATAATAGTTTTTACTCCAGCCGTCTCTTCTCATGAATTATTTATAATTATTATTTAGCACGCCATTTATTACAATGTTTTAGTTATTTAGGTCATTGGTGTCAAGCCGAAACTCTTTAACCCATTATTAAGTCTTATATTATCTTGCATCATTCACTCACCATGAAAATATTTGGTAATTGATTATGAAGTAAAGTAAGGTGAAATGAAAATCTGTAGTTTAAAAATAAGTCTTCGCTGCAATAAAGAAATGGAATCGACATTAGAAAAACTTATTTACCTATCTGAAATTGGCATGAGTCTTTCGTACACAGAATATACGAATTTGAAAGCTTGAATAAGGTCAATTAAATACCAATCAAACTTTGACAGAGTGGCTATTGAGAAGAAACTTTTCTTTTCCCTCTTGAGTCATTGGGTTGCGAGTCAATTGGCTTCCTGACGTCCGTTTTACGGCAAATAAAATTGCTCATCTCGTTCAACCGCCTCTCACTCCTAGAACTCGTTCAATTCCACTTGCCCTTCCAACATAAAAGGAGAGGAATTCATTTTATCGAATTCGGTAATTGGTCACAAAGTCAATGACCTTCATCGAGATATCTATCTCAAGCTTTGTTCAATCAATTACCATTGCACTCCTTTTACTGTTCTTACATTTCTTGAATCATCAGTTTTATCCTTGAGTCCCAACATTTTGTTATATATTTTTTTAAATTTCATCTCGTTTATCAGGGTAAAGTCAAATAATTTGGATGCAGCAGTGACTTTTCCATGTTCAACTTTTTCCAATAATATTTCCAAATGCATTTTAATACGTACGTTGTTTCGTAACTCCAGGTACTTTACTACAACACCTTTAGTACATTTTACAGGTAAGAACATTTTCCACAGGTCCTTTAATGAATGTAACTTAAATTCAACTTCTAAAAAATTTTTAAAGAATATTTGAAAATTTTATTATATAAATGACAAAAATTAAAAGAAAAATTATATGAGTTTAATATAAAATTGAATATTAGTTGATAACAATTTAGAGAACTCATTCACAAGTAACCTGTTCATTTCACTTCTTACAAATTCCCCTCTTAACTTACACAAGTAATTCGAAACGCAACAAATATTTGATAAATCAAAAGAAATTATGTTAATTGATAAATTTTTTAAACATTTCAGCTAATAATAATTTGAAAATGTGAATTTAGTAAAAGACATAATTTGAATTTTGTTTTGAATAGTATTAGGATTTGAATAGATAAACAGGATTAAATTGCAAGGAAAATAGTTCTTTCCATCTCTTTACGATCATTTAGAAAATCCCACATGCTTTTAAAACTCAAAAGTTTTTAAATAAAAGAACATGAGAATGCAAACCTACATCGAAACCCATCCAGTGTGTTTTCTCTTCTTTGTAACGTTGAACGTAATGTTGGGTCAGTATCTGATGTATTCCTAATTACCTTCATTTCAACCAGTGGTACTTAGGCCATCAGACAAGAGTAAGGTCATCAGGCCAGATAGCGCGCCGCTTGCTAATGAACACGCCAATTTTTTCGAATGCGTGGCGTTGTGGCCAGGGTGTTGGCACTTTGCATAAAAAGCAATGGGAAACACAGTTACTATTCGACTAGGGTATGTAATACGGAATCCCTCATAACACACGGAATGAAGAAATAAATAATCCCAAATTGAACAAGCAGTGTACAAAAAGATGCGCAATCTTATTGAAATACGTTATCATTCTATATATTTTAATTTATTAGTAACTAGTGGAGATACAGAATGGCACAGACTTTCCCGTATTAGTTTTCTATTTCCTTGGGTATTCGCTAGCTATTCGGAATTGCCACATACTCTTGCCATCTATGACTCCCATCTATGACAAATCTATGACTCATGCCAGCTGCCATCTATCACCGCACAAACTACATTTTTTTGTCATTTTCTTAATTTTTCGATTTCCTATTGGTAGAACAGAAATATTAATTTTAGAATATTAAAGAACACAAAAACCTAGTCCTAAATGGCAATTTTCTTTTAAAAAGTATGTGCCTTTTTTAATGAAAATTGCGTTGTATATAAATTGCATATATAAATTGCGTGATATACGTAATGTAGGAAAAGTTTTATAATGCTGCGCGAAAAAATGGCCAATTTTCGACACAAAAAAAAAATTCGTTGCCGTGCCGTGATAACGAAAATGTGGATGAAACCAGTTCCTAAATTAAGAAAAAAAAGTCCTCTAACTTTTGGTGTAGCCATAACCCCTCTTTTGTGGGTCCTTGATACCGAAAAAACAATTGAAAGGAAAACGTCCGTCTGTCCGTTCATCCGTCCGTCTGTCTGTCTGTCTGTCCGTCTGTGAACACTGCTAGCGCCTAAACCATACGTACGATTTCTTGCAAAATGGATATTCCCCGGTCAATCTGGTTCTAGTCGAAGCTTTGATATTTTGAAAAAGATTCTGTAAAATTTGGGGGGTACTTTACATAAATCCACCCGGAAATTTTCAAAATTTTCTCAAAAATGGCTCCAAATTTTTTCTTTAAATTTATTGTAAGAATAGAGTAGAATACATATATTAAGGTGGCATAGGTCCGATTTTCACGCATAACTTTTTTCGACGTCTATCTGGAACTTCAAATTGAAGAAAGAGATTTTTCCTTCAAATAAAATTAGTTTTCCAAAATGAGTTCTTTCAATAGGGTCATGTACATTTTTTTGAAACTTTTAGTAGTTTTTGCGCAATACTGCGTACAATATGTGCAATTTTAAATAATAACAAAAACAAGATTTTCTCACGGCTTCAAATTTTTACTTTAAACTTTTGGGAGCGATAGTGCTAAATGTACCCTATGAGATGACATAAACTCCATATCGCTCTATTCTTTTGTTTTTTGAAAAAATTGCAAAAATGTAATTTTTGCCTCTCACGTCATTAATATTTACACTATCGGTGTTTTTTTTATATTATTATATTAAGGAGTACATGTGCTTTAAATAATGTTAAGTAAAGTTTCTTGAAAACTCAGCCGTTTTCTGTGAAAAGTATCTCAAAATTCCGCATTTTCAGAAACGCTCAAACGCCATTTTTCTCCTAAATGGCTTCAAAGTTTTTTCAAAATTTTGGAACGGGTAGTGCTAATTGCACTCTTTAATATGACGTAAAGTTCATTTGGGGGTATTTTTTTGTTTTTTCTAAAATTACACAAATGTATTTTTTTAAAGATCTCTCACCTTTAATATGCACATTACCAGTAATTTGTAAACACTATTGTATTTGTGAGTTAATGTGCTTCAAATGGCTTCAAATAAAGAATTTTGAAAACTCAAAAATTTTCTGTGGAAATGAACTTCAAATTTCGCATTTTTAGTAGCGCTTAAACGCAATTTTTCTTGAAAACGGATACTAATTTTTAAAGGAAAATTGCCATATAGAACTAGGTTTTTGTGTTCTTTAATATTTTAAATTTAATGTTTCCGTTCTACTATTAGGAAACCGAAAAATTAAGAAAATGTCGAAAAATGTAATTTGGGCAGCGACAGATTGCAGCTGGCACGTGTATGTTGCAATTCCGAATAGCTAGCCGAGACCGAAGGAAATAGAAAACTAATACGGGAAAGTCTGTGCCACTCTGTAGCACCACTAGTTTATTCTGGTGGCGTTTCTGGGTGCTTTGCCTAGGTTATATTGGGATAGTTGTGTAATTGATGGTATATTGTTATAAAAATTATAGGATAACTTAGTGATGTGCGATGTGTGTGATAGGCTTTATTTGAATTTCTTTATGAAATTGTTTGTTTGCGATGAACCAGGGTGCATTGGTTATTGTTCGCAGGAATTTATTCTCTATTACCTGTAATTTATGAATATTGGTTTTTGCTGCATTAATCCAGACAGGGCAGGCATAGAGCATTAGGCGCCTTATTTACTGCTGTATATATGAGCTTGGCATTTTTTATTTTTATATTACTGTGGTTGTTTATTAATGGCTTTAATTGGATTACTTTGATTTTTGTTTGTTTGTGTTTTAATATTGATATGTTCTTTTCAGTTAAGTTTAGTGTCTAAATGTAGTCCTAGATATCTCACTGTTTTGTTTTGTGGAGTCCAGGTGTTATTGTTCAGTGTGAGAGGTGGTGGTGTTGAAATTGTTTTTAATAAAAAGAATTCTGCTTTTGACTTAGATGGATTTAATTTAATTTTCCATTTGTTTGACCAAGCACTGATTTGGTTTAGATGTTGTTGTATTGTGTTTCTTAATATATCAAGTGAGGTTCTAGAACAATGCAATGCTGTATCATCTGCAAATTGTACTATATTGATTAAATAATATAGATGTCAATGGAAAGCCCTGAGGAAGTCTAGCCAAAATTGGTTTAGGATTTGAGAGATGTTTAGCTATTGAAACTGCAAACGTTCTATTGCTTATGAAGCTATTGATGATGTTTGTTAAGTATTTGGGTGCACCATTGATTTTAAGTTTGTACATGAGACCTTCATGCCATACTCTGTCATATGCTTGTGGAATGTCTAGGAAGGTTGATATAGTATGTAGTTTTCTTTGGAATGCTGTATATGTTCAGTGATTCTTAATAATTGTGGAGTGGACCCCCGTCCAAGAGGCGAAAAAAATGTAAGTTTTTGCGCATTGAATCCTTCCCTCACTTTACTTATTTGAGTATTTCTCAGTACTGAAAATGTTGCAAACCTCCAATTGTTTGGTCACAACATTGAGATCAACTTTTGTTCAAAAGAAAGGAATTTAGAATACTTTTATTATCTACGAAATCCCTTGCCGGGCAAACGTATTCTTCACTGACAATAAAAGAGCTCCAAAACAAAAAAAAAATAGTTAATCTTGCAAAAAATATAATGCTTAGTACAGTTTCATTTCGCAAATCACCATGCTCAATGAACACTGCGCAAGTGAGCGACGTTAACTGATAAAGTTAATAGTCATTAAGATCTTTACTCTAGGGAACAGATGCTCTTTTTTCCATCTTGTTCGCGGTGAATGCACAATTCACATTCAAAATATATTTTTTCTTTCATTATTTTGTTATATTTTTGTGTTTTGTAAGTTTTATTTTCTCGTTTCCTCTTTTAGAGATTTCTTATTTTGCAATACTTTTCGTTGTCCTTCTGGTATTTGTTAACGGGAGTATTGATGGCTATGCTGAAATTGCTATTAAATAAATAAATATGTAAATTCGAATATTTTATTCGCGTGTTGACCGAAACTTTCGCTCTGCTTGGAGCGAAGCTCTGGCTGCAGGCGCGTGCTGTGGCTGTGGAGGCGCCATTGCGCAGGCGATGAGCGGGCCGGTGCGGCGCGGCGCGGCGCGGCGCGGCGAGGCGACAAGTGGCCCGAGGGGGCCTCTCGCGTCCTCATTATCGCGTCGCGGCGCTCTGAACCACGCGCGGCCCCGGGAGCGGGGACGGGAGTGCAACGCGCCGGGCACTTTGGATCGTTGCAGAGAAGGTCCTAGACTACAGGTGGATTTGACGCCCCCGTTGTTCCCGTGCCTGCCTAGGTAGCGTTAGGACTGGATCACCGTTGATTGATAACTGTTGGGTGGTTTCAGGGCGCGCCAGCTGCTAGGGCTTTTCATCTCGTGAGTTGTATTCCGGGAGGTGGCCGTGTTCCTCTTGCAGCAAGATGAAATTTGGCACCGATCTTAATGTCGATTTCCTGGGATCCCCCCTTTCACCTATCCCGGGTGATGCTGTTCCTACCCTGCAGGAACGTGAGATTCTGTATCGACCTACACGGCGGCTAGCGGGGTTTTCCCCATCAACAGATCACCGCCCCAACCGAAACACACTCCAAGTTCCTGACTGGTCTTCCGACATGGGTGGTAGTGTAGGATACATTCTGAAATATAGTACAGTTAACTCAAATATTGCATTAAAACTGTTTGCTGCGTAAATTAAGTATGAATTTGTTTATGGAGTTATATATTTGTCAATGGAAACATTCTTATTGATTTCTGTAAATTTTCACTTATATTATGTTTTAGGGACCGTCCATAAATTACTTAACAAAAATTTCGAGTATTTTCAATACCCCCTCTCCCCCTTGTAACACACCCGTAACGCGCGCTTGACACCCCCCCCCACTAAATAATAACGTAACACTTGCGACAACCACCCCTTTTATAAGCAAGAAGTGAAAATAAATTATAGCACAGTAAAAACTATCAGTATTTATTTTACTTGTGTTGAATATTGAAATTAATGAAAATTAAAGTAGAAATTACTTGACGATGCTGGCTGCACCTAGCAATAAGATTAGGGTAAGTTGTGAGTGAAAGAAGAATGCTTGGACGAGAAATGGTTGATCATAAGCTACGCAGACGCCGAGGTGGGTGATGCAAGAGCGAGAGTCTACAGCGCAAACTTTAATGGATTATTTCCAGAATACATTTTTTTGGTATTTAAGGTTGCATTAACTACTAGGCCATTAGTAACCACTATTGGATGTAACGTTATGGTGTGAGAATGACACGATATTGTGATGTTAAGGGGTGAAAGGACGAATACATACAACCATGCTCGAGGCGGGACTCGAAACCGGGGCCCCACGGTCCAAGATCACCACGGCACTACTGTTTTAGCGATATCGGCCACGTGGCAGACTTCTAGAGTACTCTTCATATCAATTTTGAATATGTTTTTCGTAATCTTACAGATTCAAAAAAGGTGAAAAAATATTTCCATTTATTGAACAATTTACAATTAATAAGCTTAGTTTATGCTTTTAATACAAACTAATTAGCTAATAATTTAATGTTTTAGAACAGACCTCGAAAAATTATTTCAGCAACTGTTGAAAAATGTAAAAAAATAAATATCAATGTTACGTAAAACTTAACTAATACCCCCTTCCCTATGTAACGCAGCATAACACTGCCTCAGACTCCCTCCCTCCCTCTTTAGCGTTACGTAATTTATGGACGACCCCTTAAGGCTAAATTTGTTATTTTTTGTATGCTCACAACAACTTGGATTGTAAATTAACAAAAAGGGTTTTATTAAAAACATGTCACACAAAAAAATTATATGTTGAAGTAGACAGATAATAAATGCTATACCCAGTATTGCGACCCATCACAACTGGTTATCAATTGTTAGGAATTCCAAGAAACTACAATGTACGTATCTCTGTAAAGCAAGATGGGAATAAATATTATTATTATTTTATTATAAAATTATTATAATAATTATTATTATTATGCAAGTGCAAGTGTGTGTGTTTATGTGTTGTGCGTGTGTCTTTGTGTAATGGAAAAGAGCGGTCAAGAATGACGAAGGAAACCATCGAGCGCTGTCCATCGCAGGTTCTGTTCCGGCATTTTCCTTTACTGATTGGAGAAATCTCTAAAGGAAAACCAGAACCGCTGGTTCCTAGGCAATAGTTGAACGGGACTTTTTATTTTCCCGTATACATACGTATATACGCAGTATAGGGAAAGATATGCAATGGTGCGCGAAAAAATGGCGAATTTTCGGCAGAAAAAAATTCATTGCTGGGCACTGATAACGAAATAGTGGATAAATCGGTTTGCTAAATTAAGGAAAAAATCCCCTAACACGTGGTGTAGCCAGAATCCATTTTTTGTGGGTCCTTGATACCGAAAATAAGTGAAACTGTGAAAGAGTTAACCCTCCGGCGGGCGCGCAGCGGCACTCAATGCCGCATAAATGTTTCATCAGGACATGATGGCGGACTATTGCTGAATGCTACATCGTCAAACACCTAAAGAGTCATATTCCCGAAAGCGCACACGACAGGAAGAAGTTTCCAGGAGAAAACAACACGTTTTCATAGAAATTGCAGTTAGATATGCATCACTGTTTACTCTGGCAAGCTTATACCAGTACGAAACAATGCATTTGGTATTGTTAATAACTTTAAAAAAAATAAAAACTGTCAGCCGATTCTGTTTTCTTATGTCGTTATAACTACGACCTTTAGAGATTGAACTTGAGATTGAAAAAAAATGTATGTGATAGAGAAAACTGACCTCACTTTCGGTTTCAGCACACCAAAAAACGAAGATCAGATGATATTATCGAATCAAATTTCGAAAAGTTTTCTTTTGTATGCCTGTGTAATTAGTGATGATGTGATTCTAGGAACTGAAAGACTTGTTTAGAAGAGGGAGAGAGGGAAAAGGAGGGGAGAAGTGCGGAGAGATCCGCGGAGTACGTAGGTGTCTCGAGTTTCGAACGCACGCGACGAGGGAGGGAAGAGATAGCGAACTATGCGCCAGTGGAAGGTGAAGGGTCGCGAAGGGCGTGTCA
This sequence comes from Acheta domesticus, assembly GCA_031308135.1. Taxonomy (NCBI): domain Eukaryota; kingdom Metazoa; phylum Arthropoda; class Insecta; order Orthoptera; family Gryllidae; genus Acheta; species Acheta domesticus. The sequence continues at coordinate 91,489,170 of JAHLJT010009436.1, read as the reverse complement.
CCCGCCCACGCCCGCCCTCATGCGAACACGCAGTTGCCAAGTCAGCGTGTCAGGACTCGCTAACCATCCTCTAAAATGCATGAACATCCATGAGCGTAGGCAGCACTTACGCATCATGTATCGCCTTTCTAACATCATCCTGTCTTTGCGGACCTGCCGGGAGGGGTAGGAGCTATGTGTTTGAGACATTTATTGCACACGGACAGTATCGCTCCCGTTGTGTGGAGCCGGTGCAGCCAGGATGCGCTACCATCTACCTGCGGATTTGTGTCTTCCTAGGCTGGAAATACTAGCGTTACCAGATAGGAATGAGTGAAAAGATGGGCAAATGAGTTTAAATTGCAGGAAAAAAACAGGATATATTAAAACAATTGAATTTTACACTTTTGAAACTCGCAACAAAGATTTGTGCTGTAACACAACTATGCGACAACTACATTGCAGTACCGGCAGCGCATAAGCGACTCTCATAGTTCGGTTGGCTGTTGCCACTTGTTACTACGCACTTGGTACCACTTCACAGAAATACTGAATCTTAAATCACTCACACTTATTGACAGGCTACGACACGTTTTGATATCATGTTCATAAATTTGGCCCAAACCGAACCTTATCGCCTCCGCGACTTCGTGTGAGTCAGATGAGGGGCAACGCTGAACCCTGGCTGTTAGAAAGTAAACAAATCCTCGCAAGCTGATTGCTTCAGAGTAGGTCCCATAACGTTCCACAGGAGGTGGCGAGAAAACAGTCAGAGTCGCTTTTACGCTGCTGGTAGTGTAAACATAATACACCTCAATTCAGAAAGCTGAAGAGCTAGCAGATTTCTTTGCGTTAATTTTTAGACTTGATCAAACCCCAACCAAATCCCGAACATAACACAATCATCAGAAACCAATTCGAATCCTGCAACGGTCCACATCCAAAAATACAATAGGCAACTCAATATAAATAAATAAAGCAATAAGAAAATGACTGCACGAAAAAGCATGTGGACATGATCACATAAAAAATAACATATATTAAAAAATACCTTCGCCCGCAATAGCAAACCTCACCAATATAAACGTAAACGTATGCTTCCGTGGCTCGAATACAAGATGTCAGACGAAAAGTCAACAGCCAATGATGCGGCGTCATCCGGAAAGCCAAGAAGTCATACCTCACCAATAAATACTGTATAACTACTGTTTCAGAAATACCTACTTCCCCAACAATGGAAATATGCACCAATTAATCCTATTCCGAAACCTAACAAAATTGCAACAGTTCCAAATAGTTATTGCCCTAGAAGCTTACTGTCCACATCAGCCAAAATATTTGAAAAGTAATTTTGAAACGTCTAACCCGATGCCATGCTGCCATCCATCGCACCAAAAGTACATGTTTTGACATTTTCTTAATTTTTCGGTTTCCTAGTAGTAGAACAGAAATACTAATTTTAGAATATCAAAGAACAATAAAACCTCGTCCCTGATTTTCTTTGAAAAATTTGGAGCCCTTTTAAGAAAATGGCGTCTAAGCGCTACTGCATTTTCAAAATTTGAATCACTTTTTCACAGAAAGTTTTCGAATTTTCCAGTCACACTTTCTCTTATTCTCTCACTGGCCTCACATCCCTGACACTACAGCAATTTCAAATTTTCTACGATACAAAGATTTTTTGGGAACACTTGGACCAAATGACATTATGCAAAGATTCGTTTGCATTTTGTGTCTTTCTAGCTGTACATCTGGCAAGAAGTTCATTTGAAGCCAATCTCTGGTAAACAGGTATTATTTTACATAGTACATCTGGAGTCAGAATTGTCTTCATACTACTGCTCTCGTGTTTCGATGGTTCTTTGTACATGGCTAGTGCTCTATTGTAGAAGCACCAAGAATTTTCTCCACCAGGACAGTGGAAATGCTGGAATTTTGCATCAGTAGACATGCATTAGTAAAGGGTAGCTTACACTGCACACTTCATTTCTTGAACATTTGAAATGTTTTTAATTATTGCACTACGATAATAGTTACCTAATTTTATTATGGTATCTTTCTTTAGGCTTCCTGTCTTTCTGCCCCCTGAACTGACACTTTTGCCCTTCCACTCCTGTACCACTTTTTTCAAGATTATTTTCAACCTTTTTACTACATGGTTAATACATTATTTTTTCTGTATTGTAACATCAGGACCGTACAGAGACAGCTACTGAAGATGACTGTATGTTTTTGCATCTCCATCAGACAATACTGTAGTGTATGTGAATTTATACTGCATTGAACTCTTCCGTAACAAATCAGCAGCATCTACTTCCATGGCATTTGATGATCCTGTAAAATTACATTCACATTCTCCTGATTGTGACTATTTTCCCATGCAGTATAATCTTCCACATTATTAAATTAGAAATTTAATATGCTGCATTTTGCTCACATACAGCAAAGTATTTCGATAGGATGTGGTAGTCAATAACAAGGCCTGTCATCACATCTATAACAATGCCCATTCCATATAAAGATGTGTGACCACGCTTGTGCCAAGTACCATCATATGACACTGTAATGTCAATAACATCATCACCATCAGTACAATCTGACTCCATATTGGCCTGAAAAATGGCTGTATGAGAGGTTTTTAAAATCTCATCTTTCAATTTTATATTGTTCTCAGATAAGGCTTTCAAATGTTTGTTGCATGCTCCAAGATTAAGTACTGGTAGACCAATTATCATTGAAAATGTTTCACAAGCTGCGTGACCCCTTCCCATACGCGTAAAAGCTTCAACAATTTTCCTGTTGACATCAAAAGGTAGTCGACTTGATTCAGCTTGCACTCTAGTACTTGTGTATATTTCATTGCAAGTTTTGTCACAGTTGCAACATTTTGTCGCAAGTTTATGTGCAAAACCCATTGTAGAATCAATATCAACATATAAATTTGTAGAACCACACTTAGCCCAAACAAACTCTTTTAAAATGCTTTTTAAAACACTGCTATGAAAAATCATGTATTCATTTGTTTCATTATTATCATTTTCTCCTATTTCTAATCCCTGAACAATGTGTGAGAACAATGATAATTTCTCATGAGAAGTAGAACTCTGAGGAACACTTTCTAAATCAATATTAGTAGTAGCAGCAGAAGCAACAGTAGCAGGGGTAGAAGTTGATGGCTCTGAAATATCTTTTTTTTTCTTTCAGAGGAGCAATTTTTTTCATTCTTTCTACCAGTTTACTTGGTCTCTTCTTCTGATGTGAGAATTATGTTTAGGCATTATGTTCATCTTGTCTTTTCGTAACTACGTACGGCACAATGCAAATAGTTCTGAAATTATAACACTATGTACGAAATTATGCTAACCTAAGTTATACACTATTTGATAAAATACTAATAATAAGCGAATAACTTAAAACTCTATCAAATGTGATGAACACGATCACTGCCGTTGTAACACGAGTCAACGCACAAACGTCAAAACGATTCACACACAATTCTACAAAACACACCAGGAACACACGCTTAAGTCAAGTTTTTTACAAGTCTCCACTCGAAATGCCTATCTTCGCGCCTAGAAGTTCCACAGAGAATACATATCAAAGTGCTCACAAATATTTTCCGCGATATTCAAAAATATTCAGCCTGAAAAATAAGTTTTCACGCTGCAGGCAAAGGAAAGGGGGGCGTAATCGCGGCTAGGGCGTAACCCGGCAACGTGCCAGGGCATTTAAACCCGCGTGACGGCCATTTAAATTGAGATTCATGAAAAATTCTTATAACAGGCAATTCTAGAGACATGACACATTCAAATCCATTAAAATATCAAAGTCGATATTTTTCAAAAAAATCACTAAATTTCAGTATTGCAGTAATTTGGAACCGTTTTTGAGAAAATACTGTTTTTGTAACTTTTTAAAATTGCACATATTGCACCCAATATTGCGCAAAAACTAGTAAAATTTTTAAAAAATGTACTTAACTTAATGAAAGAACACACTCTGCAGAACAAATTTTATTTGAAGGAAAAATCTCAGTCTTCAACTCTGCAGTTGTAGAAAGACTCTGCAGAGTTAACCGTGAAAATCGGACTTATGCCACCTTCATAAGTGTATTTTACTCTATTATTACAAGAAATTTAAAGAAAAAAATTTAGAGCCGTTTTTGAGAAAATTTTGAAAATGTCCAGGTGGATTCATGTAAAATACAAATTTTACAGAATCTTTTTCAAAATCTCAAAGCTTCGACTGGAGCCAGATCGACAGGGGTCTCTTCAATTTGAAAAAAAAATCCTACGTATGGTTTAGGTGCTAGTGGTGATCACGGACGGACGGACAGACGTTTTGCTTTCAATTGGGTTTTTCGGTATCAAGGACTCACAAGAAAGGGATTCAGGGTACACCACGTGTTAGGGGATTTTTTCTTAATTTAGCAACTGGATTTATCCACTTTTTCGTTATCAGGGCTCGGCAATGAATTTTTTTCTGCCGAAAATTCGCCTTTTTTCTCGCATCATTACGTAACTTTCCTTATACTACGTATATTACTACGAATATACATATGTATACGGGAAAGTAGCAACAAGTAGTTTTTGCGTAAACTGCGCTTGAAATTTACTAAAATTTTGTTTCTCAAAAACCCTTCCAAATTTTTTCTTTAAATTTTCTTCACTTTTGTAATAATTGATGTTAAAAAATATGGTGCTAGTCCTACTTTCGGCTATCCCGCGGTTTTTGGAAAATTTCAAAAAAAAGTTTAAAATACCAAATTGTAGAGATTTTTGCCTCAGACATAGTCTATAGTACAAAATTAGCTTTTTAAAAAATGTCATGTACAATTTTCTGAAAAATGAGTAGTTTTTGGGTAATTTGCGCTTGAAATTACGAAAACAAATTGTCTCAAATACCGCTCCAAATTTTTTCTTTAAATTTTCTCCACATGTATGATAAGGGACAGCAAATAAAGAAATAAATTAGTGGGGTATAGGATGGCACAAACTTTTTCTCAGAACTTGGTTTTCTAATCTCTTTATTTTCATCTAGGATTTTGCTTATGAATTATTATCTTCCCAGATGTTTTCTTTGGGCGCAAGACATTTTTTTCACATTCTCGGGATTTTTCTGCTTCCTAAAGCTGGAAATGAAACCATAATACACTTATTACCATTATGCAAGGACATATACCGTGTCTAACCTGATGGCCGTGATGGCTAAGTGATGGGCACAATCTCCGTTCTTTGGAGGCAAGCTTAGCTGGATGGAATCTTGGTCGGGTACAATTCTACGTTGTCGCAGAAATTAATTGAGTATTCTAGAAACTTTATTTAAATCTATTTGAAGCAATAGAATTAATTACGATAAATTTACTGGAAGTGTCCGTATATTTCAAATTTTCAATTTTTTAAGAATTTTTCACATCTCTTCTCGGATTTGTAAAACGTGTGTATCCAATCAATCGATTTCCTCAAATCAATCACCATTATCATCACCATCATCATCAGTTGTTTTCCTATCAGGCATTTAACATTTTATGGCTCTGTTCGATTCATACGGTACTTGTGTTGCGTAGTGGTATAAGTGACGGCACGTTAACTTTGAGGATCTGATTTCAGGTCTCGGAGCGGAAAAAGATTTGCTGGTTGATAACATTTATGCTGTTCTATGAAGAAGAGTAATATTGCGGGGCAGTTAGAAACAATGCCATAAAGTATGTGAATTGGTAGCGCCATTAGTTGAATTTGAATTTCAATGAGAAAACAATACATCTATGCTGGACTTTTTTATACCTTGCCCCAAATTATTTTTTTACATGAATTTGACATTTGCCGTTTTACGCCTCTGCCCGAGTTCGACCCAAGCTAATATTTACAGCACAAATTTTCAAGACAAAAACCGTTATTGAAAACACTGTTCAAAAACTTTCACCTGAATATTATTTTGTCAAGCATCTCGTCCGTAAGGGTATTGAATTCATTTATACGAACTGGAAATATCTGGGTCTTCGGATAAACAAAATTTAGAATAATCCGGAAACTGGAAGACAAGAAATAAAATCATACTCATCAATGCACTTCTGAAAAGCTTCCCTATTCCGCCCTCAAGTTGGTTTGAGTAAACATAAACTTTCGAAAAACACGATTCGTATAAACGGAAACGTAACATAAAATATGCACGCGTCCCCTGCCCTGCATCTGAGAGAATCGCGCCGCGCCGCCCGCCCACCCGCTTCCGTTGGCAACAGCGCGTGTCCCTGGGCGCCGCGTGGGCGGCGCAGCTTCCGTCAATGATGGAAGCACGCACACGCGCGGGCGGCGAAGGGGAAGGGAGGGGCGAGCTGAATGGGCTGCGGCGAGGCTGCGCAGGTGCGGTAGGGCCAGGCACCCGCCCTCCGCCCCCCACCCGCTGCCGCCCCTCCCTCGCCGGCTCATCGTCTACCGCGCCCCGCCACCGCCGTCACCGCTGCCGCCCCCTTGCCCCCGCCGTCCTCACCGCCACCGCCTTCACCTCTGCCACCCCCATGCCACCGCCAACAACGTCTTCACCTCTGCCTCCGCCACCCCTTTCACCCCTGCCGCTGCTGCCGCCGCCTTCGCTGCCGCCGCGGCGGTCGCCAGCCTGTCTGCAGCACCCGGATCGATGCCGGGCGCCGGCGCTTTCGCGACCGACTCAACCCGTGCGTCGGCCGCCCCGCTCCGCCCCGCCCCGCCCCGCACCGGCCCGCCCCGCGTTGCCCCGCCTCGCTCCACGCGCCGTCACGGCCCCCTCTTCACTATTCGAGGTCTTATTGCCGCGGTTCTTTTATTTGCCGTTCACATGGGGTGCAATCAGAGAGAGTGCAGGCGACAACAGTTTCGATCTTGGGTTCGCTGGCCGACGTTGCCAATGACGTTAGCTCTCATTATTGGTTACAGAATCCACCCCACTTTGTCTGTGTACATTTCGCTTCTCTTTACCTTCGGCTCAAGTTTGTTATTGATCTCTTCTTGAAATCCTTTTAAGAATTATCTGACAATAAGCTTTACTGAGGAAATATATATTTCACTTCGTCTTGATATAAAGATAAGCAAAGCTGGCTGTTGCTTAATCTGCTGTAATGTTAAAATGTTATAAATGATTTTTACAATGCATTAGGTATCACCTAAATTACATCGTTTCAATAATACGACAAAAGGATCAGCTTTCTGATTTTTAGTATCCATTTGAGGGCTTGGTCATTAAAACATTATTTTGTAAAAACTAGCATTTCCAATAAATTTTAATATCACCATGCTCTGTATTTTGGGGTGTCAGACTGTTGAAATTCACTTATAAATTACTTTCATTTCACTTCGAAATTAGACGACTGAAAATATTTTAATGTAATTTTAAAATAAGATTTGTTTTCAAATTCAGAAACAAAAATTACTTATTAGTTTTACCAATAGTCTTATGAAATCTTACGTTAGAGTTTTGTTATAAAAAAGGCTAAATAAATTGTATATTAGTGAAGTTTAGATTTTTAAAGATCGAAAAGCTCGAAATATTATTAGATCAAATCTGCATTGTCATATCTTATTAGGTCAATCCATTTGCAAAACAGCTAATGTATGCAGTTTCTTTTCTTCAGTTTATAGAGGTTATGATAATGGAAATTGAATTTACAACTTGATTTTCATCGCAATTAAGATCTATAATTTCACTCGAAAACATTACCAGGCATCACAAAAAGCCGAAATACATTAATTACTTAAAATAGGAAAATGTAAAGTGTGATGACAGTTGAACGCATGTAAGAAAGATAAATGTAGAATTATTTGAATAACATATTATATCTAATTGGTTCAATCAAATTGAACCAAAGATTCAATCATTTATGCCGTTGTGTCATGTCAGAATGAATCACCCAATGTCTAAAGATGTATACTATCCGTATTTCATGCAGTGCTCATAGGTGATTCATGATATTTTGTAATAGGTGTAAGAAATTATTCAATTTGTGATGATCAATAATTCACTTTTGAATTCAATTTCCAATCTGCAAGATTTACTGCGTCTAAGCGAATTTTAGGTCATGTATTACTGTTTCGTAGCGCATGCCATTTATTTTATTCCTTACTATATCAGTTTAATTGTAGATATCATATATTTACAAAATATTATATATTCTAGTGAACTATTTTATCGGCCACATACGACTTTAACCCTATGAGTCCTTAATCCTTAATGAAACCCTACAGGTTTGTTAAGTGCACTTGTACTTTCCTGTATGCTAAGATATTTAACATCCCTAGCAAAGGGTTTTAACATTCTTAGCAACGTAAATAAACAACCAACGTTTCATCGCAAGTCAAATGTTTATTAAGAAAAAACATGGAGATGCACAAAACAAATCAGATTCAAATAATTCAGAATAAAAGTGACTCATATGTTTTTGGGAAAAATATAGTTAATTATAATATTATTAATAGTACAATTTAATAATGGTATTTTAGGTAAATTAATCTCATTTTCCTGGCATTCCACCAAAATGAAACTCTTCTCCGGCAATCATATTTATTGACGATCTGAAGGTGTCGACACTGGAAGTCGACGCGAAAACTTCCTCACCAAACGTCATTTCTTTAGGTATCATCAGGTTTAAGAGAATTATTTGCATCCATCTTTTCTCGAACCACGGTTTACCAATATTTTTTGAATTGATATTTCGCAAGCAACTCCCCACAGTATCGTAGTAATGTGCTGCAGCAACAGAATTCATCTGTTTATTATCTCAGTAATGTAAATTTTCGCATAAATCGTCAGATTTTATGGTGTCCGATAAAGTGCTGAACATACCACGATATAATAATAATAATAATAATAATAATAATAATAATAATAATAATAATAATAATTGTTTATTTCAGAAAATACTTTTTGCAGTGTACATTGTACGCGCCATCACCATAAAGACCTCTGTTTCAAACATGAAAAATACCACTATTACAAACATGAGAAGCTCAAACTAGAATGTAATAATCAAATCATACAATGGAAATTAAATTGAAATTGAACTTATTAACTTACAATCGAAGTACACGATACGACTCAATCCAAGTACAGGATGTTTTCTTATTAGTACACTATCTTCCCTCTCTAAGTGCTTTTTGCACTTGTCAGAGAGGAATGAGTTTACAACTTATTTCATACTGTTACTGGTCCCCAAGTATACAGAACAAGCCAGTAACTAGATTCATTTTCTGTATTGTTATTAGTACTTCCCTTAGCAGTTAAAAATTAATTACTTGAAATGAATATAATATAATAATTAACATAAAATATACAAAATAAAATAAAATGAAATGAAATGAGCTGGCTATTTGAAATGAGTGCTTTACATTACTTGATTAGAGTTTGAATCTACTTAAAAAATTTAGTTCCATAACATACCATAAAATGAAGTAAAATGTGAGTAGAATTGGCGAAAAAGCAATTATGTTATCCATTACAAACAAATCAAAACCTTTTTTACATTTATAATATCTTAAACTTCAATCACATCATCAACAGTACAGTAAAAAAATATAAATAAATAAAAATAGAAAAATACAAACAATAAATTAAATTGTACCATATTACCAATATTGAACAAATGAAATAAGATGAAATGGCTATAGTTAATGGTTGATAAAATGGCTGTAGTTGTTTACATTAGTTGATTCGTAAAATCTACTTAATGAATTTGATTTATACATTGTTGACAACAAGGAATAAATAAGATAAGATAAGATGAATAAGATAAGATAGGATGGCAGAATCAGATAGTTTGCGTTATTTGATTGGTAAATCTACTTAAAGATTGTTTTATGCATAAATAATAGATTTTTCCCTTGAACTCTCTTTTTAAATATTCTGTTTAGTGTACCATTCCTTTAATTTTTTCTTCAAGACCCTTTTGGACGTTATTTCTAATATTTCATTTGGCAGAGAGTTAAGCAGTTTAGGAATGACCGTATTGAGCATTCTTTCTCCAAATTTATTGAAAGTCTCTGGTAATATGAAATTGTATTTCCTTCTGGTTTCATAATTGTGCCCACTGGTGTTTCTGTACTCTTCTTTGAAAAAATTCTTTTGTAGAAGTTGAAATTCATATAATTTTTGAACACTCATGATTCCGTGTACCACTGAACTTTCTTCAAGTGTTTGGTTTGTTTTGTTTATTTTTTCATTAAGACTTTTAATACATCTATTCTGTAAATTCTGGATGATATTTACATGAGATTTAGATGCTGCTCCCCAGACTCCAATTCCATATCTGATTAGAGACTCTATTAGCGAGAAGTAAACTAATTTGAAAATTTTGTAAGATACGAAATCTTTAATTCTCATTAATTTCCAAACACATGTTCTAATTTTTTTGCTTAATTCCACAATGTGCTCTCTCCAGCTCAAATGTTGGTCAAAAGTTAAGCCCAGATACTTTAGTTTGTTTACAGAATAATAATAATAATAATAATAATAATAATGAGTTTATTATCTTGCAAATGGACTGTTGTCTGGTGGCAAGTTACAAATACAATAATCTTAGACAATATTCAAAATGTAATACAATAGTAAAACAAGATTAATATAATAATAAACAATAATATTAATAATACCATAATTAATAATACAAGAGTACTCCAAGTTTTTATACAATTAAGAATTTTGACAGTAAACAGTACCTTAACAGAAAGTTAACATTCATACAGTGTACAATGTTACTGCCTCACCAAATCGTGGTGTCTGCAGTACACTCATAACATTACTAGTTGCATTAGTAGCTATATACTATTGGCATATGCTCAGTAAACACTAGCGTTAAGTTGAACATTACAGATGTCTTAACGTACTGTCAATTATGTAGATAGCCATGGAATCTCAATCATCTCTTAAAATATTTCAGTTGTATAAGTGCGTTATGCGGTTCTCACTCGCAACTAATCTTTGTAAATGAAATATCTAAAGAAAGATAACTTCACGAAGACGCGAATAATTGCACTTTGACTATAAAAATATGAAGGATATGTTGATAGATTAGTGGTGGTACAGAATAGCACAGACTTTCCCGTATTAGTTTTCTATTTCTTAGGCTCTGGGCTAGCTATTCGGAATTGCCACATATTGTTGCCAGCTGCCATCTATCGCCACCCAAATTATATTTTTTGACATTTTCTTTTTTTCATTTTCCTAATGTTCGAACGGGAATATTAATGTTAGAATATTTAAGGACCTGGTCATAGACGGTAATTTTCTTTCAAATATTTGGAGCCGTTTTATAGAAAACGGCCTTTAAGCGCTACTAAAAATTCGAAATTTGAAGCTCTTTATCACAGAAAATTATTGTTTTCGAAACACTTCATTGAAAGTTGTTTAAAGCATATTAAGTCACAAATAAAATTGCGTTTATAAATTGCTGGAAATGTCATATTAACGGATTGAGAGATCTTTAAAAACATACATTTGTGTAATTTTGAAAAAACGAAAAAAATACCCCAAAATGAACCTTACTTTACTTTACTCATACTGAAGACGGTAATTAGAACTATCCGTTCCAAAAGTTTGAAGAAAAAATGTAGCCATTTATGAGAAAATGGGGTTTGAGCGTTTCTGAAATGGTGGAATTTTGAGCTAGTTTTCACAAAAAACGGTTCAGTTTTCGAGAAATGTTACTTGGCGTTGTTTAAAGCACATGTACTTGGAAATATAATAATGTGAACAAATCGCTATTAATGTAAATGTAACCGACGTGAAAGGCAAGTAAAAAAAATTACATTTTTGTAATTTTTTAGAAAACTAGAGAATAGAGCAATATGGCGTTTATGTCATCTCATAGAGTACATTTAGTACTATCCTTGCCATAAGTTTAAAGAAAACATTGGAGCCGTTTTTGAGAAAGTGTTGTTTCTGTAATTTTGGAAAATTACACATATTGCACGCAATATTGCCCAAAAATTACTAAAAATTTTCAAAAAAAAGTACATGACCTTATTGAAAGAACTCACTTTGGAGAACAAAGTTTATTTGGAGGAAAAGTCTCCATCTTCAATTTTGTAGTTGTAGGAAGACGATGACAAAAATTCAAACATTTGAAATTTTAGAAAATTCAGGTATCAACCGACATGAGCCTTTCTCTTAAAAGACTTTCAGACTATCCAATAACAAAATTTAGTGAAAATTGTTGTCACCATTTTTTTGAAAATTTTGAAAATGTTCCAGTGGCGTCTTGTAAAGTATCCCCCAAAATTAAAATAACGGTTTCACATTCAAGGGACCACGAGATCAGTCAGATCGATTGAGGAATAACAATTTTGGAGAAAATCGGCTGAACGGTTTAGTCGCTAGCGTTGTTCACAGACTGATGGACGGACGGACGGATAGACGGACTGACGTTTTGCTTTCAATTGGTTTTTCGGTATCAAGAACCCACAAAACAGGGATTCTGGCTGCACCTTGTGTTAGGTTTTTTCCTTAATTTAGCAACTGGATGTATCCACTTTTTTGTTGTCTGGGCACGGCAATGATTTTTTTCCTGCCAAGAATCCTCCGGTTTTTCGCTCAGCATTACATAACTTTCCATATACTACGTTTATACGTCCGAACGTCCGAAAAGTACACGGTAAAGTTAAAAGCACTTCTTCGTTGTCGGGAGACCCCAAAACCTGTATTTCAGTTGAAAATTCAGTTATCGATTTTTCACAGCATTACACAACTTTCTCTCTTTCTCTCTCTCTGTATAGCCTGTATAATAGAGGTCGCTAAGGCTATGGGCTGTAGCTGCCTCGGTTCGAAGGATTACGGATTCGAATCCTGCCTTGTGTATGGATGTTTGTGTGTGTGTTTGTGTCGTTCCTACGTGTTTCATCTACAGTTACCAATCACAGGAAACAGCTCGCTATAAGACCTAGAAGTTAAAAATTGACCTAAAAATAACGTTGCAAAGTACAATTTCGATGATAGTTTTTTGTTAAATAAAATATGTTCTGAAAAGTAGTTTAAAAAATTCTTGTACACTTTTACGTTCCCGTATACTTACGTATATACGGAGTAATATAAGTAGTATAGGGAAAGTTAAGTAATGCTGCGCGAAAAAATGGCGAATTTTCGGCAGAAAAAAATTCGTTGCCCGGCCGTGATAACTAAAAGCGGATAAATCCAGTTGCTAAATTAAGAAAAAAATCCCCTAACACGTGGAGTAGCCAGAATCCCTGTTTTTTGGATTCTTCATATCAAAAAAAACAATTGAAAGCAAACGTCCGCCCGTCCGTCTGTCTGTCCGGTGGAAGTGAACAACACTAGTGCCTAAACTACGCATACGATTTTTTTCAAATTGAAGAAATTCCTGTCTATCTGCCCTGAGTCGAAGCTATGAGATTTTGAAAAACATCCATTAATTTTGGGGGGTACTTTACATGAGTGCCCCCGGAAATTTTCAAAATTTTCTCAAAATCGGCTCCAAATTTTTCTTAACATTTGTTGTAAGAATAGAGTAAAATACAGTAATAAAGGTGACATAGGTCCGATTTTCATGGCTAACTCTAAATTTTCAAAAATTGCTTAGGTTTCAATTTTTCTTCAAACTTTTGGAACGGATAGTGCTAATTTCACTCTTTAATATGACGTAAAGTTTATTTTAAGGTATTTTTAGTTTCTTCAAATATTACACAAATATATTTCTTTTAAGATCTCTTACATCTTTAATATGCACATTACCAGCAATTTGTAGACATTATTTTATTTGTGAGTTAAGGCGCTTCAAATGACTTTAAACGATGTTTTTTGAAAACTCAAAAATTATGTTAAAAAAGAGCTTCAAATTTTGCATTTTCAGTAGTGCGTAAACGCCATTTTTTGGCTACATTTCTTTAAAGAAAATTGTCATTAGGGTCGAGTTTTTACTGTTCTTTAATATTATACGATTAATAATACCGTTATGCCATTAAGAAATCGAAAAATTAAGAAAATGTTGAAAAGTAGTTTGGGCGGCGATAGACGGTAGCTGGCACGAGTATGTGGCAATTCCGAATAGTTCGCCCAGACCCAAGGAAATAGAAAACTAATACGGGAAAGTATGTGCCATTCGGTAGCACTACTAGTTTAAAAAATATGAGTAGAGTAATTTTGCAAATTTTCTAATTTTTAAATGCGACTTTCCCGTTCATTGCTAACCTTCAGGAGATATAGAACGTACTGCAACAACGCCAAACCGCATTTTAATTGTCAATTTTTTTTGATATATTGTCACCGACTTTACTTTCTTTCCCTTCGAAGAAGAACGAATGACTTCGAGTAACCTGCCTAATGACACTCTTTAAGTGATAACTTCTCATCTAATCACACTACTCTCTATGCGAGCTATTAATAACTACACACATATTAGGGTCTGGGTTCGGCAAAGGCCTGCTCTAATTACAATAAAACTAAATATTACTTGAAAGAAATATAAGTTTCTATTTCAAATCCTTTAATTACAAAAAATACACTTAATACAAAACAATATAATCCTGAAAAAACAATATATACAATAGAAATACCATTATACACATGAAAATTACCCTGCAATAATACTGATAACTAAAGTATTCAAAATTATAAGACTATGTGATTATATACAAAATTATTTATAAATTCCAGAATCTAATTATTCCTTTTAGAAACCTTCGTTATACCACAAATAGCTATTACTAATTACTTCAAGTAATTATTGTAATATCTCTTCACAAGAAAATCAATCTAATCTTTTAGTTGCTTTTAGCATTCACTATCCTTTATATTAATAGACTATGAACTCATATCTTTGCATGAAATTTCATTAAAATATTCTAATTTTCAATTTACGACAGTCTGTTTTAAACAATTGAATGAATTGTACAAAGCACTATGCATTTGAGTTGCATGTAACTTCCTATTATCATATAGAAATTATTCTCATTTACTTCAAAGCTATAACTTTTGCAAATTGGTTCTTTCTCAGTAACGGAACCGTTTGAAAGCGCCCGCAGTCTCACGAATTCCTTCAAGGTCTTTTCTCTTAAAGTTCACCAGCTCGCCCCAATGGTGTCTGCAATACGCTGCGCCCTCCAGGTGGCTCGCCGCAAGATCAGCTATCTTCACGTCGACGTCCGCTGCATCGGAGTTCCTTCATCCAAGTATAAAATAAAAGCTGTTGGGTCGGATTTGGCCCATTAGAAATCGCATAATATTCACATACGGTTCCTTCCGGTTATACGTTAGCAATCCGGATGATTTCTCATTAAATTAGCATTTCATAATCCATCATTTCACCACATGCTCGTATATTAATACATATTAGCATTTGTTCTAGACTATTTCCAATAGTAATAATTTCACGGTAAAAAATTTGTTACCTTTATTAAGCTTTTAGAATACTGATCTACGCCAAATCCACGCAGCTCAGGACTTTGCTCTTCAAGTTTAATCGTCGGCGCCCCGATCTAAAACGTCGGGTTTCTTCCAGTTCTATGCGAAAATCCGCAATATTTGAAGAAATTTCCTTATTGGCTGTGCTCATTCAGAGTGGAAATGCGATACTCGTTCTAATATGCTGTGGCGTCATTTTCGCCCCAGCGTCTGTTGGCCCCAGTTTCAGATGTGACCGCTAGGTGGCGGTTACAATATGCGCTTTGAAAGAATTACTTTTCGCACATATTATTATTCTATTTGTAACGAGTTTTAGAAAGTGGTGACTGTCGGCCCCGTGGCCGAGATTGCTAAGCCAGTATTGCCGTAGGGACCTCGGAGAGGGGTCGCGGGTTCGATTCCCACCTATTTTGCTATTTTAAAAAATTACAAAAACAAGAATTACTCATAAACGGCTCAAACTTTTTCTTTAGATCTCTCAAATCTTTAATTTGTGCATTACCAGCAATTTTAAAATATCATATTTGTGAATGTGTTTTAAATGACTTCAAATGAAGTTTTTTAAAAACTCAAAAATGTTCTGTGAAAAAGAGGTTTAAATTTCGCATTTTTAGTAGCACTTTAACGCCAGTTTCTTAAAAACGGATACAAATTTTTAAAATAAAATTGGCATTTAGGATGAGGTTTTTGTGTTCTTTAATATTCTAAAATTATTATTTCCGTTCTATCGTTAGGAAACCGAAAAATTAGGAAAATGTCAAAAACATTTACTTTGGGCGGAGATAGATGCCAGCTGGTTTTCTCAATATTTGTCAAAAATACATCTTCAAATAAGGTCATACTTAATTATTTTAATACGAGTAGTTTTTCTATAATTTCGTGACAAACATAAAAGCCCGCTACAAATGTACTGCGCTTCAGACAGCTGAATGCGTCGTAAATTATAATTTGCAATTTTGTATATTATTTCTTTGTTCGTTTTTACATTCGGCCTTGTGTTATACATTTACACATTAATCTTTAAAGAAATTATTTCTTTTCAAATATTGGAAATACAAATTTCTGGCTCTTTAAGGGAGTATCTACAATGCAGGGAACGCAAGAATTGAATCCGGTTCCGCTGTCGCGAATTTCTGTAAATTACGTGTCATTGTTGTGACTGGATAGAGCTGCATGGTATCAGACTTCGTTTTCCAATTCAAGTTTACAAAAATTGTGTATTATATTTTTATGCAGTTGCGGAATTCACATAGTTTTGACAACACTGCGATGGAAACAGTAAGTTGTTCGCACTGTGTAAGATATATAGGTGTGTTCACTCCCAGTCGAAAACTGAAGGTTATGTGAGGCTATAGTTCTCACAGTTCTCGCATATAAGTGCTGCAATCTTTGGGTCTCATTTGGGCAAGGTCGTGATTGGTCGCGTAATGTGTAGCAGCCACAGTTTAAGATGTCATCTTAAGATGTATATCTTACACCGCGACCCACTGATCGTGCGCACCGTATGGACAAACGAGGAACTAGCCTCAAACTTGCTTCAGAAAATTTGCCCCAAAGGCGGCTAGTTAACACACCTATATATCTTATACCGTGATTGATCGCTTCTTGCTTGAATTGGACGTTTTCAAATAATAGCTAAGTTGTTAGTAGGGCAGAAAGTGCATTATTTCAATTCTACGTAATTTGGAAGGTAGTTGGGAAAAAAGACAAGAGACAAATAATGAGACGGCTGACACCGTAAGAGGGAAATAAACAAATATTAGACGTGCTCCATTCCTCAGCGTTCCTGGTTTCACTCCAAATCGTTAGCTCTGAATCCCCGCTGTGCACAGCGACGCACGGCCTCGCCCTTGAGACATCTCGACTCGACCCCTTTGTTGTGTATGAGTCAAGATGCCTTTACCTCCACCGCCATTACCTTTTTACTTTCCCGTATGCGTACGTATACACGGAGTGATATACGTAGTATAGGGAAAGTTATGTAATGCTGCGCGAAAAAAAAAACAATTTTCGGCGAAAAAAAATTCATTGCCGGGCCGAAATAACGAACAAGTGGTGCTACAGAATGGCACAGACTTTCCCGTATTAGTTTTTTATTTCCTTGGGTCTTCGCTAGCTATTCGGCATTGCTAGAAACTCTTTCTTGCCAGCTGTCATCTATCACTGCCAAAAGTACATTTTTTTGTCATTTTCTCAATTTTTCGGTTTCCTATTAGTAGAACGGAAACATTAATTTTAGAATATTAAAGAACACAAAAACCTAGTCATAATGGCAATTTTCTTTTAAAAATTATGTGCCGTTTAAGAGAAAATGGCATTTTAACGCTACTAAACGTGCGAAATTTGAAGCTCTTTTTCACAGAAAATTTTGAGTTTTCAAAATACTTTATTTGAAGTTATTTAAAGCACTTACACTCACAAATACAATAATCTTTACAAATTGCTGGTAATGTGCATATTAAAGATGTGAGAGATCATTTAAAACAATTACAATTATGTAATTTTTGAAAAAACAAAAAAAAACTCAAAATAAACTTTACGCTATACTAAAGAGTGTAATTAGCACTATCCGTTACAAAAGTTTGAAGAAAAAATTTGCCGCCATATATGAGAGAATGGCGTTTGAGCGTATCTGAAAATGCGAAATTTTGAACTCCTTTTCGCAGAAAACGGTTGTGTTTTCGAGAAACTTTACTTGACATTATTTAAAGCACATGTACTCGTAAATTTAATAATGTGAAAAACTCGCCGCTAATGTATATATTATCGACGTGACAAACATGTGAAAAAAATTACATTTTTGTAATTTT
Source organism: Acheta domesticus (assembly GCA_031308135.1). Taxonomy (NCBI): domain Eukaryota; kingdom Metazoa; phylum Arthropoda; class Insecta; order Orthoptera; family Gryllidae; genus Acheta; species Acheta domesticus. The sequence goes on along the minus strand of JAHLJT010009436.1, from coordinate 91,471,006 downwards.
TGAAAAAACCAACCTATAGAGCAATATGGCTTTCATGTCATCTGATAGAGTACATTTACCATTATCCCTACCTAAACTTTAAAGAAAAAATTTGGAGCCGTTTTTGAGAAAATCTTGTTTCTCTACTTTTTTAAAATTGCACATATTGCACGCAAATTGTACAAAAACTACTAAAATTTTGAGAAACATTTACATGACCTTTATGAAAGAACTCAATATGCAGAACAAATTTTATTTGAAGAAAAAATCTCTATCTTCAATTTTGTAGTTGGAGAAAGACGCCGAAAAGAATTCAAATTATCACAGTTTTCGAAAATTCAGAGTTATTCGTGAAAATCGGACCTATGCCATGTTAATAAGTGTATTTTACTCTATTCATACAAGAAATTTTAAAAAAATTTCGAGCCGTTTTTGAGAAATTTTTGAAAATCCCCGGGGGGCTTCATATAAAGTACCCACAAATTTTGAAGAATCTTTTTCAAAATCTCAAAGCTTCGATTAAAATCAGATCGACCGGGGAATGTCCATTTTGGAAGAAATCGTACGTATGGTTTAGGCGCTAGCAGTGTTCACAGACGGACGGACAGACAGGCGTTTTCCTTTCTATTGGTTTTCGGTATCAGTGACCTAGAAAACAGGGTTTCTGGCTACACCACGTGTTAGGGGATTTTTTTTCTTAATTTAGCAACTGGTTTTATCCACTTTTTCGTTTTCACGGCCCGGCAATTAATTTTTTTTCGCTGAAAATTGGCCATTTTTTCGCGCAGCATTACATAACTTTCCCTATACTACGTATATCATTCCGTATATACGTATAGGGGAAAGTAAAAAGAGGCAAAATGGCAACGTCAGAGAGCATTTAAGTTGATACGCACACTGTGATTCAAGGTCTTAAGTCTGGTAAAACTTACAAATATCTGGGCATTGAAGAATTTGAGACCATTTCGAACGACACAATGAATGAGAGAATTCGCAGGGAGTATTACAGGAGAGTGAGATTGGTTCTGCAGTACGCTCTGAATTCCAGGAAAAAAATATCAGCAATAGGTAGTTTGGCGGTGCCTGTAGCCGAGTATAGTTTCGGTCAAGTGGACTGGACTGAGCAAGAAATTCGCATCATGGATCGAAAAACTAGAAACCTGCATACAATGCATCATGTTTCCCACACTCTAACTGATGTACATAGACTTTATGTGTCACGAAAGGAAGGAGGAAGAGGCCTCAAACAAATTGAGGCCTCCTGGCACAACTCAATAGTCGGGATGGGAAAGTATGTAGTCAGCCATCAAGATGACCCTTTAATGAGGCAGGTCATAAAATCTGACCGAAGAATGGGAAACAGAGGCATTGTTAGTGTAGCAAGAAGTATTGCGAACAAGACTGCAAGACACGCAGAATGACGGAGACACTGAACTTCTGATGCTTCTTAACATGAAATGTGAGACACACAAAATGTTAAAGAAATCATGGAGAGACACACTACTCCACGGCCAATATTTGAAACGAATGGACAGAGCACAGATCAATAAAGATCAATCATTTATGTGGTTTAAAAGGGGAAGAATGAAACCAGAATCGGAAGCACTTGTAATAGCTGCTCAAGAGCAGGCCTTGAGAACACAACATTATGGTAAAGCGGTTCTCAAAATTTCCCAAGGTGATAAATGCCGCATTTGCCAGGAACACGTAGACACCATTGATCATTGTCTCAACTTGTCCAATCCTAACAAAGACCGAATACTTAAAAAGACACGACAGAGAGTGTAGCTACCTCCACTGGCAGATCTGTACCGCCCTCGAAGTTCCAAATACATTCCCCAAGTGGTACGAACACTCACCAAAACCGGTGACATCTGTTGGATTGTGTACGATATTGAACGACCAACAAATTCAAACTGATCGCCCAACAGAGGCACACAAACCGGATATAGTTATCCGGGATTTGGAGAAAAAATCGTGTTTACTTGTCGATGTTGCTGTACCTTGCGTTAAAAACGTCGTTACGAAGGAGGCAGAGAAACGTCTTAAATACCAGAGTTTGTAAATAGAGACCAGCCCAATGTATGGCGTAAAAGCACAGGTCGTCCCGATTGTTATCGGTTCTCTGGGATTTGTTCTGCAAAATTTGTGTAAGAACTTGTCTAAACTCCCGGGTAATTCAAAAGACTGGGAAGTGCAATAAATCGCTGAATTTGAAACAGCTCACATTTTGCGCGAAATATTGTAGAGGCACCGACAGTCCCTAGATCTGCTCCTTAGGTAGCTGCTTGCAACCTGGAGTTAATTTTATTTTCAGCCGACACATAACATCTTTAGTCGTGATGTAGAATAATAATAATAATAATAATAATAATAATAATAATAATAATAATAATAATAATAAAAATTGCCGATCTGATGGCCGAGATGGCTGTCAGTAGTGCAATAGTGGTCTGTGATCAAAGGATCGCGGGTTTGAGTCCCGCCTCGGGCATAGTTGTGTTGTGTGTGTCTCTGTACGGTTGTCTGTGTCTAATTCGTCATCATCATCATAATTTCACCCCATCCCCCAGGGTTAACAACCCTGGGATATAAAAATGTAATCAGCATTAAATTGCTGAGTCCCCGCTATAGAAAAGTAACGTGCACCTAACCTGATAATCATATCTGAACCCCGGTGTGATGCACGTATCGCGTGGCCCCATGATGGCCGAATCGCGGAGAAAAAAATTAACCGTTAAAAGTTAAGAATTTTATTTCAAATCGATTGCACAGAAATTACTTGCGATTGTCGTAGTGAATTACTGAATTAATTACTGCGCTGAATTAATTAAAATGGCGGTGGAATTAATTAAAATGGTTTGGTACTGAATTAATTAAATTTTTTTTTCTTAACCTACTTCAGACTTGAACTACCGCCCGTTGAGGGCGCGTCATTTGTTTGAGACCACTACGCAATATTCCTGTAGCTGCCGCCTCGGATCTCCCCATGTGCCGCATCTCTCCACCCCATGCAGCGCGGCCGCGCCTCCTCCCTGTCCTCCTCGGGCGCCTGTCAGTCTGCGCGCGCGGGGCGACGGCTAAGCGGGATTCCCGCGGCGATCGAAGCGTTGCGCGGCGGCGGCGGCGCCAGAGGCAACCCCGCGGTGCGTCACCCTCGCCCACAAGGGCGCGCGGCCCCTCCCTCCTCGGGCCGCCCCACAAGGGCACGGCACCAATCTGGCACGGAACTCCCATGCCTTCACGACGTTAATGCGTTATGTTCAAAGCATTAAAAACAAGTCTTGGAAAATTTTATTCGAGAAATCCTACATGAAAAGGTACAAAATCTAATGTTTTTTTCTTTTCCTTGGCCTTGCTGTAATCACAAGAGTAGAGCCATTAAGAAGCAACACACCACAGCCGAGAGATGTCGTAGACATTTAACTAGTAATGCGACAAAAGCACATACTTTCTCGCAATATTGTAATGTTATCGTTATGTACGACGGGACTGTCATCTATGTTTCATTAATTTCAAACATTACGTGAAAACTACTAACATTAACAAAAAATTGTACATTATATTTTTAACGAGCTAATTTTGTACAACAGACTTTGAAGAAAAAATCTCAATTTTTTTTACTTTTGTAATTAAATTTTTTTGCAGTTTCGGAAAAATTGTGAATTTTAACGAAAATGAGACCTGCACCATAACGCTCACTTAAACGTCCTTTGCACTATTCAACAACAACATTTTATTAAAAAAAAATTGGGGCCATTTCTTTGAAAATTTTGAAAATGTCTGAGGGGTTTTATGTAAAGTACCCCCCAAAATTAAAATATCGATTTCAAATTCCAGGGACCGCGTCACTAGCCAGAACGACGAGAGAATATCATTTTTGGAGAAAATTGGTTGAAAGATTTTTGCGGAAGCTTTGTGCACAGACGGACGAACACACGGACGGACAGAGAGACAGACAGACTGAGACAGACGCTTTTCCGTTCATCGATTTTCGGTATGAAGGACGCACAAAACATGTATTCTCTCTACACCACATGTTAGAGGATTTTTTTTTCTGTATAGGGCGGACCACCTAAGTTGGCCACAGCAAATATCTCAAAAATTGTTTGACGTATCGACATGCTATTTGCGCCATGTTGTTGCAGGTGATGGAGCAAATAACATATTTCGTTTCCTTCTTAGTACCGTATGTAATTTTTGAGGTATTGTCACAACTTTGTTTTTTTAAATGGAAGTATATTTTTTCACCACATTCTAAAGTTGTTTAAAAATGAAATGCAACGATATAAATATTGTTAATATTTGATAATTATTTTTGCAAAAACAATGCAATTAGAACTTGATAAAACCCATGCTTAAGCGCTCAAGGACAGCTGACCTCGCGGACTTCGTATTTAGTCCAGTCAAATGGTATTTGATCCAGAAAAAAATTCCGGAAGATTTTTCTCAATGGTTCTTCGATTTTGATGTTTTCCACCTCTAAAAAGCTCAGCTTCACCGAGAAAATAGCAAAAAACCTTAAAAATTTCGCCCTTTTTTAGTTTTTCGCTTATATCTCTAAACATATGCGTTCTACCGAAACAATTGTTCCTTGCAAAATTAAAGTAGATAAAATTTCCTACAAAATTCATGTATAAACTTTAAACTTGTGAAAAACGGTTTAGGCGCTAGAGCGCTCTGAAAAATGGTTACTTTTTGGGCCTTTGGCCAAAGCGGGAGAATTGTTCTTTCCAACCATCCTACCTAGCGGCGGCGTTTAGTTTCACTTTATTATGCTTGAAACATGCTATTGTGAACAAATGTTTGGCATTGTTAAACGATTAACACTCAGATATTCACGGAGTCAATAGGGTCGTGTTTGCTCGCGCAGAATATATGTAAATCCTAGCCTTAGGTAACCAAAATAAGAGGGATATAAGAAAATTATTACGACAGTATGTTCTGTACAATACAATATATTCTTCAAACATTTGTACCAATAATATGTTTTGTCAATATGTGCCAAATTATAAGTAAAAGTAGAAGTAACCTTAATGAGGAAATTTTAAGTATTAAACAAAAATATTGAACCTTATAAATTTATAGACGTTTGGAAATGCAAACTTTAAGTTCAAAAAGAAATACACTATATATACTATAGAATAAGAAATATACTAGAAACTACTAGAACTAGAAATATACTATAGAATAAAACGAGGGTAAGGAATCAGCGGACATCACCGATTATGTCGAAATGCTAAGTGTGGTCTGTTTTTTTTAAATGTGGTTTTTTGTTTTCTCAATTACGAATAATAGTTATCTCATTACTAGACAATTATTGGCGTGGAAACCAGATATCTATGTTAGTGATTAGCCGATAATTATGTAATTGTCTAAGGAGAAAAAATGATAAATCGTATTCATTTAAAATCTTTACCACAGAGTGTGTAGAGATGGGCTACATTGACAAATGTGCATAGAGTCTGCCTCCACCAGATGTAACTTCGCAATGGAGAAAGACACCTGATCAGAGCGAGAATGATATATTTACTGAGAAGCGATACCTCCGTTTCGAACACAAAATAACTCGTTATCTCTCTTTTCCTGCTATCTCGTCTCCTCGCGCTATCGTTCAGAAGTTAGTTTTGTTACCGCCACATTATGCAGTCCATGAAAACTTATACTACTTCTACAAATCTCCGACAGCGATATATTGTATAATTTCCAAGAAAACGACAGCGATAAAGATAATTCAGATTGTCGAGCGTGATACGTAGGTCCTCGCAGCAAATTTCGCAAAGCTGTAACGTGTATTATTCCACGAAGCACTTCATCCATTCACACTCCATCCACAAAAATTATTCTGCACAATACACCAGCGTGTGACTGACTCTTCAGCGATAACTCATCCTTATGCGCTGTCGCAAGATCGGCAGTTAATTGTAAAGATACTCGTAGTTTGACACATCACGAACTTATTGTAAAATAATATGCACCTGTAATATTTGCAGTTTTATTACGTATGCATAATGCTTTTCAGGGAGTGGGCTATATATGATAAAACGTTCGAAGATGGAACGCAGACAACGTATGTGAAAGTAAGAGGGTGGGAAGGGGGGTTTTGTTGAAGCCAGAGAGAGGGGCAAGTTTTATCATTTAAATGTAACTCACAAATTGAAGTCCACGGTATGTATAGGAGGCAGCACGGAAACGAAAAATTGTTTTCTGCTTACGTGAGGTGAGCTCAAGAAGAGACTAATTCTCTTCAACAATTGCGCATCAATAGAGGATTACTCTGAAAAAGCGCTAAGCGCTCAACGCCCCGAAATGGACTTAGGGGGGGGGCGTTGCGTCAAAAAGTAGACGCAACAAATATAAAAAAAAAACAAAAACAAAAAAACAACAAAAAAAACTACATTAATCTTTACCTCACTCTCTTCAAAACTCATTGTCTTATTTGTGGAGAGGAGGAACCGCGAGAGACTTCCCGAAGAAACTAATCAAAAATATTACCTCTAAAAGAAATCTAGTATACCCTATGAGGAAATTAGCTGTTAGAGACTGTTATATGACTCGTGAGAAATAGTTATGGTGATTTTAGACGTGCTATAGTATATTGCGGTGAGGCAGTAAATGAATTGTCAACTGCTGATACACATGAATATTTGATGTACATGAAAGCACTGCATTAGCCCCAAAGAAGACAGGAACACAAATAGTCAGACCCTTCTGAGATTATGAAGAATCAGAGATTCAAACTATTTTTAGTTTTCTTGGAAACAGTAACGAGGAATACTAATTTACCATTGAAGAACTGATAAACGTGATTGAAGGTAATTTTATTCCACATCCCAAAATAGTTAACGCACGTGTACCTTATGATATATATTTTAATGATTTACAGATACCCCGCGAGCAAATATATCCCTACTGATCTGAGAGTATCAGAGTGTTAATCATTTTACAATGCCAATCATTTGTTTACAATGGTTGTTTTTAAGCATGATAAAGAGAAACTAGAGTGCCGCCGCGAAATAGCTTGTCTGGAAATGCATTTCAAAACATCTATAAAATTATATGGTTCAATATATTTGTTTAATACCTAAAATTTCCTCATTAGGGTTACTTTTACTTTTAAACATAATTTGGCACATATTGAAAAAACATATTATTGGTACAAATTTTTTATGAATGTATTGTGTTGTACAGAACTGTCCTAATACGTTTCTTATAACTAGAGACAGTATTTCCATGCAAATGTGTGTTTTTATTTAGGCTTCGTAAAGATTTCAAACTTTGTAAAAATATGTTTCATGAAAAACTAGTTAAAAAAATGTACACTTTTTCCGTGCATGTTTGCATGTTTTAATAGTTTTTTGGAGAAATTCATGCATAATGCATGTTTTGACGTTTTTCAAAATCAATACTGCATATTTCGGCTTCTATCTAGCATATTTAAGTACTTTTTATTACTTATCTGCATATTTTGTGAATATTACAACTGACACTTATTTTGTATAAATAGTATATTGATCTAAGATCCTGATAGCACGCAGTTCTCTTTGGTGCTTATTGTTATTCTTCACATTTTAACTTTCCTGTACATCATATGGATTTACGACGCGAGTGCATGTGCGGTGTACGACGATCGCGAAACGAATTACACACCATATTATACGTTGCAAAGGGTATGGAAGATACAAGAAGCCAAAACTCAATGACCTTTGATAACTGACAATGGGAGAGGAAAATATTCAGAGCAGGCTCTCAGTCTGCTTGCGTGCAACAGAATCTTAATTATGAAGTTAAATTTGAAGTGTCACAATTGTAACGAGTGTCTTAATTATGAAGTTAAGTTTAAAATAATTCTAAGGCTTCGTGTGCAACACTTGTCAAACAAAGAATTGGAAACAATAATTTTCTGGAGGACGGATGGAAATTTTATTTATTGCAATTGCTTTAATAAGTAAGTAAGTAGTAAGTAGACTATACTGTAAATATCGATCAATTAAAAAATATATCTACCAGTGTTGTTTTCCTAGTCGAAATGTTTAGTGCTCAAGTCCAATGTTGCTGCAGAAATTATATAATTTGAAATACTGAAACTCAGGAAAGGGTAAACAAATGTCAATGAAGTAGATATGAAACGAAAAACAAATGTTTAATTTTTATTGATGATAAATTAACTAATTTTGAGATACTATTAACAATTTCTTTTTAAGTTTTGAGATTTTTCTGAAGTTCAAGAAATTGTTTTGTAGAAACTGTATGTCGTATTGTTTTTAAATAATTATTGTATGTGGTAGTATGCACATTCTTTTCAAACATTTTTCTCGATCTTCAGAGTTTTACCTTTATTATTTTTATTGTTATTTAAAAAATCATGGAGTATTTTATATTTTTCTTTTAATTTCGTTTGAAGTACTAGCAGCATCGCTGTGTATGTAAACTTATTTTATTAACAAGAGAACGTAGTACGTAATAAACCTAATTTCTCCGGCCAAATCTCAAATTCGAGTCTATATAATTTTTGCCCAGATAGTTTGCACTTGAACGCTTAGCTAAGTACATTGTAGTAAAGTATGCTTGTCTTAAATTAAATCTGAGAATTAATTTGTGTCAAAAGTTGGCGTCACAATTTATGCCGATTAAATGTTCTAAAAAATTTAAATGAGCTAGCACCTTGCACCTACTTGTTGTTGTGTCAAAGCAAGAGAAAGGGAAGAAACTATGGCACACATAGTGCAAATGTTTGTTGCTGAAGCAACATTGAAGCCTGTAAAAAATCCATTTTTAATGAAAATGTGTTATGCTTTAGTAGGGGCAATTATACCCTTCGAAAAAGTAGCAAATCCAATGTTTAAAGGATTTCTAGAGAAATATACAAGACAGGGTATCCCGGAATTATACACATAAAGAAAAAATTGTCTTCCTTATCTTCATAAATTAGAATTAGTAGATCTTCCTCTGGTGGAGTCATTAAACATTTTTGAAGACATTAAAGTGTCTAGAATTAACGCTCGGAGATATTGATGGAACTGCTGCGGAGAAATTACATAAAGTGTTAAATTCAAATCGCGGTTTCAAATTTCTCCAAAATGTAAAAAACAAACAAACATTATTTGTGGTGAAAAATCAGGAAATGCGGAATTTGACCTTACATTGGCTTATATGTCGTCTTTGAAGTATACATTAATTACGTCTTGTGATGTAAAAAGGTCATTTTCTGCATTCAAAAACATTTTTTCTGGCAAAAGAGTGAATTTGACATAGAACGGTTTAGAAAAATTATTAATTTTTTACTTCTACAAAAGGCAGTATAAATAAAAATTTAAGTAAAATAAAATGTGATTGTGCATGTTTTGTTCATTTTTATCCTGCATCGTGCATATTTGGCTATTTGATAGTGCATGTTTGCATGCAAACATCCAAGTACTAACCCGGATTACTTTATGCTGACGATTTAGTTCTGTGTTCAGAAACGATTGAGGGCTTACAGATGAGTTTAAACACCCTTGAAAGCTATAGTGTAGCATGGGGACTAAAAGTAAATATTCAAAAAACGAAAATTGTTGTCTTCAAGAATGGATTTATTTGAGGTAACAAAGAAAAAAATTTATTAGGCACAGGAGGAACTTGACCGTGTCAAAACTTTACTTATCTTGGTGCAAAATTTTCCATGAACGGGGAATGGAATAGTTACATAGTTGCGGCTCATAGTAAAGGAAGAATTGCTCTCAAAGAAATCGGTTGCGTAATGCGCAGAGTACCGAAATTGTCTTTAAAGGTGTGCGACACAATGTTTAAATCGCTATTTCTCCCAGCTATGAATTACGGGCGGAAATCTGGGGAGTGGATAGAATAGACAGATTAGAAAACATCGAAACAGATTATTACAAATTAATTCTCGGAGTCTCTAGATTCGCAGCAAATGCCGGCCTCTTAAGAGAGGTAGGTAGTGTAGGAATTTTGAAAGATTTAAAAATGAAAGCCATTTAAAGCTTTGGATTAGATTAGCAAGTGAAGAGGCTGACACACTTATTAGCAGGTGCTTTAGAGCGCAATTACAAGAAAACGATCAGCGCTATCGGTCGAACAAAGTGAAACGGGTACTAGAATGCGCAGGTCTGGGAGACGTTACCCCGGAGATGGTTAGGGATAGGGATACACGGGAAATAGAACGGTTAACTTCAAATAGACTTTCGGATATTAAAAGGCAATATATCCTGGCAGCATCGGCAGAAAAACGTGTTACAAATTCACACGAGTCCTGTATGAGGATGCAAAAGTTACGTACACACACTTAAAAGGGATGCAAGAGGGGGATACGCTTGGTCTAGGGTAGGGGTGTGGATGCAATGGAATGGTGTGGTAGAATGAAGGATTCGAATGGCAATGGAATCTGTGTACTTTGCGGTGATAGAGGAGATTGGATCCACATCCTGTTAAACTGTTGCGCTACAGAAACTTGGAGAGGAAAATGGATGGGTATGGAGCAGTGGCGTAGCGTGAGTTTTGACTTAGGGTATGTAACTCAAGAAATGAGAAAATAATATAAAACTTTAATTATAATTTAAATATTCCTCATTCACCAATACCATTTCTGTCATTTTGATCAATTAGAGCACAGAAAACTGATCCAGTAAAAGTAATAATAGCTCACGTACTTCATGTAGTTTACTGGTTGAAAGTTAGAAAAAGTTGACTTAAGTTCACAACCTAGCAAAATATAAATGTGTGTCCTCATACTTTAATAATAAGAGCACTATCAAACCCAATGATTTTCAAAATTGTCCAATTCATATGATTTCGAACCCAGTAGAATTGGCATAATTTATAAAATGGAAAACAATGATCTATAATAAAAATATAATAGAAAAGAGAAAATCAATCAATTTACAGACACGTAATGAAAAGCAATTGACAGTTGTCCTTTCCTGCTTACATCAAGGGTTTCATCCAATATGGCGGAGACAAAAGAGGCTTTAGAAATTTCATTTTTATTTAATTTCATGGGACATAACCGTGCTCACATTTGAAATCCAATGAATCTGAATTTCTTGGTGAGATTGCACAAAACACTGGAATTTTCATATCATCCTTGTCAATTTTAACATATTTCAGTATTTCACTTATATATTCCATGAAATTTTCTCTATTTGATGATCCCCTATTTTCATTATGGCTAGAAAATACAAGCCCTTTTCTTCCAAAAAAGCATACACCTAGAATGAAGTGTGACAGAATTTTCTTATTTTCTCTTATATCACTGTTGTATTTATCCCTTATATCACCGTTGTGTTTATTTCCAATGTCTTTGGTTGTATTGCTCAACATAGCCTGTGTTGGCTGTTAAAATAAAATTCAATCCTCCCATATTTTTTTCAAATATTTTTTACTGTTTCTCATGTGCTATAATTTGTCCACGGCACAAAAATACGACTCCACAATTATGTAGGCACTTTGGATCGCGTGGTGCTCGCCATTCCAGGGCACAGATGTGGATTGCACAGTCACATACCCTTGTGCATTCAACCAGCACAATCCCTAACCTAAATTGGCTACAAACATATAGTTGCTAAATGCATTAAAATAAGGTAATAAAACTTAAATAAAACGACAGTGTTCATTAATTAACCTCGTTCTCTTACAATCACCGAAGAGAACAATGAAGTTTCGAAAGGAGCCTAGACTGGGGATGAAATAATTGATTCAATAAGTAAACGATAATTAGGTTAACTATTAAGGTAATCACTAATGCTAATCACTAATATTAATTAGTAAGTTAATAATAATTAAATTAATCAGTAAGCGATCATTAAGTTAATCAGTAGTAAAATGATCGGCGAGGCGGTGGTACGGGCGATCTTCTGTGGCGTTGTTTGATTTCAGGGGCTGAGGAGGCCAAAGACTTGATGGAGAAGATTCACACGCCAGAAAATGAATAAATAGTTTAGAGAAAATCTAGTAGCTTAGAATGTACTCGTCTTCTGACGGCAGGTTTTTCCCCCTTCAGGGTTTTTTTCCTCAGCCGTACCTTATGGTCTCCTTTCCGCGGCTTTGATGCGATGAAGAGACCATTAGAGGTGAATGCCAGAATTCGAAAGGTTAGAATGCGGTAGGATGTAGGTATTGAAATGGCTTAAAGGCCTTCAGTCTAGCCACATAGTTAAAAAAGTATTGAAATTATATATAAATGTGTTGTAATTACCTATTAAATAAATTTAAAAAATGTTTGCATGCATATTAGTGCATGTATATAATAGTGCATGGAAATCCTGTCTCTACTTGTAACCCTCTTATTTCGGTTACCTAAGGCTTGGATTTGCAGATACTCCGCGTGAGCAAATACGATCTTATTGATTCCGTGTGAATATCTTTTTTTTATTTTATTTCTTCTTGTTCGGCATTTATGCATTTCAAGGGTGTTTACATACGATTACCTAACGTATTAGGATGAACCATCCTCAGGTTTGTCAATACACTGTATAAATTTGTTAGGAAACAAATCGTTGGTATTGTTGTGTGTGTGAGAGAGAGAGTATAATAAAGAGAGAGAGAGCAACAGATATTTTCAGTTAGTTATGGAGGCTTGAAAATGTCTTTAGGATAGCGTGAGTGAATTCTTTGTGGTGGGCTGTAATTTTTACCTAGTAGGTAAGTTGCTGTGGCTGGGGATTCTGGTAGTAATCCATAGAAGTTTTTTGAAATTTTGATTATGTAGTCTTGAATAGATTCAATTTTTAATTCTCTATGTAATTGTTCGTTACTTATAAACCACGGAGCTTTGGTTATTTTTCTCAGACACTTATTTTGTATAATTTGGAGTTTGTTAATGTGGCTGTGGGCTGCTTTTATCCAAACGGGGCTAGCACAGGTTAGTGGGGGGTCTTATTACTGATTTGTAGATTATTTTGCCGCATTCTATGTTAAGTGAAGATTTATGATTTAATAAGGGATAGAGTTTTATAATTTTTGTGTATGTTTTGTTTACTGTATTTTCCAGGTTAATTTGGTGTCCATTTTGAGTCCAAGGTATTTAACTGGTGTTTTATTTGGTAGCCATGATATAGGTGTGTTTCGGATGAATAAAGGAGGAGGAAATTTAGGCTTTCGAAGGGTGAAAATCTTTGCTTGTGGTTTTGAAGCATTAATTAATTTTGATTCTCCATTTTTCAGTCCATTTCGAAAATTTAAGTAAGTCATTCTGTAATTGATCATGTGCGCATAAAATATCGTCGTGGGATGTGAATATTGCCGTGGCATCAGCAAACAAAGCTATTTCTGAGGTGTCAGGTTGAGGAATATCTGATAAATAGATGTTGAAGAGGAGGGGAGAAAGATATGATTCTTGTGGGAGCCCTGCATCTATTGTATGTTGTGTGTAGTTTATTTTAACTTTAAAATTTCCGTTGGTCAGAAAGCTATGAATGATATTAAATAGATATTGTGGAGTTCCTAGTTGTTGCGACTTGTACAGGAGACCAGTATGCCAAACAGTATCGAACGCCTTTTCTACGTCCAAGAAAATGGCTACTGTGTGTTTTCGTTGGTGGAATGCTGTGGCAATAAATTCGGTTAGGCGCAGTAGTTGGTGGTTAGTTGAATATTTGGATCGGAAGCCAAATTGGAAGTCAGGTAACGTTTTGCTATTTTAAAAAAATTAATTAGTCTACTTAGCAGTAATTTTTCGAAAAGTTTAGCGATGGATGGAAGAAGGCTAATTGGTCAGTAATTTGACGGGTTTCTTGCATCTTCTCCTGGTTTGCAGAAAGGTAAAATTATAGCTGTTTTCCAACTTTGAGGAAAATAATGTAGTCTTAGAGCTGATTAAATAGTTCAGTTAGTACGGCTACTGATTTTTTGCTTAATTATTTAAGTGCTTTGATGGAGATATCGTTATAACCGGCTTTATTTTTTTTAAAATCTGAGTGATGTTCTTGGAGGTTTATGAGGGGTAAATAAATGAAGAACCATTAGTACTGTTTGGTGAAAATTGTTAATTATATGATTGAATGAGTTTATATCTGAAGTAGGATTAGGAGTGAATGTGCTTTTGAAATGTTCAGCTATGGCCTTGGCTTTGCCGGAGTCGGTGAGTAGGTTTGAGCCGTGAATATGTGAGTGTTAATCGTTTAACAATGCCAAACATTTGTTCACAATAGCATGTTTCAGGCATAATAAAGTGAAACTAAAATTCCGCCGCGAGGTAGGATGTTTGGAAAGAGCTATTCTCCCGCTTTGGCCAGAGACCCAAAAAGTAACCATTTTTCAGCGTGCTCTAGCGCCTAAACAGTTTTTCACAAGTTTAATGTTTATATATGAATTTTGTAGGAAATTTTATCTACTTTAAGTTTGTAAGGGACAATTGTTTCGATATAACGCATATGTTTGGAGATATAAGCAAAAAAACTAAAAAAGGGCGAAAGTTTTAAGGTTTTTTGCGATTTTCTCTGTGAAGCCGACCTTTTTAGAGGTGGAAAACATCAAACTCGATTTCAGCACCCTCGGAAACATATAGAACCGCTGAGAAAAATTTTCCGGGATCTTTTCCTGAACACCATTTGACTGGACTAATTCGTGAGTCGACGCACCTTGTCGGAAATCGAGAAATGTAATGCTGCGGAAAATCGATTTCAAGATTTTAACGGAAATACACATTTTGAGGTCCCCTGATTCCAAAAAGGTATTGTTTTTTTCAAAACGTCCGTCCGTCTGTCCTTCGCCCGTGTGTCCGTGTCCGTCCGTCAGTCTGTGAACAACTAGCGCCTAAAATATACGTACGATTTCATCCAAAATGGATATTCCACGATCAACTCGAGACGCCGCGATTTTGAAAAATTTCCTTCAAAATTTGGAGGTGCTTTACATGAAGCCCTCCGGACATTTTCAAAATTTTCTCAAAAATGGCACCAAATGTTTTCTTTAAATTTATTGTTAGAGTGGAGTAAAATGCACTTATTGAGGTACATGGGCCCGATTTTAACAGTTAACTCTGAATTTTCGAAATTTGGAAATGTTCGACGTCTTCCTACAACTACAAAATTGAAGAAAGAGATTTTCCCACAAAAAAAATGTATTCTCTGTTGGGGGGTCTTTCACTAAGGCCGAACATTTTTTTGGTAGTTTTCTCGCGATATTGCGCGAAATATTTGCAATATTAAACTAGTGGTACTATAGAATGACACTGACTTTCCCGTGTTAGTTTTCTATTTCCGTGCGTCCGGGCTAGCTCTTCGGAATAGCCACACACTCCTGCCAGCTATCATCTATCGCCGTCCAATGTAGATTTTTTTTGACGTTTTCTTAATTTTTCGGTTTTCTAATGGTAGAACGGAAATATTGATTTTAAAATATTAAATAATAGTAATACCTCGTCCTAAACGGTAATTTTCTTTGAAATATTGGGAGCAGTTTTTAAGAAAATGGCGTTTAAGCGCTACTAAAAATGCAAATTTTGAAACTCTTTTCAAAAGAAAAATTTGACTTTTCGAAACACTTCATTAAAAGTCGTTAGAAGCACTTTTACTTACAAACACAATAGTGGTTACAACTTGCTGGAAACGTGCATATTAACGGAGTGAGAGATCTTTCAAGAAAATTACATTTGTGTTATTATTGAAAAATACTCCGTAATGAACTTTACGTCATATTGAAGAGTGAAATTATCACTATCTGTTCCAAAAGTTTGAAGAAAAAATCGGAGCCATTGATGAGAAAATGTCGTTTGAGCGTTTCTGAAAAAGCGAAATTTTGAGGTAGTTTTCACAGAAAACGATTTAGTTCTCGAGAAAGGTTACTTGACATTATTTAAAGGACATGTACTCATAAATATAATAATGTGAACAAATTGCCACTAATGTAAATATTATCGACGTGAGAGACAAACTAAAAAAAACATATTTTTGTAATTTTTGAGAAAACCAAAGAATAGAGCAATATGACGTTTATGTCATATCGCAGAGTACATTTAGTACTATCCCTACCAAAAGTTTAAAGAAAAAAATTGGAGCCCGTTTTTTAGAAAATCTTGTTTTCTAATTTTTACTTTCCCATATACGTACGTATATACGGAGTAACATACGTAGTATAGGGAGAGTTATGTAATGCTGCGCGACAAAACGGCGAATTTTCGGCAGAAACAAAATAATTGCCAGGCCCTGATAACAAAAAATAGGAAAAAAACATATCACCAAGAACCACCAAGAAAAAAATGCAGTGTGCCGCGCTTTTCCTCTAGTTCCAATTTGTTAAAATTGTCCGCAAAAATACAGCGTTTTGGTTTCGTTAATTTGCACAATATTGATCTTTGAAAATACATAAATCAGGAGGAGGCGATGTGATCAATCGCTAAAGAACAGAAAGGAAAGTTGTATAAGACTCTCCTTGTAATGATGAAACGATTCCCCGCCTGACTTTGGCGCGTTTCCTGCGAGGCGGCACCGCGGGTGGTGGCCTGCTCTGCCAACCCCTCCTCTCCCGGCGACCCCCGGAGCCCGCCTCCGGCACCCGCCGCGAGGGGCCCAGCAGGCGGCCGAGTAGGAAGCGGAAGTCAGGCGTCCGTCTTCGTCTGCCGCACATCCTCCGGGACGTTCCGCTGTGACTCAAGAAGGCAACGAACTGCGATCGATTCCGCCCCATTTCGGTTTATTCGCAACGCCTCGAGGTACATCTTGAGTAGTTTGACGGATGCAAACTTGTGCGAAAACTACTAAAATTATCAAAAAATGAACAGGCTTTCAATGAAAAAACTAACAATGGAGAAAAAATTGTACTTGAAGGGAAAATCTCTATCTTAATTTTTGCAATAGTAGGGATAAACCGAAAATATTTCAAACTTCTGAAATTTTCGAAAATTTAGAGCTAATAGTGACAAACGGATCTATATGATCTTCATAAGTGTATTGTACTCTATTCTTTCAAAATATTTAAAGAAAAAAATTATAGTCATTTTTGAGAAAAAATTGAAAATGTCCCAGGGGATTCATGTCAAATATCCCCAAATTTTAAAGAATGTTTTTCAAAATTGCAAATGTTTGATTCGAGTCAGATCGACCGGGGAATATCCATTTTAGAAAAAAATGTACGTGTAATTTAATCCCTGGTCTTGTACACAGACAGACGGGCGGACGAATTTTTTGAAAAAAAAACAACAACTGTTGATATCTCGAAATTTCGCAGCATTACATACCTTTCTCTCTATATACGTACGCATACAAATATTGTGTATACGAAGTATTGTGAAGCGCCTACTTTTATATAATAAATAGTACATCTTAATTTGTGAAATACCAAAGAATGAATCTCTACTTTTGTTGATATTACTTTTATATAACCCAAAACGCGCTTTCCATCCTCGCGTATAGTGATGAGTGGCGTCATTCGCCGCCGGGATGTTTGGTCCCGTAAGGTGGCGAGGATAAATCGTGACATGGACTTTGTGGCAAAAGCGCTCGGATTCATGTTTGTGGATCCAAACGGGTGGATCTCAGAGAGCTCGCTAGGTCGAGACGGCGTCCACCTCAACCGGAGGGTCATTGCGGAGCTCAGCGGTCTCTATACTAGAGTAGCTGAATTATGCACACGCCCTCCCGTCGCCCGTTGACGCTGTGAGCGACCGCCGGTCTCGCGTTCCGCGGACAAATTAAATCTACCGGCAGTGACGATAGGAGCGGGGGCTATGGGTGTCACTCCGGTAACGGTGGCTTCAGCGGAGACGTGTGTGACGGTGGAGAAGGCGGAGACGACGGAGACGGCGGCTGACACGGCGGTGGTGACTGAGATGGCGAAGGCGGCGGCGGCGACGGCGACGGCGACGGCGGCGGCGGCGGAGACGGCGGCCACGACGACGGCGGCGGCGGCGGTGACGACGATGACGATGACGACGGCGACGACGAGGGCGGAGACGACGGCGGCGGAGACGACGACAGCGGCAGCGACTTCGAGGGACGCGCCCTTTCGAGAACACCTTCAGGTGAGGAGATGGTTCCTTAGGTTGTTGCAGGTGAACTGTCGTAGTATAATCAATAAAGAAATAGAGTTTTGGAATATGGTTGATGCCTGCGATCCCGACATAGTGATAGGGACTGAGTCGTGGCTTACTGAGGAAATCGGGTCCTCTGAAATTTTTCATTCCCATTACAAGATCCTTAGGAGGGATAGAAATAGTAGAGGGGGCGGAGTCTTTATTTGCGTCAAAGAGGACATAAATATTAGAATAGAGTGGGTCAGTAGAGAATTTGAAATGATGGGAATAGAAATTATTACGTCAGGAACTGTTTTAGAAATTTGTGCATGCTATAGGCCTCCGAGCGATGGATATGACATTTTAGACGACATCATTCAGAGAACGGGAAACGAAAATGGCCATCCTATTGTTATTGGAGGCGACTTAAATTTTCCGAGCGCAAACTGGGAGGGAACCGTGAGCGAAGGGAAAGTCCAGACGCTGGTTAACGGTATGGTATGGGACCGGGGTTTTACCCAGGTAGTTCGGACCGGGACGCGACAGGATGCGATTTTGGATGTCTACCTAATTAGGCCAAAAGAACTTTTCATATCTTGTGAAGTTGTTGACGGCATTAGTGACCACAAAGCGGTTCTTCTTGACTTAGACGGAAATATTTCAAGGAAACGGCATTACAATAGGAACGAAAGTACGGCAATACAAGAAAGCAAATGTAAGCGGTCTTCAAGGTTTCTTTAGGGAACAATATGACCGCTTTCTAAGAACAGAGGGCGGTATGGAAGAAATATGGGGCGTGTTCAAAGATATTATATACGAAGCTTTGCAAAAGTTTGTTCCGTGCAAAATTCTAAAAAATAATCCGGATCCAGAATACTACAATGCAAAAATTAGGAGAATGAAGAGGATAACGAGAAAGGCATTTAAGAACAGAAAGCGCAGTAGCGAGCATATGAATATTTTTCGAAATCATTCAAAAAAAATTTTAAAAGTGGTGACAAAACTAAATTATGCAATTATAGGCCGGTAAGTCTTACGTCAGTGGTCTGCAAGCTTATGGAGCATCTAGTTGGGAGTTACATTAAGAAAGAATGGGAAATTAAAAAATGGCTCTACGATGGGCAACACGGGTTCAGGAGTGGTTATTCATGCGAAAGTCAGGTAGTCACGCTATTTCAGGATCTAGCAGATGAAATTGACGCGGGCGGGAGAGTAGACGCAGTAGTTATAGATTTTGCGAAAGCATTTGATGTCGTTCCTCACGATCGGCTTGTACAGAAATTAATGAATTCAGGCATAGATCCCAGGGTGGTGGCGTGGATTAGCGAGTTTCTGCGAGATAGAAAACAGAAAGTCCGAATTGGGCAAGAGTTATCTTCCGGGGCAAGCGTTACGTCAGGAATACCGCAGGGGAGTGTCATTGGACCCCTTCTATTTCTAGCTTTTGTCAATGATCTGCCGGCGCAATTAACCTCAAATGTTCGGCTATTTGCAGACGATTGCATAATATATCGTAGTATTAATTCGAAAAGAGATGAAGAAATACAGCAACGGGATCTTGATGCGTTATATTACTGGGCGGAAAATAACGGAATGTCCATAAATAGCTCTAAAAGTAAATCCATCACTTTTGGCAGGGGTCATAATTACAGTTAAATACATTACCGTTTAAATAATGACATTATTCCGAGAGTTTCCTCGTGCAAGTACCTAGGAATTCATTTCGATAGTAAATTAAGTTGGAAAAAACACGTAGATTTTGTTGTAGGGAAAGCCTGGAGATCTCTTCACTTTGTAATGCGCATCCTAAAAAAGAGTACGCAAGCGCGAGGGAATTTGCTTATTTATCTCTTGTTCGTCCAATAATGGAATATGGAACAATTTGTTGGGATCCGCACAAGATTATGCAGTGTAAACACTTGGAAAGGATTCAGCATAGGGCAGCTAAATTTACTTTCAGGGACAAGAAAACGGCAGGGACAGGAAAATGGCATTCACTCAAAAACAGGCGATCAGTAGCAAGACTCTGCGCCTTGTATAAAGCTTATAGTGGTCATCCAGCTTGGAAAGAAATTAATCGGCGGCTATGTATTCCTACATATATCAGTAGAGTGGATCACAGGCACCAAATAAATTTAAGACAGCAGAGAACGGATGTCGGGAAATTTTCTTTTACAAAGCGAACGATTACAAATCGAACGGAATGGAATAGACTGCCTGCAAAAACCTTTGAACCCTTTCCTCAAAGTGTTGAACAGTTTAGGAAATTAATTTAGGGTATTATTAAGTAAATGAGGGAGAATAGTGGGTTATATAGCGATGCATAAGTGTTCTATTGTGAAGTGAGGTGTAGTGCAGTGTATAGCAGAGAAATAATGAAGGTTATAATTTTACAGAAAATGAAATATTAAAAATTTTAGATCAGCTACCTAAACCCTTTAGGTGATTTTAATAGTCACAGCCTAATGTGGGGATCTTATAAAGAAGTCAGTAGAGGAAAGATTATTAAAAAAATATTAGAAGACTCAAATATATTGATACTTAACAAAAATCAATTCACTCACCTTAATAATACACACAAAAGGTTCAGTGCTATTGATCTAACTATATGTTAATCTTCTATTGCTTCTAAATGGGACTGGAGCACTACAGAAGACTTACATGGA
Organism: Acheta domesticus; assembly: GCA_031308135.1. Classification (NCBI taxonomy): domain Eukaryota; kingdom Metazoa; phylum Arthropoda; class Insecta; order Orthoptera; family Gryllidae; genus Acheta; species Acheta domesticus. The sequence continues at coordinate 91,450,414 of JAHLJT010009436.1, read as the reverse complement.
AGTGACCATTTTCCCATTCTCATATCTTACCTCAATAATACCTCAGTGTCTGCTTGCACTAACTATCCTCCTAGATGGAAATTCCAAGAAGCTAACTTTGACAAATACAAAGAAATATTATCAACAAAAATAAATGAAATTAATATGTTAGAAGAAAATTCCTCAATTTCCCTCAATAAAAAAATTGAGAAACTGACTGATCTCATCATCAAAACAGCTGATGAAACAATTCCAAAATCTTCAGGAAAACCAATAAGGAAGAAACTACCTTGGTGGAATGAAGACTGCAAAAATGCTCATAAATTATACAGACACTCATTCAATAAATACATGAGGCATCCAACCATAGAAAATCATATTGAATATAAAAGAACACGAGCAAAAGCAAGACGAATATACAAAGAAAATAAAAGGCAGTGTTGGATTGACTTCATCTCATCAATAAATTGCTTCTCTAACCCAGCAGACAATTGGAAAAAAATCAAAGCTATAAATGTTGCTACAAGCAGAACTTTCAACCTAAATTTATGGTACACAACGACCGAATTACCTCTTCTAACGAAGAAATTGCAAACATTCTAGCTTCTACATTTGCTAATAATTCAAGTGACAGTAACTTTAACAATGAATTCCAAATATACAAATCTAATTCGAATTTAACAATGGATAGAATTATTCAACAAAATACCTCAAGTAATTCTACATTAAATTATCCCGTACAAGTACAAGAAGTTGAGATTGTGCTATCTCGTACTAGAAATTCAAGCCCAGGACCAGATGGAATATACAATGTTTTTCTTAAAGAACTGCCGACAAATGCTATTGAATATCTAACTCGACTCTTCAATGAAATAATAACCACTGGAGAATTTCCTGACAAATGGAGGGAATCTATAGTTATCCCGATTCTTAAACCTAACAAAGATCCAACCAACCCGAATAATTACAGACCTATTTCCCTAACGTCCACCCTCTGCAAATTACTGGAAAAAATTGTCAGTAGACGACTTAATTGGTACCTCCAATATTATAATAATATTTCACCATTCCAAAGTGGTTTCAGACGAAACCGTTCTACAACTGACCATCTAGTAAACATCCATAGTGACATTTGTGATGCCTTTATAACAGACCAACATCTTGTGACTGTTAGTTTAGATATGGAAAAGGCATATGACATGGTATGGAGAGATCGAATCATCAAAATTCTCCACGAAATGGGGATAGATGGCCAAATACTAATTTTCATAACCCAGTTCATGAAGAATAGATCTTTACAAGTTAAATTCAATAATATTTTATCGAACAAATATACAATAAATAACGGAGTGCCTCAAGGATCTGTGCTTAGTGTACTACTATTCTTGATTGCCATAAATGATATCACGAACCACATCCATCGACCAGTGAAAGTATATTTGTTTGCAGATGATATCACTATAACATTAAGTGGAAAAAATATTAAAACATCTCAAGAACTGCTCCAAATCACTTTAAATGAACTTCAAGATTGGTCCAATACGACAGGTTTCAAGATCTCAAAAACCAAATCTGAATGTATAGTCTTCAATAAAAGGGGTAATTTATCTGATCAGCTAAAACTTACTATAGGACCACAACAACTTAAATGTTCTAGCCTAATCAAAATCCCAGGAATATTATTCGATAGTAAACTAACATGGATACCACATATTAAGAATTTAAAAGCTGAATGTCTTCAAATAATGAATATAATAAAAGCCATTTCATCAGCATCGTGGGGAGCCGACAGAAATGTTATACTTTCAACATACAAAGCTCTAATTCGTTCTAAGATAGACTATGGAGCAATTATTTACCAGTCAGCTAAGCCAACAATATTAAATAGTCTTAATCCGGTCCACTCAGCCGGGTTAAGATTTGCTATTGGCGCATATCGAACGAGTCCAATTTCGAGTATTCTTGTGGAATCCAATGAAGAACCTCTTCACATCAGAAGAAGAAAACTATGCTTTTCATACGCCAGTAAAATGTCATCCACTCCTAATAATCCTGCTTATAAGAATGTTTTCTCCAGAAAATATTACGATAAGTACACACAAAAAAAGTATGCTCCGAAACCAGTTTATTATCTCCTGAACCAGTATCTTGAAGAAATTCACTTCACATTTCCTACTGTTCGAACTACCATGATTAAAAAAAGACCTCCATGGATTCCTTCCCTAATAAATATCAGCATCAGCCTTAATGATCTTCCAAAAATGGAAACTAATACGTTAATTTACCAGGCTTACTTCAACGAAATCTATAACAAATACATTGGATATACACACATCTTCACCGATGGCTCCCGTAAAGAGATCGGAGCTGGCTGTGCTGTACAAATCAAAGAGACACTATTACAATCAAGGCTAAATGATTATTGCTCTATTTTTTATTGTGAAGCATACGCCATTCTTCTCGCCTTAAAATATATTCAAGAACAAACAGAAGACAAATTTGTTATCTTTACAGATTCCAAAAGTGTGCTAGTAAGTTTAAGTAATTCTGAAAACCAGGAACCTATAGTAAATGAAATAGCTGACTTATATTATGACTTACTACACATCAACAAGGAAATAATTTTCATTTGGATACCATCGCACCGAGGTATTGCCGGTAATGTATTAGTTGATGAAGCAGCAAAAGACTCTATTAATTCATCTTTGGAAGAGCATCCAGTTTCCCACAATGACATAAAAAAAGAACTTCATCAAAGAAACAAGGATCTTTGGAATACTGAATGGACAAGATCACTAAACTCACTACATCAGATCAGGAAAAGTATCTTCGATGACCAACTCCCTTACCTTCACGAGAGAAAATATCAAACTGTGCTCACCCGTTTAAGAATTGGCCATTCCAAACTTACCCATCAGCATCTACTAACAAAAGAAATGCAAAAAAATTGTGACCAATGTCAATCTGCCCTTTCTATACCACACATATTATTGTTCTGTTCCATTTACACAGATATCCGCAAAAAATATGCAATACCTCTCACTCTCCCTGAAACCCTTAACAACAAATACCACATTCAAAATGTCTTTAAATTTTTAAAGGAAATTAACCTTATCAATAAACTGTAAGAAACCAAAAATCTGTTAACCACCAATATTGTCACAATGTTATATCAAATAATGTATTAGTAATGCCCAACATGTATTTTGATGACGCACATGTATTTTGATTTTTTTTTTCTGTTTATATTCTGTTGCTGTTGAATGTGATTGTAAATTGCCGTCATGTAAATTTACACTTATATTGACAAATTATGTATTTGCGCTTTAATCTTAAATTTTGTTGTATGCTCTCATGTACATTGTATATACTGTATTTTGAATGTGGTCGCTAATGACCTAGTAGTTCATGCGACCTTTTAAATAAAGCATAATTAAAAAAAAGAAGGAAATGTTTTCAGGTCTTAGTGAAGTGAAGTGCAGTGAAGTGCAGTGTGATACTAGTGTAGAGTGTGTGTGTGTATTTTCTCTCTAATGTAATTTAATGTTTTATGAAGTCAGTTTTTATATTATTATCATTATTTTAACATTACTTTTATTATTTTACCATTATTATTATTACTACAATTAGTATACAATTTGCTAGTTATATTACCTTATTCTTATTGTTGTTGTTATTATTATTTTTATTATTATTATTATTGGTATAGTTCTATGTTACTGAGAGACTGTGTATATTTATGTTTTTTGTAATAGCTGCCACCGGGTTATGCCCAATTGCAGTTTAAATAAATCTATCTATCTATAAATCCTTTAATTGATTTAATGTTCTACTATTTCTACTTTCCTGCTTGGGCACGCTATAGAAATTCACGTAATACCCGTACTGATCTATAAATATGTTTATCATTTATTTGGCCTGCTATGGTCATTAATTTGCCTTAAATTCTTGTTCGAATCGCCGAGGTGATCACATCAAGACCGACGTGGCTCTTATTGCAACTTGTCTTGGCAACTTGTCGCCCTTGGGGGCTAATCACTTTACCGTTTACCCCATATAAAACTTTTCTAGTTCCTGTATGGACGGAATTCAGATCTGGGACTCTGCCAGCAAAACTAATTTGTCAATTATACAAAAATTACATTCTAAACTTTGAGAATAATTTCATCTGCACCTTGGTTCATAACAAATTCTGCATTATACCGAGACCTCAATATAGCAACAGTGCAAGAAAAGATTCAAGAAATAAGCTCAAAATATCACCAACGTCTGGAAATGCATCCCAATCATTTAGCTCTAAACCTACTTGACAACAGCCAAGAAATTTCTCGTCTCAATATTATTTCCACTCTTCATCTTCCCCTCCATTTTAATAACTAACTTTTATCTAACCATGTTCTCTTATATTGCTCTAACATGTTCAAATATTCTTAATCCTAGTAATGTAATAATGTTTTAATGATATTTTGTTATAGATTTAAAAAAGTTCCCAAGAAAAGTGTCATTGACTGACATTCTTTTCATTTCATATCGTTTGTTATTGTTACATACATTTATAGTATTTAGTTATTATTTCAAATTTGAAATAGCTTGTAAATATTCGTTGAATTAAAAGGAAAACTAGTGGCCCCAAAGGACATTTTTTTTACATTCTCAGGGTTTTTAGGCTCCCTAATGCGAGAAATGAAACCACCATACACTTATTACTATTATATAAGTGCAAATGCCATGCGATACCATTGTGGTCGCAGTCGTTAATTCGTAAGCTTTTGCATAGATCTTCGTAGGGAGCTTCGCCGGTTCGAGTCCTGGTCGGGGAATATTATTTGTCAAAATTCTCTGTTGTCACCGGACATAATTGAGAATTCTAGAAACTTTATTGAAAACCATGTGAAGCCACTTGAATCACAAATATTGATAATTACAATAAATGAACTGGAATTGTCTGTTTATATGTTTTTTTTGAATTTTTAACTTTAAACAATTTGTCACGTCTCTTCTTTGATTTGTAAAGCGTATCTTCCATTGTTTCAATTGTTTCTTTATCATGCATTTACCATTTTATAGCTCGGTTCGATTCTTTTTATGGCTCTGTTCGGTCCATACGGTGCTAGTGTAGTGTATTCGTGAAAGTGCCGGTTCGTTAACTTTAAGGATCGGATTTCGGGTCTGGGAACGGAAAACGTTTGCTGGTAGAAAACACTTTTGCTGGTTTATGGAATAGAATGGAATAGAATGGAATAGAATTTAGGTCCATATAGACGCAGTGCGAGAAAGTTTGTATATTGGAAGCACCATTAGTTTAAGTTGCTTTTGAAATTTTGGAATCTATCCCTTCATGCGAGTTTAGAAATTTGATAAGGAGCTTTTACAGCTACACTGTCCTAAAGCCACGGTTTGACATAACAGTTACAATCAACAGAGAGCCTATTTAAGGGACTTTTAATTACACAAGATAGTTTAGATTCTGATCTTAGCAGAAACGTTTTAAATATTAAATATCTCTTCTATATCCATCTATCGAGCCATCGAAAGCCATCTATCGAGCTCCATTCATTACCCTCGGAAGGTAAATCTTTTGTTTGTTACTTTCATAAAAGTCCAACATTTCTTTAATTTCGGACTCTTTAACGAACTTTCTCAAATTTCCTTTGTCCCTTTGAAAATGAATGGCATTAAATCTTTTCTAGCTTTTCTTAAAACGCTAAAAAAGTGATATCAGGATTGCTTGCTAAATTACATATTTTACATTCAACACACACATTGTAAAATAAGTTTGTATATATGATGTTGGCACGAAAAGAACGACGCTCTGTCTTTCTTCAAGAAAGACCTATACTCCTTCAAAACGTCAAGTGTTTGATGCAGTTGTATCACAACAAAGAATTTGTAATCTTTTTTCTTATTGTAATGTTCTTTGTCTCGCCCTTTCTTCCCTATTCGCGAGATGTTCGTCTAGTCCTGCAAGATAGCTTTTACATCCTAGCTCTCTCTGCCGAAATAAAACATCCTGTCTTCTTCCAACGTAATCATATGTGAAGCATTCGGATGTGCAATATCAAATAGATGTTCAAATTATTTCTAAACTCTCCACGAAGCTTCAAAATACCTTCACGCTTCTTTGCGTTTTTTGTAATTTTCTTCACTCCGAATAATACAAGTTAATACGTTTTTGCGAACAATGCTGATTAGCTCTTTTCGGAATTCTTGCTTTCTCCCAAAATATCATGCACCCACGAACCACAAGTTCAGCACTTGCACTAACTGTCCATTTTACATCCCATATGTTATAAAATAAAACTTCAAGCTCTTATTTATTTGATTGTAAATTATGTCCGGTTATTCGGAGTTTTATATTAATAATTAATACTATCTCCTACTAAAAACACACGTTATTCAGCACTGCATATGACACTAACATATGACATTATGTTACATTAGCGACCTGTAAACACGCGTGTCCCGATCGATTAAAATTCCTGAATTGTTATGCTCGGTCCTGACTCAGCGGTGGGTGATAGCTCTGAACATGTCTGTCATGAGAATTCGCGCTTAAGTCGGCACAGGTTAGAATGCTCCGATCTCAAGAAAATTTTGTAGAGGGATATTTTAAGGTCATTCGAACAAAATTGGAGGGTGAACTGTCAAAAATTTGAAAGTCGGAAAATAAGGGACACCCTAATGAACATGGTTCCTATTTACTGGTTGTCCTGACAACGTTTATTCTTTGACTCATCCGTATTCTGTATGCATTTATTGACGAGCTATTTACACTGCCTTGATGCCGTTTATGTTGAAATAAAACTGGTGGTTTCTGGTTTATCACAATATCGAGGAAACCAAAATTAAAAAGGAATTCTCAAAAAACTTATCAGCTTTCGTGATTTTCATTACCACGGAAGTAAATAGGCTCTTTTTTAATAAATCAAACCAACAAAAAACGCTGTAATGCTAATTTAAGTGTTTCATTTGCGAACATCAATGTTCATTGTTGTCAGATTAAAATATAGGTCGATTTTTCGTGATACCGAGTTTCCTAACGTTCATACAAAATCATGTAGCATATACTAGATTCATTTTAATATGAATTAAAAATTTAAGAAGTGGAAATTACTTTAGACTTGTAAAAAAAGTTGTTTTTTTTTTACTTTCACAGATGAAACCGGTAACATGTTATTTACGTTACCAGTGTTAAACTGCAAGCGTTTACCCTCATGGTTCTAAGCATATTCACCATTATCATGCTCATTAGGGCACTGTAAAACAATGGGTATTATCTCATATCTCTCTCAACATATAATTTAACATCAATTTCCCAACAATTATACTAAATAATATCATGGACGTTTAAGATATAGAAGGGAAATGGATGATTTTAGTAATATAGGTACAAACTCATGTAAAGACCAAATATCGGTTCAGCCTCCTGAAGGAAACACTATCTAGTTCCACAGTTTTATTACAGAACTGTTTACAATATACCAATATTACAGATTGTATTCTGATTAACAATACAATATACATTGTTTCTTCGTATTGCTTTTAAACATGTCTCACACAATGTATTATTTTTTTTTTTGATGGAAAAAAATAACTATTATATGAGAATAAATTTGAGCATAGTGAAATGATGTATTTACATTTTACAGACGATGTTACTCTGTCCCAATGTTGAGTGTCGCTAGAAGAAAAAGAATAAATTTCGAGAGAGACTGAGCTCCGACGGAGAGGAGGTGCTGGTAGTCGGAGCGGATCTCCTTGCTATAAAAATAAAGATGTCCGCGAGAGGAAGAAAGGAGACAGGAGGCGGAGGCGAGAAAGAGGGCCGCGGGACCGCGCCAGAGTGTCGTCTAGTAGCCGGCCAACTCGGCGAAGGTGGAGTCCATCTCGTCGGCCAGAGACTTGTACCGGTCCTTGTTGATGCCCAGTTCGTCTGCGGACAGAGAGGTAGCATTGTAGAAGCGGCGCGGAGCGGGGCGAGGTCGGGACCTCGCGATCCGGTCGCGGGGACGGCGGGGCGGCCCGAGAGATTTGCGATTTACAGAAACCCCCTACAGACGCGGAGAGAAGACCATTGCCCAACACAACGCGGTTCTTTGGTTATTGTTTTGTTTGTTTGTGCTTACGTTATGATCCCCTCTCTGGAAATTGTTAATTTATAAGAACATTCTTTTGTAGAGTCTCCCCTCTCTCGAAGTCTAATAACTACTGTATCACCCGAGTTCTCCTTCAAAGTTGTTATCTTACTTCATAATCTAAACCTCTGAAAAATGTAAGTCACCTTCATAAAATAATTCAAAATTAATTACAGAACAAAACATTCATCTTCTTCAGAAACTCCTGTGTGTGTGTGTGTCACTAAATAGTACTCATTAGACCATATTCTGATTATAATTTCTCTGATCCTACGTGTCGTACTTATCTTTGGAATACAATTTATTTTTCAGGAACAAATCTTTAACTGACCACACGAGGACGAACTTTTATAGCGCAGAAATTTTTGTCTGAGATATCTTATATCTCTCATTTGGAATAACTGCAGCATGAAACAAAATTTTGAGCACATACCCTGTGTCGGTAATGGCCTTAAAAAGAATGAAATAAAGAATGTTTTAAATCCCCTTGTAATGCACCTTTGACCTTCATAATAGATTATTATCGAGAGAATACTAGCACACGCCTACAACCCCGACGCCGCATACTGTCGCAATGCGCCTCAAAACGCGGCCTCTCTGTAATCTTGCTTTTAGCGACCACAGGCAGCGCTACTGTCGAGGACCTACCCGCCCCCACTCCATATTAATCGCCCGACATCGCACCCCATCATTCGCGCTGTGTACAGGACCGTCAGCGCCTCCCCATCCAGCGCAAACACAGCGGGTCGTTTGCTTGGACCCATTTGCCTTCACAACACGGATTTGATAGATCGAATAATAGCTAGGGTAAGGCGAAATTGCAATGAAAATCGATAGTAATTCAGAATATCAGCACTTTTACAAACCACGAACGTTTCGTAATAAAAGAAAATAATAACTGATGCTTTAATCTAGAGGTCATTCACAAAACTTTCTGTCTATGAAAATAGGCTCATCTCCGAAGCAAACGTTCCACGTTATAGTGATGGGGACTACAATCTTTGTAATCACATACATTAATTTAAAGCAGGCGCTGCCCTACATTTGAACACAAATGTTAATCTGTTTATAAAAGGAATTCGACACGTAAATCTATATTTCAAGCAGCAATTGCTCTCCATAAATAGTTAGTGCCAAACTTCCATTGTGAAACGATTTAAGACGATCTTTACTCTCCATGTGCCATCTTAGCCTCGTGTAGTTCGTAAGAGAATGCCTGAAAGCGCTATTTCCGAGCGAGGCTGTTTCCTGGCCACACAGAGCTTCTCCATGACGACCCCCCGCGCGCTCTTTTCAAAAAGGCCTCCCCTACGTCCACTCCCGCTAGGTGCACTGTCGAGGCGAGAAATATGCAAAGGGTCCCCGGGGGGAGTTGCGGTGACTCGCCGCCCATCTTCATCCCCCCTCCCTTTGGCTCCTCCCCCTCCCCCTCCCGGCGCGAGGCGAGGCGCCGGAGGGGCTCAGCTCCTGAAACTTTAAGCCCCGCCGTCCACGCGGCGCGGCCGCCGCCCCGCCCACCGCCCGCTCCCACCCTGCCCCCCGTTCCTCGCTCCACAAAATTACGTGTTGGCAGAGCGTTAGGTACAACAGCGCTACTCTAGTCCCTTGCTTTGTACAAAGCGTCTTTGTTCTTTTGAAGCTATTAGCTAATATTGCGAGCGCTGGCTGAATACAGCGTTAATCTGCACAGAAATTTTGCTCTTGAGCATTTAAGCATTCAAATGAACCAGTGTTATTTACACACAACTGAAAGCAAACTTTATAGATTCTTAATGCTCTGCCCTTCTTGCAATTCCGGACCTGGAGATAAGCAAAAACACGTATTGCTTCATTCACAGAGACGAAATGGGATTTTGCCTCATTGCAGTGTTAATTTTTAGTTCTGAAAATGCAGTGTTAGTCACATTTGAAATAAATCTTATTTACAACCATTCGTCGTCCATGTGTATCTCCAAGTCAAGCAAATGCATTTATTTTTTTAAGCAATGTCGCCATGACATTTGCTAAAGCTACTACCTTGGCATGGCAGTCGCGACGAGAAGAAGCAGTTGTAAAAAAAATGCTTGCAGATACAGATATAGTAAAATACAAAAAACAAAAAAAAATAGTAACTGGTTAACTGGCAAGTAGTGGACAGAGCGTTTGGAAGAGTGATGGGAAGCAGAAGGCAGCTGCGTATTTAGTAGCCAGTGAGCTCAGCGAACGTGGAGTCCAAATCGTCCGTAATGCTTTTGTACTTCTCCTTGTCGTTGAACAGATTGTCTGTAACAATAGCAAGGAAGCGATGGCAGTCATTGTTAAAAGCATGGCAGCAGTCGAGGCAAGCTCCCCGCTCCAGCCTGAAAAGAGCAGCAATGTATTATTCACATCAACATGGCTGCTGGTGGCCATCTTGACTCCGCAGTGGTCGACACGTACAACGTTGAACAGTGCGTAAGAAGGGGAAGAGACGTTCACATTTTGAGACCTCGCTTAACTTAGTTCCTCAGTATACGGCTCTTTTTCGTGCATAAAATATAATGTCTGTGACTCTAAACATTTGTAATAGAATGAAATGAATTATTACATTCTAAAGGATGAAATTCTGTTATAAATCAAATGATCCGTTGTTTAGAGCGCTTTACAGAATCTGAGACATCCTTTTCCACTTTTCCAAAATTGTTTATATATCCAGGAATTTTTGGAATGGTTAACTACGTAAGCTAATCGGTAAAACTAATCGGTTTTGGAATATGCATTAATACAAAATGTTTCTGTAAAATAAAAGTTTCGTAATGCAATTAACGTAATGTTTATTATACATTTAATCATTTCATTCTTTATTCTTTCAGAAAAAAGGACATTAAGAAACTCGCAGAGGACGCAATTTTTGTATGTGTCATAGACGATTTTGTAAATAGATATATTTGTCTATTAGATTAGAATTATAATTCCCGGCATTTGTGTAATAAAAATTATGTGTTATATGAAAAAATGTCCTAACACCTTTCAAACTTGCTGCTAAACGTACGATTGCCAACGGCTTTGCACTAATGATTACCATCTTAAAGGTAGAAATGAAATTAATTTTTATTGTGCTCTTAACCGGAATTGAGTTAAGTAAACGCTTCTTTAATCGAACCTTTTATCTTAATCCCCCCATTTCTATTTTTAATAAAATAGTGGCACGTATAATTATATAATTTCAGTTGTCATCCCTCGAATAGCACAGCATCCCCGACAAGCGACCAGGGTTAGTAGCTAATCATTTTGTCTTGCCAGGCAAGGGCTCATAGCCCGGCGTGACGTCATAAGACAAGCACAGGCACTAAGGCAGTAGCATCTTGGAGATGCCCCGCCAATTTCTACAGCACTTCTGTTATGAGTGGCGTGAAACATTTTACCTCGACGTGGCAATTTAAAACATGTGTATACGATGGCATTTTCTTGCAAGCACAAGCTTATAGGCTTGTTCCAGGCTGCTGGAGCTTACGAGTAAACAAAAGCATAAAACAACCAAAACCAAATAGAAAGCAAAATCACTTAAATACACTATTGAAATAAAACTAAATAACTGAAATTAAATAAAATGAATAAGCAATTCACACAACAATAACAGTATCATTTACATGTTAATCGATATAGAAGATTAGTTAATCAGTTCACTATTTTAGAACATGACAAGCAGATTATATGAAAGACATTCCAAATGTTTTGAATTCAAAATTCAAAATAAAAGGCTATTAAGAAGAATAAAAAGTAATAAGATTATTATTTGTGGAAATTTAAAATTATTTTAGCGCAATAGAATGACAAAAATTATTTAATCAAATGAATTTAAAAAATTAATTAATCTCCAGAAAATTATTAATAATTCCGTCAAAATTGTATTTCCTGGAGAACGTTACTTACTATAGTAAACGGATTAAATACATTTGTGAAGAAAATAAATAGTATATTATCTCTTATAAACGCCTAATTCTCTAAAAGCACTCGGTTTATGAAATAAGTATATTTCATATAAACAGTTAATAGAGATGAGGAATAATACGTCCGTTGACATTTAGAAACTCCCTTATCCATAAAACATTTTAACAGTTCCCACAAAAACAAGTTTCTAATCGATAACTAACAACCACAATAAATGTGTACAATGGTTCAACAATCCATATATCTGAAATCTTGTATTCTTGAAACTTGTCACACAGTTGAACCCCCATAAAATCATAAGCTACCCACGTTAAGAATTTAAGATCTATTGCATCCGTGATTGAAAAGAGCCACCCGCAGGGGTCCTTCTCTTTCGTTTTGGGAAAAGGCCAGAGGGACACTAAAGGACGGGAGGAAGGGGACGGTCTGTTACCTTCAAGCCTGTCAACCTCCTTCTGGAGCTTCTTGACGGTCTTCTCAGCGTACTCGGCACGCGCCTCAGCCTGGAACAGACAGGAACGACTTTGACCAACATCTCTTGTGTAGATCCCATTAATATTACTGTTGTCTAGAGTTAAGTATCTTCAACTCACTTCGTCAAAATGACAAAACTTGTTTCTTTACAACAAACTGTATCCACATTTTTCTACACAAAAATGATTTCATCCATTCTTTTCAAACAACATTAGGTTTATTTAATTCTTTAGACGAATTGTAATATAGATACTTCTTGTACGCAAACTTTAAAACAAAATTATATTTATATTAATCACTTTTTAAAAATTTTAATTTCTAACCATATCATTGTCACAGTTTTTTCTTCTATTTATGATTACTGTTTCATCACATTTATTATTTAGTATATTTTTGTCAGTTCACCTCTTTTAGCTTGACGCTCAGGGTCTTGATCTGCCTCTTGTATTCCTCAACTCGCTGGTTGGCCTGCACAAAAATATTTATTTGTTAATACCAAATAGACATATTGGCAATGAGTCGGGAAAAGTGTGCTTTACTTTGGGGAGATTAAGTTGAAAAATAAAGTATTTGTTTAAAAATTCTTATTTTTATTATGTTGCGAAGTTATGAAATAAAGCTTACCTTCTCCTCGGACACCTCCAAGGACTTCAAGCTGTTGCCGACGACCTTCAACTCTTCCTCAAGCTCCATGATCTTGCTGTAAATAAGATATTTTCATTTAAACCTCCATAATCATTGGCACACTTATTGAGTGAGAAGTGAGACCTTAGCGTAGTTCTACAATATTCTTAAAATTGTACGTATCTTAAATATTAATTTCCAACATTTATTTTCAAAATTTTGTGATGCAAAAAAGAATAACTTTTTCACTGGAAAATAAAATCAAAATGATTGTATACGATTCCTAGAAAGTTCTCAATACCTAATATAAAGTTATGCTGCTATTTAAATGTATCTTTGTATCAAACTTTGAACCACATTTTAGTGTTAATACTTACGAGTCTCCGGACTTCACACGATCCTCAGCCACTTCCAGCTCGTCTTCAACGAAGGCCAGCTTACGTGACACCTGAGACCCACAGATGGACACAAGTCAGAGTCAGAACTTTCACTAACTCTTAAATTATTAGCAAGCACCAGAAATTAAAAGAAAAATAGTTTCCACAGATCTTACGTGGCATAGTATACAATGATAATATGTTTCATTTTAATTAGTGACATTAATTTTTCCATCAATATTTAATATTATATTTTAACAATGAAATCAGATCAATAAAGTTAAATACCGTATTTACGCAAATATAATGCGCACCTTTTTTGACTAAATATAGTACTAAACAACTGCGGTTCGCATTAAGATTCGATGGCACATTAGATTAGAGTGCAAGTCCGTTCCGAAGAGAATAATGGTGATTCACGTTTGTTTTTCATTGTATTAATAATTTCATTTTGAATGTATAATTTCCTTATTCATGTTCACTAATTTTCTTCTTTAACAAACTTCATATAACATTAACAAATTTTGAATTGTATAATCTGATAGTTTATGTATATGATAAATTTGTAGTGTTGTTGTATTACATAAATGTAAATAAAATACAATATCTATTACTCTGTCATTGATGCGCATTACATTCGATAGAAACCATTTTTTCATAATTTTAAGTTTCAAATGTGAGGTGTGCATTAGATTCGATGACGCATTACATTCGCGTAACTACGGTATACTTTAATAACAGGTATATTATTTTGTGTTATTAATTCTTAAACATTCAAAGTAATTCACAGTTTCTCAAAAAAATGTATACAAATCTATTCTACAAGGAGGAGATAATTCAATTCTTGAATATTACACTCCAAAATTACTGGAACATGTTGTTTACACACTATTTCTCCCTATTAATCAAGAAAATTAACATATAAATTTTTAAAATAAAGGGTTAAAAATATCACCATTTTGCGAAAGATCCTCAGGTTTTAAGGAAATGAAGTAACAATTACCTCGTCGGACTTGCCGTCAGCGTCTTCAGCCAGCAGCCTCGCCTCCTTCAGTTGGTTGGTGAGCTGGTCCATCCTCTCCTCATCCTGCTGGCTGCGGTTCTCCAATACCTTGCACATACTGAAACATATTGCCGTCTCATTTATAACAATTGATTTAAAACTCAAACATACAAAAAAGAACAATATATTTTTGCGTATTATTTAGTATTTTGTAGAGAAATTTGCAATCATAAAACTACAGACAGATTATGCGTCGTTATTAAATCTCACAAAATATTCTGTGGATTTTATCCGTGAGCCTGAAGGAAAGGCATGCACGTAGGTAGTACAAAATACATTACTTATTTACAGAATACATAAGCTCCCGTTACAAAAAAACGGAATCTTTGCTGACAATCATGATGAATGGCAGATCCATTTTTTTCGAAAAAAAAATGTCTTCAAGAAAATTGAGTTTAAATGTTCCAGGAATTTTGTTAATTTTCTTGAAGACAAATTTTTTTCGAAAAAACTGGACCTGCCATTCTTCATGACTGTCAACATAGAATCTGAGGCATTTTTTGTGTCGTGAGCGTTTGGACATCCTGTATACAATATTTATATTTTTCATTAAGAAAATAAAAAATGTATGCATGAAGCATTAATGTTTCTTAGCTTTAGCTCATATTCTTACCAACTGATAGTAAAAGATTAATGAACAGAAAAGTTATGAATATTATTTTTTCGTTTTTTACACATTAAACAGGCCGTGTAAATAAATTGAAGTACCATTTATATTACATTCAATACATATTTGTTTCTATTTGTTTGTTGGGCAGGCAGTGTTGAGATACTATTCATTATTTCTCCTAAGACTCATTTTACAGTTACAGGTGAATACATATTAGAGGTATATTTTTCACATCGAGTTTTGAATGCATGCTAGAGGTTGAAATTAAAAATCATGAATGAGATTTCATTGCTTAAACGTGATATTTTAAGTGTATTAATCCAATGTTTTGCTATTTTATTGATAAAAATATTGTAATCAAGTATTTCTCTTTACCTTAAAAAATGAAAAGATAGAAAATATATTATTACTTCTTCTAACATTATGTTTTGTATAAAATAGATCGTGAAACCTTGTTGGCAAAACTACCATAAACTAATTTCACAAAAACTCGGTCTGAAAATATTTGTAAAGCATAAAACAAACTTAATACCTCCTAGAAGTCTTACTTTTTGTTCAAACTTGTACAAAAGTAATGAATCAATAATTCCCCAAAATATTAGCAGCTTTTCCGTCTAAATAGTTCATCCCAAGAATTACTTCACGAATATAAAGAGGAGGGATTTTAAAAAACAATGGGTGCACGCAGCATTTGTCTTCAACTGCCGTACAGGTTCGCCAGCCCTCGTTCCGTGGCCTGCCGTCGGAACGGCGAGGCGCTGCGCGCGCAGCCGCCCAGGGAGCGACCGCAGCCCTGGGTGATAGGGCCCGCAGCAGAGCACGTGCGCCCGGCGGCAGCGGCGGCAGGCGGTCCAGAAATACGCCGGCTAAAGTTAGCACCAAGAGCGAACTCGGGCGGTTGCATTCCGTCTCACCCCTCGGCGTCCCGGCCCGCTCCCCGCCCCGTCCCGCCCCGCTCATCCCCGTCCCGACCTGCCTGGCTCGACCCGGCCCGGCCCGGCCCGACCCGCGACTTGGAGCTCGCCCCGTCGCCCTTGCATTGCCCGTCGCTTCGTCATATTCAAACAGCCAGCCTTTCCCCACCTCGTCCCATCACATCCGAATCCCACGGAAACCATCCAGCCGCACTCCACTCGATGTAAGTTCACTTTGTCGACTCCCCCTCCCCAACAAACACTGCTCCACCGATCACTTTCTTCCCAAATTCTCCCATAAAACCAAACGCTTTAAACCCTGCCCAAAAGCTATGCAATCAAATTCTCTTGAATTTAACCATGTCGAGTCTGGACCCGATCACCTCCATCCACTACATAATCCTCCTGTCTAACGCACACACAGTCGCTTACTTTCACAACGTACACCACACTTCACCCCACAACCTCCCCGTCACTCTCCACATCTCATCACCAAACGCTATCTCATCTTCCCCTACCATTTCCAAATGTCTCTCTCGCTTTATTATCGAAACTCCCATTCAACTCCCGCCTCCTCGTTCTACGCCATCTCTCCCCTCCCCATCCCCCGCCCTGTCTTGCCCCACCCCAAAAGCAACGCCCTTGCGCGCGCCGCGCCGTTTCGCCTCGCTTCGGGTGCGCCCCGCCGCACCGCCGTGCGCGGAAACTCGTAAAGCAGTAAGCGTCCCGTTACAACCGATAAAACGCTTCCGTCCATGAGCGGCTCGTTCGTCCGCGCGCTTGCCCGATACTTCTCGATGAGGGAGCGGCGAAGAGCAGCAGGAAGGAAGAGTTTTGGGATGTGGCTCCACCGACGGAAAGGTGTTGTTGGGAGGAGAAGGAAGGCGAAGGAGTTTGAGCTGAACGAACAGCAAAGTTAGTTCGGTACGGTTCTGGCAGGCAAAATTTTGCGGGATATTTTAACTTTTAATAAAAAATAATTTTTAGACAGCCACTAGTAAAAGCAATTTTAAGGCATGCACGGCGTTTTAAAAGTTCATTTTTTAGCTGCAGTACTAAAAGTAAGACGATGCTCAAATGATCTGATAAAACTGTGAATGCAATAAATAAAACAAAATACTTTCGTCTGATCAACCACAAGTGATCTTAATGTAACATGGTACAAAATTAAACATTTGTATGCTTGAATTAAAATAAATGGGAAGTCCGTAAGGCTACCTAAAATACAGTGTATGACATATGTGGTAAAAGTGATTTTATTTTCCTCATAGGATTACGACACTCGGCCTTTCGACCTCAAGTCGCATTTTCTACTCGCAAAATAACATGTTACTTTTACCTCTTGTACTAAATACTTAATGTAACTATTTTCTTCATGATATGAAAACAAGTACACAAAATATTGATGTATTAATTTGATACGAGAATTACTTAATTAACATCGTTACTTTAATCACTTCAATCCCAAAAAACTGAAATGAGATTCCATATTGTGGTTTTCTTAGCAACCTCTAGTTTATTGTATATATTACAACTTCCTCGCGAAAATACAACAGTATATATTTATTTAGGAAATGTTGATTCCACATCGCCAAATGTGAGAAAATAAACGTGTCGGGTAAACGTTTACGAGTGTTACGAAAGTCAGCCTCACCAGATCAGAGAGAACGTAAACAACGGAATTTCCATACAAAAAGATCTCTAACGACGTCAGTAACTTCCTGCCCTGCTTCTTTTCCTCGCGTTGTCTCACATGCATAGACTGTGACTTCGAGTCTGGTACGAGAGAAAAGGAAACTCTAAAAGAGAAAAAGATGCTCTTCGGCGGCACGTCAGCACCAATGGTAGTGTCTCCCGGAAGGAAGTCTCGGCATCAATTGAAGTGCCGATACACAAGTCCCCACTGGTATCGTCTCCATCGCAGGGGAAGGTCCTGCGACTGCGAGGAGACGCACCGAGACTTCCCGAGTTCGTTACAGGGGGCTCTGAATAAAACATGGAAGCGCCCACCTCCCACAAGCCGCCTCTAAGACTCCGCCCGGGCAGGGGCTTGCCAACTGCCGTCAAATCGAGAGGAATCGACTCCGTATCTATCTACTGCAGAGGAAATATAAAAATGAAACCTGAAGGCTATATCAGAGATAGCAGAATATTTTTAATTTTGTATTTCTTCTTCAAAAATTAATTGAATATTTACTTATTAGTATTAATAGTTTGTGTATCAAATTCATTTTGAAGTTATAGTAGCACAAATGTTTCCTCAGCCTGCGCGAATGTGTAACTAGGTATGCTCACAAGTTTATTCTAACACATGAAAATATTTATGAGAAGTAAAATTTGCACAATGTAAAATATTCTTGTATAAATCAAGCCTCTACAAATATATTTAATATAATATACTTATTTAAAAATATTTTTATATCATATTATAATCAGCAAGACGGTTTTATCATATTATAATCAGCATTAAGTTAATTGTGGATAATGAAAACAATTGCAGTGTAAGGCATCTCACAATTTAAATTATTCCTCGAAAATAATAAATGAGTAAATTTAGTGAAAATACGATGTTGAGAAGATCCGATCTACCAAAAATAAGACAAGGAGAAAAGAGTAGTTTCCTTAGATGAAAACCCAGAAGATTTAGATCTCAGAATAAAATCGCATTCACGTCAAAGTAAAAATATTATTTTACTTTCTCGCCCTTATGAAGGTACTACGTAAGAGGAGAAAGTTATGAAATCGTGTGCCACAAAACGACGAATTATTCAATAATATAATTGATGATTTGAGATGTACTTTCAGGTAGGTATCTCATTTCGAAGAACTACAGAAATATCTTAGTCTTCAAACAGTCTTACTTGCTGTCAGTAGCGTTATCCACAATACGTACTTAAATACCAGAAGTGTTCTTTCTACTTTTGAGTAAGATATGGGGACTGAGGAGAAAATGATGAAGAGTGAATGAAATTAGTCTAAAGGTTAAAAAGTGGATGAGAGTAGACTAAATGGTTAAATGAATGAGAGTAGACTAAAGAGTAAAGTACAGAAGTATGGTGTGAGTATAAAAGAGGACTAATGTGTGGTGCGTGGGTGAGACTTAACTAAATAACGAAGAGGGAATGAAAAGGGGGAAAGTTATCTTATTCCTACATACTGACACAAAAATAATCGAAATTGGGTGAAACTGAACAAAAGTGTGAACATTGAATGAGAGTGAACTAAAAGATGGTGTGGGTGGAGCGAACTAAAGTGTGTATGTGTGAGTGTAAGAGTGTATGAAAGTGTACTGACGACTGGAGAGCGAGTGAGATAGGACTAAAGGAGACTATACGAAAGTGAACAAAAGTTCTAACTTCCCACATTCTGACCTAAAACTGATCTTAATTGTGTGAAAGTGAACTGAAAGGTGAACAGTGAGAGTGAGAGAGAGGGGAAGGGAGCGCTACCCACCGCTGGGCCTCATCAGCAGCCTCGGAGGCCTCCTGCAGCTTGGTGGCGGCGGTGGCGGCGCGCTCCTCAGAGCGCTCCAGGTCCTCCTCAACGAGCTGCACCTTCCTGTTCAGGGCGGCCATCTCGCTCTCAGCCTGCGCACATCATCCCACCAAGCTTCAAAGCGCTGCCGGGAAAGGCTCCCGAAATATCACTCGAGCTAATTAATTACTTTCAAAAAGTGATTTTATTTGCAATATACGAACTTAAAACGTCATGCTACAAGTTAGCCAAAACATATTTGTCTCAGTGTAACAACTATTTTTAAAAATAGCATGAACTAGGTTTAATTAATATTTCTAACACAATCATCTTGTGAGAACAAGTATTTGTTAAGGTAAAGAGATAGAAGGTAGAGGTATAAGGAAAAGAGATAGAAGGGGAAAGGGGTTTGTGAGAGCTATATGATGCTATTATGAGGAAGTTGATATCCCTCCACCTGATCTGTATAATTATCAACTGGTTCATTTCCCTGGATTTGTTAATACTTTACTTTTTTGTCGTTTGATGTTGATGTTTGTTTTTATTTTGTTTTTTGTTTTGTTTTGTTCAGTTATGTTTTCTTTGGGTCAGCAGTCTCCAAGAGCACCGAAAGTGAAAATCTACGTAAAATGTCGTGCGTGCACCAGGTGGGGCGACGTTCGCGTTCACCGTTTGGAAAGCGAGAACTCTGCAGAACGACGCCCCTGCGCTAGCTCATACACCGCATCTCTCAAATATTCATGGAAATCCTTCGCGTTTTCTATCGTAGTGCTACATTTCCAATCCGTGTCTTCGTAGGTGAAACAACGTCTGACCGATGTCCTGAAGCAGTACTAAATGTGGAATTAATTTCTTCATTGATATGTCACGACAATTTCTCGACAATTTTACATTCCGTTTTATCTTGGTAATAAATAAATTGAACCTTTCGATAGAGGGAAGTACAAATGCGCATTTTAAAGACGTTTTAATTGCAAGTGTACATGAACACGATAACGTTAACCAATCTATAGTAATCTTTTGTTTTATAGCAGCACTAATTCAACTAAATTATTATTTTTTAGTGTTCGGTGAATTGAAAAATTATCAACATAGAAAGATGCTACTTCATTACGAAACGTAAGGTGATGGTTTATTTTAGCCTAAGCAACGTAGAGTGAATCTCTGACGAATAAAAATGTAATAAAATGAGAAAAGGAGAGTGGAGAGCAGTGGGCGAAGAGGTTGAAAGGACAATGCGGCACTTACGGCCTGGAGGGCCTTTTCCTTGTCTTCCAGGTCCTTGTTGGCCTGCTCCAGGTTAGCCTTGGTGGTGATCAGGTCATTCTCAACCTGAGCGAGCTTCTTGGTCAGCTCCTGGACATCCTCATTGATCTGCAAGAAGATGATAAATTATGCAGATTTTAGATATTATTTGTGTGCAGTTGTACTTAAGCAAAATATCTGCGAACATAATAACGTTTTCTAGATAAATGATGTCTAAAGGTCAACATCACAACCTTGGACAAGGCGTCATTCGGACAGGCAAGAGCAGTCACATTCTCCTAGCTAATTTTAATATCCTACTATAAATAGCATCCACTATACATATCACAACATTATATACACATCACCATACATATCAAATTAGCAATTTCTCTATTTTATCAACATTTCCAAAAAATTTTAGTATATTTATTAGCTACAACTGTTTAAAATGGGCCTTTTGAATTCCTCAGACATTCGGGACGGTAACAGAAATGCCATCACCCACCCTAGCAAGTTATTTAGGAAGGTGTTTCGGACACCGCGCAAATGGGTGGTGCTGGAGGTGGAAAATCGCAGAGGTCTATCCAGCAGGCAGTGAGTTGATTTTTTGCTGAACTTTTAAATCTTTCTTGTGTTTTAAATTCAATCTGACGAACGATTAACTGTTAATTTCTTTGCATTTTATATGAATTAGTTGTTTATCATAACTCATGCCCTTTAAATTTAAAATTTAATTTCAGAATAATTTTCTTCGAATACTCTCATAGAATAACAAACATTTAGTAATGACAGTGACTACAATAATTATTTAGGGCGAAGAGCACACAGACGTACTTTATATTTAAGCATGAGACAAAACCAACAATTGACATTTTGTTTTCATTATATAAAAAATGAAAGTAATACTCATTCAATCCAGTGTTTTCACGATAAAAAAGAAATATAAATAAGTATAAGAACTGTTTTCATAAAAGAATACAAAAATTACGGTCGTGACCAAACAGACCATTGAAAAGTGATTCAACAAGTATTAAATAATTTTATGAGTACTCTTGTAAAAAGATAGACAAATTTAGAAGTTTTTTACAAATGTGCTATATGTTTTTTACAAATATCATTTCTGTATCAAAAAACTTTGACCAATAAAGAAACAAAGTATTCTTAATTTCGTGACAAGATAACCTCAGAAAATGCATTCGTGAAATGATTTGTGCATTCGTGTGCAAAGTGCATTCGTGAAATACTTCTCAGGCCACTTGGCATAGTAAACATGTGGCCCTTTTACCTTGTCCGCCTTGTTGTTTGCGTCCTTAGCCTGCCCTTCGCAGGTGTCTGCCTTGTCCATGGCATTGTCCTTCTCCAGCTTCATCGCCTGCATCTTCTTCTTGATCGCGTCCATGGCGGCGGTTTTGTTTTTTGGCTGGTCCGGTCACGAAAAAAACAGGAGGCTGAAACATTAAATATTTCTGTAACTTATGTTTTAGGGTCACCTAAAAAACGCAAACAAAGCGAAGAGCAACCAAGATTACTCGTCTCATTTACAAACGAACGAAATTAAGTGAAGTTGAGTTTGAATTACATTTTTATTATCAATGACTTACAATATTTGTTTATAAAATGATTTCAAAAAATCTTTTAAACAAAAGTTAGAAAGTTTTCAAAACGCTAGGAACAGTCATCTTTCTTCAAATATTACTAAGCTATTTGGCGAGAAACAGAAAAAATTGTCACGTATTTCCCATTGATGAGTTTGTCGGTTATTTGCTACTCTAGTCTCTCGATTTAGTCTTAAAATGTGCTTTCATGTGTCTAAAAATTATAAGTTTTCATAGACCATTGGAAGATTAATATTTTTTACAGACGTGTAGGATTAATAACTTTTACACACGTCCAGTAAAAAAAGAGCAAATTAATTTATTGTATTAGAGTTGTTTATAGTCTGAAATTATGTAATGGAAAAAATTAGATGTCACGAGAACGTGTTTCAAACAGTGATGTGTTTATTAAAATATTACTTCCTGATTTAAGTTTATTACCAAGAATAAATCTATGGCACAATTTTTATGATATTAAATTTCTCTCATTTCATAACAAACGGATCATCACTTACAACAATATATATATATATATATATATTGTTGCTTGATTTCTGGCGGAACGCGACGGATCGGCGTTCAGATACCTCTGGAATATTAAATTATATTATATATACCTTCCTATATATTCCTGTGTACAGGAAAGCGCCCCAAATTAATTGATTTATGAAAGTTTAGATACACCTAAAATTTTATAAATCAAGCATATATGAGTGACATATATATATATATATATATATATATATATATATATATACACATACATATATATATCACTTTTCAATATCCTGGTGGTAAAGCGACCACTATGATTTTTAAACTGTAGGGGGAAACTGCAGGAAGAACACGTAAGGATAATGCAAACACACCCAAACATCCATGCCCGAGGTGCGATTCGAACCCGCGTCCCTTCTAGCAGAGACAGCTACGGCTCTTCAGCCTTAACGACCTTGGCTATCCAGGCCGTCAGTAAAACAGTTATTTTCGTCAAAAAACAGAAAAAACTGTGTGTGACGTATGGGGAAGAGGTGTAATATGCGCACATTTTCTTGAGTTTCAGAACATTCTGGAGCTCATTTCCTAACATTTTACTACACATAGCTGTGTGATGAATAACAGTACTGACGAAGCAACATGAAAATCATTTTCCCTTGAGTTGTAAAAACTTAATTTACATAGGTAGAACAACTTCTGATCTGATTTTTTAGTACTGCTAACAAAATAGCAACCCAAATCCCTGACTCTAGTCTTGCCACAACTAGCAAAAGGAGAGCTCAAGAAAACGTTCGCATAGTGATGCTATAATTATGTCCAGAAGAAAAACATGAGGCCACTCCAACATTTGCTCAATAGATCAAGGAAACTGGACGAAATATCTGGCCAAGAAGGGGTCATTGATGTATTATTATTAATATTATTATTATTATTATTATTATTATTAATGCAAAAATTGCATGATCTGTAAAATTATTTGTTTTAGTCTGTAAGAGGACGTTTTACTTACTCTCAAATTTTAATGAATTGTTTTGTAAACATATGTAAGGGATTAAGCTAATCTAAGTGACACCATGTGAAGCATAGCTAAAAGAAAATTGTATTTTGGTAACAGATCTTTACAGAATTTCTTAAGCAGTTTTGTAAC
This sequence comes from Acheta domesticus, assembly GCA_031308135.1. Lineage (NCBI taxonomy): Eukaryota > Metazoa > Arthropoda > Insecta > Orthoptera > Gryllidae > Acheta > Acheta domesticus. Next base: position 91,426,370 of record JAHLJT010009436.1, on the reverse strand, counting down.
GGTAAAATGACACTTCTTGTTAGAAAAGGTTTGGTAAGTACGAAATAATTGTTGTTTTTAACCTCCATCAAAAAACGGTCTGTTCTAACTACTTATACTTCAACTAAACTGGGTTTTATTTAAATATTGTTTTATTAAAGTTATATACACTTTACTAAGAAATAAGAAATTATCTTATGTCCAGTAAACTGTGTGAAAAAACAAATAATGAAATGTTCAAAAGTGCCTTTATTATTTGATAAAGTATCATAGCTTTCAATTATTGGCGATTCAATAAGGATAGGATTTCATGTGTGAAGAGAACCTTCCAAAAATACTCCCCAGCAATAATCCTAGCGACAACGTTCCAAAAAGATCTAGAGGAAATAAGCGTCTCTAAATCTTTAAATCTTGAGACCGACACGAGAGAATGTGTCATTCGGCGATTACGATCACAAATAGGAGGCGTGGGAGGGGTCAGGGGGTGGGAAGGGCGGGGCCGTGGCGTCAAGTCGCTCGCCGCTATTTCAGGAAGCTGTGAAACAGTACGCGGCGGCGGAGGTGGTGGCAGCGACGAGGGTGGCGGCGGGGGCGGCTTTGGAGGCGGCGATGGTGATGGCGGTGGAGGCGGAGGAGGAGGCTGTGGTAGTGAGGGTTGCGGTGGTGGCAGTGGCGAGCGATGGCAGCGATGGCGGCGCTGGCGGCGGTGGCGGCGGTGGCGGCGGTGGCGGCGGTGGCGGCGGTGGCGGCGGGGCGTCGCACACAGTGTGGGCGCCGGCGAGTCCCGCAGCCCAAAGAAGCCGAGCTCCGGACCGCGCGAGCGAGCCCTAAAAATACCCGACCCATATTTCGGGAGGGCGGAGCCGCCCCAGCGCGCCCCGCGGCTGTGCGCGAAGTCTGCGACCATAGCGCGGTCTCTGAGCTCCCCGCAGGGTAAGGCGAAAAGGGTGGGAGTGGGATAGGAAATCTGTGGAATGCTGAGTTTCACCAGTGTTAAATGGAATATGGAATTTTTAACCACAGAAATACACTGTAGTGGAAGGGCGTATGATATGCGAAATCAGTATGACAATTGAACCAATGTATACTATTTTATTTTTTCGTAGTCAGAAATCGTACATGGTTTACATTATTTCATTCTTATTCCGGCTGTGAGAATTTGATTATGACATGCGTGTCTCCATCAAGTATTATTTCACTAATGGCATTCTTAGCTAATCATCAACGACCTAGCGCATCTAATTGAAGTAACTCATAGTTAATTTTTCTATCAACTTGTGTCTAGAGTTTTATGATAAATTAGTCATTGTGATGTCTCTATCACATAATAATGTAAATTTATATTCCATTAATTTTTCTTTTGTTCACATCTGCCCAGCTGAAACTTAAGAATCAGTCTATTTCCGATACATTTATATCTTTTACTAATATGCTTCATGTTGGATTTCCTAAATTCACATTTCATGCATTGATATATTTCGTTAACCGAATATATGCATTACGCTTGTCTTTTTTGATAGGTACCTAGTATAAGGAGTTTCCTTCTCAAAGATTCTAGTTATTTTTATAAGTTCCAGAAGTTTATGGTGCGGCTCACGTCGCAAATAAGCGTGCACTTGAGATGCAAAGAATGTTTCCACTTTCATTTCTCGCATTCAATCCTTACGTTTAGCAGCCGTTGACTGCCTCGCGCCTTTTTTTTGCACTTCAGATAATATGTTTGATTACTTTTTCAACGTTAGCAAAGAGAGCCCTCTTTCCAACGGATCTTATGATTATGATTCCCGACTTTATATTCTCTTGATTATTCCGAAATTCCCAGTTGCCCTTATTCATTCACTTTTAAGACCCAGCCTCCCCCTTTTCCGCTCGCGCCAAACCCTGGCAGGCGAAGCACGGATTTCTAAAGCCTCATTAAGAGCGGGGGAGTCCCTTCCCCCCTGCAGCCCTGTCACCCTCCTCTCTGTCCCTTGTCGCCCTGCAACGGCCCGCGCCACACCCCTCCCCCACCCCGTCCAACCGTGCCAAGTGTGCGTTTGCCTACCAATTATACATGTCCTTGGCACCAGATGCAGAGCCTACTTAACCTCCCCCGCATTCCCGTCACAATGAATTGTCCTACATTCGGACACTACCGCGCCCATATAGTTCAACGAGAAGAGCAAGTTTTCGAAGTATTATTACTCTCCAACGAAACAACGTTCCTCTCGAGGTTGTTTATGAACTAAAGCTTTATTTTCAGCGCAGTTTATTTTAATACATTTTCGTGTATACTAAAGAATGTTTATTTTGGCCATCTGATTTTTTACAACTCTAAACGAGCGAATTTGTATTACATTATTCTTTGAATGAATAGCGTTAGTCACGGTTTAAGTTGGGAGTCCCGGAACGTTCCGACATTTTCCTTTACAGCCACGGGAATGTCAATTTTGAACATTTATCAAACATTTCATTTTCGTTCTCCACAAACATTTACATAGATCCTCTTCCAAGAAACAAAGGATTTGAGATTCTCCAAAACAGAAATATCAAAATAAATTTCATTATGTATTGCCAAAAATCCTCGTGACAATTAATGTGTAAATTATAAATTTAAAATTATTTAAAAAATTGTTGGTCCATATATTTGTAGGGGAATGTTACAGGACATTACAGGGCAGTGTTATTCCTAGTTCACAATTATTACAAGCTAGAGTGTTAGAGATAAAATGAATTTCATCAGTAGAGGTTCAATAATTAATGGTGTTATGACATTGCGATGTTCATTTGCTGAAATACACTGTCTAGATGCAAAGAGTTGTCAAGAGTGTATTTGTTTCCTGCCATCGGCTGTGAAGCGCGGAGAAACACTGAACTACTTCAGGGAGACGAAGGCCTCCTTTGCGTCGCAGCAGCCTCTCCCGCGCGTTCCACAGCACGGGCCTTAAAATAACGCGCCTCCACCGCCCCCGTCGCTCCCGCCACCGCCGCCGCCGCCGCCGCCGCCGCCGCCGCCCCGGAGACGTCAGCCGCCGTCGCCGCCGCCAGGAGCAGGCAGCGTCCGACGCCCCCCGCGGGAGACCTCGAGAGGCGCGACGCGTGGGCGACAGGTGCCGCTGACTTCTGAGATGCTCTTGCGAAGGCTCCGAGTCGCCCACGCGAGGGTGGAAGGCGAAAGAGCACCGAATATTACTTTCTTTAATGAGATTCCCGCAGATTTTTATAATTGATTTGAATAAAAGTAAATAGTAATAAAACAATGTACATTTAATAACTTTTATATTATATAATATATGGTATTATATATTATTTTTATGTATTAATGTATATATATATATATATATATATAGTATTAATATAATATAAAAGCTTCGTAATAAAACGTACTATTAAAACTTCTTAATAAAATAAACAAAATATCATTAACATCTTTTTATCTCGTTAAAATATAATTCTTGAACGATACATGAGAATAAAATTGAAGTGAAATGTGACCAAATTCACTCTTATCGTAGATGATACTTGAAAATATTTCTATATTTTGTTTTTATATGCCTCCATGTCATGTTCAAGGCTTTATAAGTCCTTTATAAATCTGTGGGCATTCATGAAACTTCAAATATCAAATCACTTATTACAAAATGTCACCGGAAGTTCTTTATTTACGATCACACGTAGTCCAGTAAGCACTTGGCATGAACGTTCTGTCACTCCAGACAACGCGAAATGGTCTACGCGTCTTACATGAAATTCCACACACGACGTCGAGGTCGCGGTTTCGACGCAGCCTCCGTGCGTAGCGGGCGAGCGGGCGGGCGGCGGTAGCGACGACGTTGACGCTGCGGGCCGGCGGGCGGCGGGCGGCGGGCGGCGGGCGATGGGCGAAGGGCGGGCGAGTCCGCCGGGGCGACGGGTGGGCGCGCGGGCGCGTTTCTTCTTACCTGTTGGAAAGCGGGCGAGCGGCCGGCTGTTGCGAGTGCAGGCGCGAACCAACTAGCAAGAGCGCGCGCCGCGCGGCCCGCGCGCCGCGCCGCCGCGCCGCCGCCCGGCCTGGCGCCTCCCCAGGACCCAAAAATGGCAACCCGCGCCTCGGGAGGGGGCCCGCCCCTCCGCGCGCGCGCCGCGGGGAGGGGCGCGTTTTGGCGGAATTGTTAATTTCGTGGCGGGGACGCGGTGGGGGTAGGTAGTCTTCTTCTGGGGACACCTCGCCCCCTCCCCTAATGGGCGCCGCCGCCCACGGCCCTCGTCGCCCCCATCGCCCCACCGCGCCCCGCCCCGGCCGGCGTCCCCGCCACGGTCCCCGCTCCGCTCCCGCCCACGCCGCTGGCGAAGGAACCTTCTGCCCGCTTTCCTCCTACCGCCTCGGTCGGGGTCGAATAAACGGAGCATAACGGGAAGCTCGACAGGAGACGCCTTAGTTAAAAAGAGATTAGGTAAATTATCTAACAAGTAGTTGGAATGTAAATTATTCTTTCTTTATATTAGTGAAAAAAATAATTTTAACTGCATTTATTTCAATTAGAGTTCTAGTAGAAATAATTTCATAGCATCGTAGAGTATATTTCGTAGATGATAGAAGTCTAAAATATGTTCTACAGAATCAATCTAACGACATTATAACTGTATTTTCTAAATAGGGACATCTTCTAAATACTAAATACGGAATCTAAGGGAATAAGAAAATTCCCGCTGACACCAGAAAATAAAACATCTTTTCAATTGTTTTATATCCATGAGATTATTATATAATAGAATGTAGAAAAAATAACAGAGAAAATGTATAAAAAATCCAAGAATTTAGCAACAAATATTTCTCATATACTCTTTAGAATAATCGGTTATGTGAGGAGTGACTTGACTGTGAGCAGTGAAGAGACTCACCTCTTCGTCAACATATTCCACTTTTTGTCAACAGTCACTTTTTGTCAACAGATGCTTATCATTATTTAGTTATTAGGGAGAAACAATAAAAAATCAACATGAACCATGTGTTCTTTGATAAACCATAATACTACTTTCTTGTATATGATGAAAAAGCAGAAAGATGAAATTCAGCACGTATCACCAATTCCTAAACGTTTTTAGGATGTAAACAATAACTTTAATAAGTGTACTAAAACGTTCATATTTGCTTCTAAATATTTTAGGGAATAATTGAGCTTATTTCTCGTTTTAAACATTCTTATTCAAGGCATTCCACATCTTCCAGCAAGATTGTTGTTTGATTCATTTTCATGAATCTTGATGAATCAATGATTGATACTCTTTCATATTCTTTTTTGTATTTTACATTACTGTTAATGCATTTGAAATTAAGTAGAATTAAATTTCAATCAAAAGTTTGGACTCATGTATCTAACTCAAAAAGTTTGACGGCATAGTTCCTACGAGAAGAATCAAATGTTTGTGGGCCACAGGCAGACAGGCGTGCAGATAACATTATTAAGATCCTGGGTTTAAAACTCTCTCCTATACATGGTGAGTCATTTTGGAGGTAAAAAAACATGCATGCGTTTCCTGCGCAATTAAATAAATAAATGATTCTTACATAGTTTTGCCGAAAAATCTTCGTGTCCGTAGAGGAATATAACGGCGACTCCTGTTATTTCGTAACGTTCAGAAGCTTAGCGCGCGTGAGCGAAATCGTTAAGCAACGAGCTTAACTGATGTAGTGAGTTTTGGTTTCGTAACGTCATAATATCATTGTAACACATCAAAAAGCTGTGTTTTTATTCAAGATTTTTTAAAATAAATGTTCATCTTTTTTATTTCGTGGCATTTCTATAAGTTTTTCAAATTAGACTAAATATCAGTTCGATTTGATTTATTAAGTGTCGAAGAAAAATAAATGTTGTAATGAATATATTAACGTCTGTTATATTGTTTATTTATAGTAATGATTTCTTGACCTTAATAAACACTCATTATTTGTTATGACAGTATATTTATTGTTATACATTGACTTTCGACCCTATTAGGGGTATTTTTCAAAACTCTAGTGCCCAGGTTTTTTGACATATCACAGGTAAAGAATTAACATTTTGATCAAAATTGTTACAAGGTAAAAAAAAAATCTTGTGACCTTTTTGTATACCTTGTGACAATTTTGATCAAAATGCTATTTCTTTATTCATATGATTACAACCTCAAAAATATAGTACCGTAGCTCCAACACAACTCCACAGGGAGTGGTTACAGTTCAAGGGGTCTATCCTGATTACATCCACCTTAGGCCAAGCCATTACAAAGTGTTGCCCTGATGCTATGATGCCTATGGCTATAATGCCCTTTCATTAAAAAATCTCCGACAAATACTACGTTGTCACTTCCCTAAGAATCAATTGAAACTTTTTTATGTGATTTTGAGTGATTTTCCTTTCCTCCATTAAATTTAAATTCAACAGTAATATGCATTATCACATCGAATCCCTTATTCAAAATCAATACATGACCGTATTAACATTTTTGTATATTTTAAAATTATATTACAGCAAATATAAATTTTAGTGCGCCCTGAGGATGCTTGCTTCTAAAATTATTTTTTTAATTATTAAACTAATCGTCTCTGTAAGACAATATCGAACAGAAATGTCGCACAGAGTGAAAACAAGTTCCAGATTGCTTAACTACCAAACAAATATAGAAAATTTGTCAGTCTTTCGCAGCACAAAAGATAATCGTATGATTTGAAGGTAGATAGTATGTCAACACCCTCGTTTGCCAAAAAAGAAGAAAAACACAATATCGAAATTCGAGAAGAAACAAAATGTTACTATGACACGATATATTAACTGAAGATTATTATATACTTCATTTGGATGTATTCAAAGAAAACAGAAATGCGTGGAAATGTGAACTGGTCGCGAATTACGACAATATTGAATCGGAGCGAGACAAAGTTAGGGTGTCACAAAACATGATTTTCTGCAAGTGAAGTTCCATGAAAAACAGACCGCGACCAAATTCCAAAATCACGCAAAATATATTCTACGTATTTCAGAGCCTCTGAGAGCCCAACGGTGTAGGAGAGAATTATTCGTAATGTAAAGAGAAACATTTAAGTGTAATTTCTTACATCCGAAATGACTCAGTGTAAATAAAATATGTCCTGTAAAATATCCAATGCTTACGTGCGGGAAGATACGTGTGTGCCGTCAAGCACATTCACGCAGATGGCCAAACAGGAAATGCAGGCGGGAAACATGAGCGGGCGGGAGGTCAAGGAGCCCCGGTGCTTCACAATCACCCCGCGGGCGAGCGGGCGGGCGGGCGGGCGGTCGCGCCAGCCCTTCTGAGGCGCCGCCGCAGCTATTCTGGAGGCCGGAAGAGCGCGTTCTTTATGGCGCGCCAAGCCGCACAGCCGCCCGAGAATCGGCGCGAATCGACACACGCGCCATGCGGCCGCGACACCGCCGCGCGCCGCTCCGACCCAGCGCGGCTGCGGGACTGGCGCCGCCCTCCACGGGCTGGGCGTGCATCCCGAGGCCAACATGTTCTAAGTCGTTTACCTACCTCCCCAAAATGCACAGCCCGACTGCATCCCTTCAGTTCTCCTCCTCACTGTAAGGATTGAATTCGGGCGTATACGGGCTGCATCCCGCAGTCAACTTTCTACTTATCTCCCCAAGAAGGCACAGCCCGACAGCATCCCGTCCAGTTTTCCTCAGCGTAAGGATTGAATTCGGGCGTATACGGGCTGCATCCCGCAGTCAACTTTCTACCTAACTACCTCCCCAAGGAGGCACAGCCCGACTGCATCCCGTTCAGTTCTCCTCCTTACTGTAAGGATTGATTTCTAGGTTTATCGTGCAGTGTATTGATCGATTGTAATTGATCCACATCTGTTTTCAAGAAATATTTGCACATCCTTTTACAGCACTGGCAACTTTGAAAACCACAATTGAAATGTTTGTAGATACAAAACTTGAAATCATCTATTAGGGGCATCATCTAACCTACTGAATTAACACACAAAATTCTGAAGATTCTGCCACGTTCACCTTTATTCCCGATTGTCTCTGAACTGCAGCGAGAACATCATTTCGCGTTATTTATGAATGAGCTAGTGGTGCTACAGAATGGCACAGATTTTCCCGTATTAGTTTTCTATTTCCTTTGGTCTCGGCTAGCTATTCGCACTTTCCACATACTCGTGCCAGCTGCCATCTATCGCCGCCCAAAGTACATTTTTTGACATTTTTCGCTTTCCTAGTGGTAGAACGGAAATATTAATTTTAGAACATTAAAGAACAGCAAAACCTTCGAAAACTCAAAACTTTTCTGTAAAAAAGAGCTTCAAATTCCGCATTTACAGTAGCACTTAAACGCCATTTTCTTCAAACGGCTCCAAATTTTTCATCGAAAATTGCCATTTAGGGCAAGGTTTAACTGTTTTTAATATTCTTAAAATAACAGTTTTGGAAAACCGAAAACGTAAGGAAATGTAGTTTGGGTGGCGATAGATGGCAACTGCCAAGAGTATTGGCAAGTCCGACGAGCTAGCCGAGACCAAACGAAACAGAAAACTAATACGGGAAAGTCTGTGCCATTCTGTAGCACCACTAGTTTTATATTTGATTAATTTTTCGGTTTCCTAATAGTAGCACGGAAATACTATTTTAAGAATATTAAATAACAGAAAAACGCGTCCTAAATAGGGGTTTTATTTGAAGAATTTGAACTCGTTTTTAAGAAACTGGCTTTTAAGCGCAACTAAAAGTACGAAATTTGAAGCTCTTCTTCCCATAAAACTTTTGAGTTTTCGAAAAACATTATTAGAAGTAATTTGATGTACATCAACTCACAAATAGAATAGTGTTTCCAAATTGCTGTAAATGTGCATATTAACAGTGTGAGAAATATTCAAAAAAATTAAATTTGTGTAATTTTTTGTAAAACATTTGGAGCCATTTATGAGAAAAAGACTCCAAGCTTCGACTAGAGCCAAATTGACAGGAGTTTCTCCAATTTGAAAAAAATCTGACCTATGGTTTAGGCACTAGTTGTGTTCACGGACAGACGGGCAGACGGACAGACGGACAGACGGACAGACGAACAGACGGACAGACGGACGGATGGACAGACGGACGTTTTGATTTCAATTGGTTTTTGGGTATCAAGGACTCACAAAGTGAGATTCTGGCTTCACCATATGTTAAGAGATATTTTTTCGCGCCTATTTTATTTCTCCAAAGCGGGCGCTTAGGAGCACTGTATGCTGCCTCGAGAAAACTGTCTTTTGCATCCTCAAAACTTCTATTATTTAATCCAAGATGGAAGAATAAAAACTCACAACTATTCATTACATTTTTAATCTGAATACATTTTATAAATCATAGAAATGTGACTAGTTTTATGTATAGAATAATAAACAACACACTGTTTCAGGAATCCTTATAAAACAAAATCTAACAAAGAAAAAATTAACTAGAAAATTGTTATTACATGTAAAAATTAATTAAATGAAACATTTACTATTCTTAAATTTTAGAAAAGCATCAACTGGTTTTCATCAAAGCGTTTCCAGCTACTCAAGAAGATGCCTGATATCTTCGTCTGTTTCAGCCCTTCAGCGAAGAAAAACAAAAATAAGACTACAAGAAATATGAAGAAATTCACAAAAAACAGCTTTCAACATGTGATCAAAAATACATGTAAACGAACAATTTGAATCAGTAAATTGTTTGTTTGGAATACTAAAAATACTCGTACTTATACGAGCGGGTGCGGTACAGCACGAAGTGCTGCAGTCAGAAGTTTTTTTATTTTCAAATCTTATTTACGACTGATAGGGAGAACCCAACGCAACGGAGATTTCTGCGTTTCGTTCATAATTTTGCGAAGTGAGAATACTGAAGCCCTCTGACATGTCAAATAGCCGTACGACACACTGTTTTAGTTTTAAAATGCAACCGTTTGAGATTTATTAATTTGTTTGGATAATTTGGTAGTGTATAAATTAAAATCAGAAAAGAATCAGCTGGTTCTCTTATGTTCGTTCTCTTATTTACAGCGGAAATGTTTCTGAGGGTAGTCAAGCTTTACCCGCACGATTTCAATTACGATTTTAGAACAATAAAAGCACAAAGGCAGAACGTAGTGCTGCCGCGCGCTCGCCGGAATTTTAATTTAGCAACTGCATTTATCAACTTTTTTCGTTATCAGGGCCCGGCACTGAATTTGTTCTGATGAAAATCCGCCAGTTTTTCGCGCAGCATTACATAACTTTCCCTATACTATGTTTACTACTTCGTATATACGTACGTATACGGGAAAGTAAAAATGGACTGAAAATTGTTGGTGTACGCAAAAAACATACACAAATAAATTTGTTGTTGGTGTACACAAATAACATACGCAAATAAATTTTGATGGAAAAGGACCCTAAAAATGTAGTTGGCAACCCCTTTTTGTCTTAGGCTGTTCACGCCTATGATTAGGGGTCCTTAAATAGAGTTTTTGCACAGCATAAAGCAATACGTATAGCATTCAATATTAATACACTTCTGAGCTTCTGGGCATGCACGATCTCTAACATTAAAATAGTCACGTCTGAAAACTATACCCTATCAGAATTATGTTTAATACCAAGAGTGCATTGAACATTTTTGATAAATCCACAAAGGTAGACGTGCGGTTATCCAAATTTTCCAATGCACGGATGGCAGACTATTTCGCAAATAAATACGTTAATAAACTCAAATAAAACTATTCGATAACAAATAAAACGAGAAAAGATATATTGGGCCTCTTTATTTACCATTGCAACAAGTCCCAGTTTATCCTAGAAGCATGTGTGGTATAGGCCCCGCGCTTTTTGGGGCCCCGCGCTTTCTGGGAAAAAATGTCTCACTCATGAAGAAAAAAAGTTTTGCCGTTATGAAATTTGTGAACTTACTGAAAAAATTTATTATTTCTTCTAATTCAAAAGTGCCTGGTACATAAAATAAGTTTTTTGGCCAAACTATTTGCTTCTTCATCCAGTTCCTTGAATACATAACTAGAAGCGAATCTATCTATAACGAAAATAAACAAATGATGTGAATCATTGTTACATGTTGCTGAAAGGCAGACATGTGGGAACTATTTTCTCTATCACCGTCCAACATCAAGAGCAATGCAGCACAACGTTATTCGCATCGTTGCACGTGTAAAAAGGGACAGAAAAGGAACAGTAAAGCAATTGTCTGTGGCCCCTTTGCGTCGGAGAAGAGGGGAACTGCCATTGGCAAGGCGTACAAAAATATCACGCGAGGATTTACACTGGCCTCAAGGTTCCTGCTCGCTTGCCAAACGCAAGGAATCTCGGGACCAGGCGCGCTCTCGCGACCAACCGGTGACCCACCCCGCTCGCCGCTCCCGCCTACACACTCACCGTTGCGCACTTGAAGTGTCTTCCGTTACTTACATTTTTTTTCTCCCTGCACCATCACAATGGAAGGGAAAGTATCGTATTCACCTCAACAATACCATCTCGTATTTTCGCCCGTAAAATCTGTGTTTTAAGTATTTTACTTCGCACACACGAATTCAGGTCCATTAATGCTCTTCCAAAGATGATGCAGATTGATACGACTGACGATGAGATATCGCAATTGTGTGTGCAAAAATTGGTAGGTCTGTCTGTAGTAAGATGTCTGTAATAAGTTATAATTACATCATTTCGCAGATCATTAAGGTATCCTATTTTTGGAGGAACTTGGCAGCTGTGACATTTTTAAAAGTTTCTGCAAAATGGCTGTAATTTTTTTCTTTACATCATTTGCTGGAAGCAAATACTTGGAAATTTACAACTGTGGTAACATATTTTTAATTGAAACGTCTAAAATTTTGAAAAGTGTAAGGGTTAATTTTTGTCGAATTTCTCCTACCCCTCTAAGATTGAAGTCAGAGATTTCTTTCTCAAAGCAATTTATGCTTTAGTTGTAGATCTCTGAATAATGTCATGCACTTAGTTACATATATGAGTAATCGTTGATAGGCCGAGAGCCACCAAGAAAAACTATATAAAAACTCAAAGCTAAAACGTTTTAAAAAGTTGGCCATTGTTATGAAGAATAGGGAAACGCAAGTATGGCGGTTTGTAGGTCGGCGTTGCATTACACAACTATTTGAATGTGTCGAAAAACAAGTACTTGGGGAACAAGTACACAGCTAATTCTTGTTGTATATTGTTCGTTAGTGAACCGTGTATGGCAGCCATTTAATAACATCTTAACAGTATAGCATTGCATCTTTTTATCAAAATGGACAACGGGATTCTGAAAACGTATCGCCATACTTGTGCCTATGATAGTAGTATTACATGGCCTAGTGACAAATTGGACATCTTTTAATCAGTATGGCGGATACTTAGAGTCACCGAAACGGTATGGCGTGATCATTATCGGCAATGAAAAATAATTTTCTTCCATTAGACCCAAAAATAACTTTGAATTTGTAATCCTAAAGGGTTTAAAAATGACACTTTGAATTCAAAATGGCGGACAGTTTGAAACGCAACATCGGCATGGCACATCCTATCTATCTAACGAACGTTGTCAATCTGACGAACAATTTACGACAAGAATTAGCTGTGTATTCATTCCCCAAGGGCATCATTTTTTTCGACACATTCAAAAAATTGTGCAGCGCAACGCCGACACCTTGCATTTCCCTATTCTTCATAATACTGGCTAACTTCTCAAAAAGTTTTAGGGTTGAACTTATCATATGTGGTTTTTCTTGCTGGCTCCCGGCCTATGAGTAATAAAACTTCTCTCAGTCGAGAGAAGAAAAAGTTTCGGTATGTCGAGCATTCCCACTAGTTTAGATTATTGAAAATATTATTGTAAACATTGACCTGGTTCTACGTGGGTAGGCCGAAGGGATGTAAGTTACTCTTTAACTCTGATCCTAGGTTCTCATGCATATTGACATTTCTTACCCATTTCGCTGTGAAATTAACAGGTCACTTTCGGTCCAAGGATAGTTAAATAAATTACAATACATCAGTAAAACACGTTCACTTCGAAGAAACGACGACTGAAAATCAGGTTCGTACTATTCGCTACCTAGCAAGTAAATTTGGAAGATAAATTAATGGTACAATTGACAAATCAATAATGCAATCCTCAAAAGTGTACAACATGAACATTTCATAAATATAAATTATGAAGAGAATAATAATATTTGTTGTTATTATAAAGAGAGTTTTAATGAACAGTGAACTGGACCTCATTCTGCAGAAAGAAACCAACCCTCAAATTTGTAAAAAAATGAGTTAATGCTTTATTATTGTTCCTGAAGTATTATTGTATGTCCTGCAGAAATGGTCCAGCATCCACCCACATGCTTATATTATCTCCAAACTGATCACGATATGAATTATGAATATGCCACATTTCTCTTTGTGCAGAAAGATTCCAATTGGTGTGGTTCCTTCCAGAAGAAAATTAATTCTGCTTTGTGACGTTAAAAATGCAAACCATTCTGGGAAAATGTAGTCGTTTTTATTGTGAATTATGTTTTGATTTTTGCAGACTTATGTTGTTCCAAATGTTCCGCAGCATTTATAGACCATGAAAAAACATTAATTGAATAGTTTTACTGCACGCATAAGAAACAATCTTCATAGGTATAGGTATCGAGCAACTATAATAGTACTTCTAATTGTTGGTGGAGAGCAAATCTTGAATTAATGACTATGCAAATAAACCTCGTCAGACTGCACAAACTACGGTGTTAACAGAAAGCGTAAATAAAGATTGTCGTATCTAAGCCTGAGCGTATCGCCACAAAAATTGCTACCAGCAGGAAGGGCTGAAATATTGAGGTGGCCTTGATAGTATTGAAGCGTGGAACCAAAAAGTTAATTGAATGGATCGGAGAATGTCTCATCTTGTAGATTATGGTGTGAAAAACGCTTCTGGCTCTAAAACGCTTTGTTTTTGAGTTATTTGCCGATATAGGTTGACATGTGATGCGGATTGCATTTTACATGAATATTTCGATGCGTATTTTTAAAGAAATTATCCATATTTTTAAAGTCAAAGTGGAATTCGTCAAGCCTCCGTGCAATTCTCTTTCTTTAGAGCCCTCATTTATACAGATTGGTTGCGTGTGAGAGCCGGAACCCGTAGGTATACTACTGAAATAATACAGGAGACGATTTCGATACAATAATACAAAAGAATGTTCAAGAAGATCTCGTATCATAAAATAAGAAGTGAAAACCGTTTCTTTGAGGCCTTTGGCCTCAAAATTTTAGTTTTTAAGGCCCTGGAATGCTTCGTTAAGGAGTTATTTAACGATATGGATTCGAACTGTACGGAGGGCTGCGTTTGCATGAATATCTAGTTTTTAGTACTTTTCCCGCCATTTTTTCGATATTTTATTAGTTATTCGGTTATTCGGGGCGGAGACGAATCCAACAAAATAGAGATAATTAAAATCGGTTCAGTCGTTCTTGAGTTATAAGTGGTGTATCTAACACAACTCTTATATATACAGGATGTCCAGAAGCTCCCGTTACAAAAAAAATACCCCAAATTCTGTGTTGCACGTCATGAAAAATGGAAGGTCCAGTTTTTCCGAAAAAAATTTTGTCTTTGAGAAAATTGAGTTTAAAAATCACTTCCGGGCCGCGAAATTCAAACCGGCCACTACGACATTGCAGACGGCGGCGTCTCCTGCGCGGAGCATTTCCTCGTTTCTCCGCGTAAACGGTGAAACAGTCGTGTAATATTCTCTAAGGAAAGCATTGCGTGGCTTACACTAGAACACGTTAATAGTATACAATATTTGTAGGTTCTGTTTAACAAATATTTTAAATGTACTTATTGAAAATTCAGTTTTGTTCAAAATAATAGCCACGGTACACGGCGGCGTAAACGTAAATGATGAACACATCCAACCCTTATGGAGCCGGCCCCGTGGCCGAGACCGCTAAGGCAGTAGTGCCGTAGTGGTCTTGGACCGTGGGGTCGCGGGTTCGAGTCCCGTCTCGGGCATGGTTGTATGTGTTCGTCCTTTCACCCTCTCTCATCACCATATCGTGTCATCATCATGTCATAACGTTACTCCCAATAGTGGTCGCTAATGACCGAGTAGTTGATGCGACCTTAAACAAAAAAAAAAAAAAAAAAAAAAAAAAAAAAAAAAAAAAACACTTATGAAAAATATTAAATCTCCTGGAATGCTCGAATTGTTATTTTTAGCACATATTCATATTATCTAGTGTCTTGGGCTTAAGACTGACACATGAAGATTATTCTAAATGTCATGATAAACAAAAAAGGGTTTCGTAAATGAAATATTTGTTTATAAAAATACCAAGTTTATTGATTATCTCTAGAATTTGAATTGATTCTCCCGGCTGTCATATTCTGAGTTTTCAGACTAACAATAGCCAGATTAATTTTAACTTATATTAATTTAGCTGGTTTAGATAATATAACATTAATAGTTGCACAATTTATTGTACTTCATATTTCAGTTTATTGTTATTACTTCTGTTTACTCTAAATTTTAAAAAATGTATCTCTAGTATAAATCAATAGTTGTCGCCAATGACCACAGATATTTTTAAAGCGACCTTAAATAAATAAATAATAGCCAGATATAAACCTCTCGATAAATGACTGCACGATTTATCTCAGATGAAATTGATAGATATCAATATTTCCCCCCTCAAAATGAATGTTTCTTTCCTAAATAAAACTATCAGTCGGTACAGTAAAATACCCATGAACTTCCTTAATACTACTCGTCAAATTATTCTCTCTTAAGTAATATGTGGTAAAGAAAGATGCACTTTCTGCTGCCACAAGAAATGCATTCCGAAATACTTATTGCAAAAATGCTACACTGTTTTATGTGGAATATCTAATTTGCGCCAAACGGCTCCTACTACCCATTTCTCTAAGTTGAATAAACATTCTACCTGTCGTTTTCCTTTTCCACATGAAAGATGAGAGCATGCCTCTGTCTCAAATCTTGGAGTTTCTTCGTGAAATCACTTCATGAGGTAGTTGACGGCTACACGGGAAACGTTTTATTTCTTTGTGTGTTTCATTTGCAATGTAGTCAGCAAATACGTGCATAAATGAGTGACGGCCATTTCTTTGATTTAAAAGTATCGATGCCTTTGCCGAATTCCTCTAACGCCTATTTTGTAGAACGATGTAATTCAGTTCTCTTCGCAAGCGAATGACTGTCTGCAGTACTGAATTATTTACTTTCTTAGCGTTTTCTAATTAAAGGAAGGACGATTTATCAAGGCTACTACATTGTACAGAATGTAAGGGAGTTGAAATAGTTTACTTCAAGGACATTGTAGTAACTTTCAATATTTTTCTTTGATATTTCCGTAATATACAACCACAAAAATAGGCACACAGGAAAAAAACTTTTTTATGCAAGAGAATACATTTTTAACCCCAAAGATGACTTCATGCAGGTGCTTATTCAGTCATGACCACTCTGCGGGCAAGGTCGTGAACTTCGCAATCTGCTGATTTGAGGCAAAACTGACTCGCGGCTAATAGGCGAATCACTTGGCGGCGGTGGCAGGTTCACGTGCCTGTTTGCCATACAATATAAACCACGATGTGACGCGACCAAGCAACTGACAAATGCAAGGACACCGACCATATTACGGGCTGTGAATTGCACCGGTCCGGTACCCTCAGTGAACTTCGGTCGAACCTTTGCGTGCAAGAATGAGTTCTTTTGAAATATTTGTACACCACGGAATTCAACATCACAGTATTTTCAGTTTTTTACCCTTTCACGCCAGGAATATACTAGTTTTCTAGATTTTATTCATTGGCGCATAGAACATAAGGCAACGCCATTTTATCTGCTAATATTCACCTGTGGTATTGGTTAATTGTCCACGTGCCCCCTATAAAGATTCTTCAATGCACTATTCGACCCGCATCTCCACAAAATGACTGCCAGAGGCATCGATTCGAATACCGTGCCCGGAGATAATCAATAAATTCGGTATTTTCATGAACGAATATTTCATTTCCGAATTTTTTTTTATCATAACATTTAGAATAATCTTCATGTGCCAGTCTTAAGCCTAAGGCACTAGATCATATGAATATGTGCTAAAAATAACAATTCGAGCATTCCAAGAGATTTAATATTTTTCATAAGTGTTGGATGTGTTCATCATTTACGTTTACGCCGCCGTGTACCGTGGCTATTATTTTGAACAAAACTGAATTTTCAATAAGTACATTTAAAATATTTGTTAAACAGAACCCACAAACATTGTATACTATTAACGTGTTCTAGTGTAAGCCACGCAATGCTTTCCTTAGAGAATATTACACGACTGTTTCACCGTTTACGCGGAGAAACGAGGAAATGCTCCGCGCAGGAGACGCCGCCGTCTGCAATGTCGTAGCGGCCGGTTTGAATTTCGCGGCCCGGAAGTGATTTTTAAACTCAATTTTCTCAAAGACAAAATTTTTTTCGGAAAAACTGGACCTTCCATTTTTCATGACGTGCAACACAGAATTTGGGGTATTTTTTTGTAACGGGAGCTTCTGGACACCCTGTATGTATATGTATATGTGTATATATATATATATATATATATATATATATATATATATATATATATATATATATAATGAATGTAAAATTATATATGAATCTGAAAGTAATTCTCACAATACTAACTTTCTATTTACAAATATGTCTTCTTATCTTAATTAGCGTTCATTTAAAATTAAACTTGCAGCGAGATATTTATTTTTAACAAACTTGAGAAGATATATCAAGAAATCCTTATTTCTAGTACTCTAGGTTTGACAAATGTCCGTTCTTAAGGGTAATTTCTCTCTGACACTTAATCTTTCCGACCGCTCAACCTTCGCATCTGACAAATAGTTTGCCACCTGGATCTGGCTACTCTCTCGTTTTTACTTTCTAGCTGCTGCTTATGCAGTACAGAAAAGGATTGTAATGTTACGGGAAAAAACAGCGAATTTTCGTCACAAAAACTCTAATTGACGGGTCCTAGTAAGGAAGAAAAGGATAAATCCACTTGCTACATAGAAAATATTTGTCCGTCCGTTCCAGAAGGTCTGCATCTCCGTGAGAAAAGGTCTGCATCTCTATCTCACCACAACTTGTGTCTTACCGGTGGACAATTTGTTTCTGTGCACAAAGCTAAGGCGTAAATAGTTCAGTCGATTTTCTCCATAATTGATGTTTCCCAATCGATCTGGCTGATGTTGCGGCCGTTTGAATTTGAAACTGATATCTTAATTTTATGGGTACTTTATACGAAGAATTTTAGAAGTACTTTACTTTTACTTAATCCGCAAAACCTGGGACATTTTCAAATGTTAAAATGTAAAAAAACAAACAAATTATTTGATTAAATGTTGTTGTCGGCTATCGTAATTGACGCTTAAGAGGTCATGCTGGTCTCGTGTTCGTTGAAATTCCAGACTTTTCGAAAATTGCAAAAATCCAAGCTGTTTTGGCGTCTTCCTACAACTAAAACATTGAAGATACATATTTTCCCTTAATGAAATCCGTTCCTTGAAACCAGATCTTGAAATAAGATCATGATCAATTTCTCGAATATATGAGTAATCGTATAATTTTGAGCAAGATATAGGCAATTTAATTTTTTTCTGGAAAACCGCATCAAATTTGTCTTTAAGTTTTTTTCACATGTGTAATAAGGGACGGTAAAAAATATGGCGCAAGTCCCATTTTCGGGTATGTACGGAGTTGTACATACTTTGGTACACTGCTTTGGTACATACTAACATCCGTTTACAACATAGATTACCACCGTGCGCTTTCTTCCGTAAAAATGCAGCGATGATACTAGAGAAGTTCATTATTGAACGGCGACATGTGAAAGATAAGATGAAGTGATTTTATTTACAGTCGAGCTTTTGTTGTACGTTTACAAATTAATCTTTTAGAAATGGTTTGAAAACTATTTGATAATCCATATTTTTTGTCCGTGTTGCGAGGTTTAGAACATATTTTCACTGAACGAAAGCTTACTTATCTTATTTCAACATTTCACTTGCAATACCTTCCATAGTCTTCCAAAGTTTCAGCGAGTATAAAGAAATACAGTAGAACGTTGATTATCTTTTCTTTTTATAAAAATAGGTTCTTCTTTTGGGTAAACATTTTGTGAGTTGAAAATTAAACCTGGGTTTCCAAAACTTAAGGATTTATTTTATATTTTTACATAATAAACACCTAGTGTTTCTCGGCTATTGAACGTTAAAGGGTTCATTTTACTGGTTTAAGTGTTTATTATTACACGAGTCTCGCCACGGAGATTTTTGACAGATATTTGTTTATAAAAAATTTAAATAAAAACACTGAACCACATTATTATAAACCTTAAAATTTTATTTTTCTGCACTTCGTTTGAGGCGGTGTCAATATATGTGATCACGTAACTTTAGCACTTCCTGCAGATTTTGAACGGTTGAAGTTATTGAAAATGCAGTGCCAATACAGAGCATACGGACTTGTCAAAATACATAAAAAATATTATCCGTCCGGTGGTTTCTTCTATGAACACTGCATATAAGCTTAAAATTTCTTAGCAACATATTGAAAAATTAAGTGATCAAAGAATATCAATAAAGAGTACAATATATAACGCAAGTTAAAGATAAACCTAATATCAGGCTTAATGAAAATGATAGGATAATATCATTAGATGTGAAATTAATGTATCCATCCATCCCTTATGTACTTATATATGATACACTTAACAAAATGATAGATGTCATAGAGGAGTAGAAGGATCTCCAGGGTGAGAAAATTATGTTGGGGATAACATTTATTCTTAATAACAATATTTTTGTACACAATAATAAGGTTTACAAACAGATGGATGGATTACCAGTAGGAGGGGTGTTGAACAGCATTTTGGCTGAAATAGTTATGATGGAATTGAAAACCTGGGCTTTAAGAGATCTTGATGTGAAGTTCTATGTTAGATATGTAGATGATACCTTAATAGTAGTTGATCATCAATGTATACCCAAGGTGATACAAAAATTTAATTCTTACAACTCCAAGATAGAATTTACTTTAGAGGTAGAAGAACATGGTGTGTTGAACGTCCTAGATCTTAAAGTAATGAGGACAAATAAATGAAAAACCACATATTGATACCATAAGGAGGTGTTCGCAGGGGGACTTTTGAATTATAGGTCGTCATACCCATCAGAATAAAGAAAGGAACTCTAATCGGTCTAGTTGATAAAATGGTACATTTATTTGACAAAATGTTCTATAATACAAATTTAGAATTTATCTTTAAGTTACTATTAAGAGATGACTACCCAATTAGTTTTATTTCAAAACAGATTAATAAAAGATTGAATAAATACATACATCAGAAAGTAAATAGGTTAAAAGAACTAACGATAATAAGGAACTAAGGATAATAAAGATCAGGATTAAACCAGAGTTGTTTTACCATATGTACCCAAGATCAAAAATACGATAAGCAAGGTATTTAGGGATAAGCATAACGTTGTTGATAATGTGACAAATCAAAAGAGTATGATAACTAAGCTTAAAGACAAAATTAATATTGAAGACCAACAACATTCAGTTTATAAGATAGATTTCCAATCCTGTGATAAATGTTATATTGGTCAAACTTGCAAGAAACGAGTTAAGGAACATAAACGAGTTAAGGAACTCGCAGGAAACGAAAAAAGGAACGAGTTAAGAAACTTAAAATTAATAATAATAAAGGGTATGAACATCTGAATTCAATTTCTGTTCGTTGAATAAATACAAACTATGAGTTTGATTCTGAAGGAGTTAAAATTTTAAATGTAGAAAATAATAAAAGGAATAGACTTGTTCTTGAAACTCTCCAAATTATAAAAAAAACACTAAAAAATTCTATGGTTGAATCTTTTGGTACGATCCCTTTGTGATAAATAGAAGTATGTTACATTTATTATTAAAGTTCATTAATAAAAGTTTGCAAAAATGCATGTTCCTTCACTTTGTGTCCCACGGAGCATTTATATTAGTTATAGTACGTTCGCATACCGTTCCATGCGTGAGTTTCAGTTGTATTTGGTTTTTAAGAATGTTGTATTATGTGAGCTATAGGTATATTCTTATTTGTTATACATAGACTCAAACAAGATGTACTATATATGAGATAAAATAAGTAAGTAGTTCTATGTCTTCATGTTTCATTGAATGTTATTAGACTGTGTGTTTATTAGGTTAGGTTGTGTTATGTATGTTAATTATACGCATTAATTTTACTGCTTTATACTATACGCACTAATTATATGCTGAATGGCAAAATGAGACTTGAATGTATATAGTTTGTTTATTTAGTATCAAATTGTGATTTAGGTAAAAGAAAATTTGTATGAATACTATGGAGCCTGAAACTATGGAAAAAAGAACTCTCCAAAACGTCGCGAAGAAAATAGATGCAATGTGTAAAGACTAATATGTACAAGTGAGTTGTATCATAATAAAAACTTAATAAAAATATTGAAGCCTTAGTATTGATAAATTATTACAATGCAATTTTCACGAAAGTGCATGAGGGAATGGGGCTAATTGATACATATGGAAACTTTATTTTAATAGTGGTACAACTCCACTTTTGTGAGAAATAGAGTTAACTCCATTTTCAGTTACTTTCCGCGTAAGTGTTATACATTTATTATGAAAGTGATAGAAAGACTAGTGTTTTCTGTGGACGACATAGGTCATCACAATGAAAGCGAATCACAGAAGATTGCAATCTAATTATTTTGATAGTGGTACACCAGTGATGCGGCTACATGGTTTTCTACAAGTCTCGTGATGAGTGATTTTCGAGAAATTTAGAGTTTCTGCAGCGATATGATGATAAAGAGCTTGATCCAGATTTGGTAATAGGAACAACAAAAATAATATAATTATATCGCACATTTTTTATTTAACACAGAAATTAAACTTAATAGTCTACCATACCTTACAGACCTTCAAAAGTCTGCAACAAGAAGGAAGAAAAACGAACAAAATGGTGTCTGTAATTGGCTAAAAATTAGATGTATTTGATTTGTCATACAGAATTCTTTTATAAATATGTAAAAGTAAATTTTAAATAAAGACATTGGTTTCTACACAGTAAACGTTCCAGGGGATGGGTAAATCTCCAGGGGATGAGGAAGAACTGAGATTTTCAAAAACTTAAATATCCTGCTTCTACAATCACAGCAAAGAAATGTTTATAAGAAGTAACAGGATATATTTGATTTGTTTCCATTCATTTCAAGCATTAACCACGCTTGTTTCACTGTTCAGCAAGTAGGAACTCGACGATTTCAAGAAGATGAAAACTGAATGTGTCTCAACAGTAGCATTAAATTAAAATTTAATCTGTTTTAATAAATCGATATTGTCTTCATTTCCAACTTTTCTTACAAAATCTACCGATTTGGCCCATCAACCACATTTTTAACTCCTTTGCATTCCCAATATTCCACGAAGCATACAGTATGCTTATTCATATCATCTTCAGAAAGGAAAGTAAATATCTTATATAAGAAAAAACATACATTTTTTGTCTATCTCGATCCTCAATTTTTTATAATCATTTAACTTTCGAGCTCAATATCTCGAAACGAGTGCCAATGGAGTTGTACCACTATTAAAACTAGTGGTGCTTCCAACGCACATACTTTCTCGCTCTGCTTCAATGCGGTCCTTATTGCTATTCCACTACTTCATAAACCAGCAAAAGTGTATTATACCAGCAAACGTTTTCCGTACCGAGACCCCACATCCGATACTCAAAGTCAACGAACCGGCACTTATACCACTACGCAACACCAACACCACTTGTGTCGAACAGAGCCATAAAAGAACAGAACCGACCTATAAAATGGTAAATGCATGATAAAGAAACAATTGATACGATGGTACATACGCTGTACAAATACAAGAAGAGAAGTAAAAAATTGTTAAAAGTTAAAAATTTGAACAAATATATACAGACATTTCCAGTACAATTATCGCAATTACTTATATTTTAGTCAAAACGTAATTGTATCGATTTTATCATTAGGAGCCGGTAATTTTCAACATGCGAAAAACATGCCTTTCAAACCTGACCAAGAAAGGCAGCGGTGAACCGCTTTACGAAGTATTTATAAGGCTAGAAAGTATTATTAATTTCGGAACCGTTAGGGATTGAAAGTTTATCGCATGCGTTCTGGTTATAATGTATTACAATTTAACGTTAAAATGCTCATATTTTACTTAAATTGGTTCATACAGATATATACTAGACAACGGTTGATTTGACATGTCATATGCTTCAGAAATCGAATAACAAAGTTAAAACATTGTTTAAATGATGCAGTTAGGGAAAACACAGACAAGTCCTGTCTATTTATCTGCATTGATTCTATTCGTGAGTAGAAGTACTTCAAATGATTTTCAATAAAATATCTACACTCTTCAATGTTTTTTCCTGCAACATCACATTCATCAAATTAAAATCCCCCTCGGGGGATCGAACTCGGCACCTTCCTTATTGAAGACCTCAATCCGAAGGTGCCTTAACCAACCGCGCTACGGGACCCACATGCGAACCAACTGCTTATATTTAGTCAAAACGTAATTGTATCAGTTCTATCATTAGGAAGCCGGTAATTGTCAACATGCGAAAAATATGTCTTTCAAAAAACATGACCAAGAAAGTGAACGGCTTACTCCCCAAGCGGTGAACGGCTTACTCCACATAATTTATCCGATGAACGGCATTTGGAAAATAACTACTGCGAGAAAGTATGTGCCATTCTATAGCTCCACTAGTTTGTTTATACATTTACCGTCCCTTATTATACATGCAGAAATTTTAAGGAAAAAATTTGGAGCGGTTTTTCAGAATTTATTTTTTGTAAATTTGAATCGCAATTTAAGTAAAAACTAGTCGTTTTTCCAAAAAATGGTACATGACCATATTTGAAGTGCTAATTTTGTACAACCGACTTTGAGGCGAAAATCTCTATCTTCAATTTTGCAGTTTTTAAACAGTTTTTTACAATTTTTGAAAAATTGGGGCTATCAACGAAAGTGATACCTACGTCATTCCCTTCAACGTTCTTCGCACTATTCAACAACAAAATACAATCAAAAAATTTGGAGCCATTTTCTTTTAACTTAGAAACTCTCAAAATGGGCTTCATGTAAAGTACCCTAAAATATTAAAATATCAATTTCAAATTCAAGAGGCCTTCAGACGAATAAAAACGATCCGGGAATATCAATTTTGAAGAAAATCGGCCGAACGGTTTAGGCGCTAGCGTTGACCACAGACGGACAGACGGACGTTTCGCCGTCAATCGATTTTGCAGTACGAAGAAGCAACAAATCATGGATTTTGACTACACCACGAGATAGAGGATTTTTTTCCCTAAATTTAGCAACAGGTTTTATCCACTTTTTTGTCACCAGACCCCTGCTATAAGAGTTTTTCTGGAGAAAATTCCCCGTTTTCCGCAGCACGATTACATAACTTTCTCTTCTTACGAAGTATTCGTAAGGCGAGAAAGTAGAAGCGCCTCCATATATTCATTTCTATTTTATCTCCTATTTTACGATATATTGAGGAAACGTTTTTTCAAATGGAATTATCTTATTTTTAGTCCATCATGACGAGTGTAAAAAGACGAATCCAATGATATACACAGTCATACGTTAGATAAGCATTTTTAAAGTAATTTTGATTTTTTTGTGCACAGCTTTCCTTGCCCGAGGACGCGGTAGCAGAGGGAGGGCTGTGTGATCTTATGTGGCGGACTGTTACATTCAAAATATCCGTTAAACACGGGTCGTAAATTGCTACAAATACTGGAACAGTTAAGTTCATTTCCGTAGTTTCATTTGTAAAAGTAAGAAATGATTGCTGCTCCTATCGAAATGAATGCAGATATGTATTACACGCCCTTTGTTTGAATTGGACGTTTCAATTAATAGTTGAGATGTTAGTAGCGCAGAAATTGCATTATTTCAATATTACGTAACTGTTTCCAATAATACGAGAAAGTATGAGCTGTTGTAGCACTACCAGTTTCACTTACAAGGTCCAATGCATCTAACGTATGAAAGTCCCGTTATACCAGGGACATGCACAGCGTTACAGGTGTGCATGGAGGGAAGCGGCAAGAGCACAGCTGCTCAGGAAGAAGAGGGAGACGACGATCGCGACGAGTCAGATGGCGCTGGCGCTCGCATTTAGCCACAGCGGAAAATAGAGCGGTGACGTCACCCACAGCGCTCGGATTTCTGAGACTGTGCAAGGATCCGACTGTCCATTGCTGTTTATCACGACGCACAGTAATCGTATGCGTAATATAGGAGGACTATTTCAAATCTCAAAAAGAGGCTTATTCATTGTCCATGTAATATGCTTGTAAATTGCATGATTTCCACATTAATTTCTTTCCGTAATAGTACATAATTTCTTGTAGTATTTGAAACAGATAAGCAACATTATAATACTACTACTTGACAAACAACTCTATTATCAATATTGTGGGGTTGCAATGTTGATTTTCCGTTTGCATTTTCCAAAAATACAGAGTTAGCCGAAAATGTGACCTAGGGCGTCTGCCTAAGCATTCTTTCCTACATAATTTCTTAGATAAGAAAAAATAGGAGCCGGTTTTGAGAATTTTCTTTCAAATTGCATTAACTTCAATCTAAAAAAAGTAAAATTTATTCTTTTCTCAACATAATTATACACTTTACTAAAAGATCTATTTTTTTCAAACAGATTTCATAAAGAAAACTAGTGGTGCTAAAACAGCACATACTTTCTCGCCTTTAGTAACAGTTACGTAATATTATACCGCCGCACGATATGTGATACGTGACGACACGCTTAGACCTTTTGTCCATATCAACACGTCTTCGTCAATGAGCGATAGCAGCAATGGGCGATAACAACAATAAATTTTCTTATTATATTTCTTATCAATTCTTGCCAAAAACGCCACTCTTGCTTTTCCTAAGTAGAACTGTTTTTCAGTTTTCTTTTTTTTAAGTTCATAAAAAGCGTTTTTTCTTTAACACTAATGCTTCTGTTTGGAATACATAAGTGTATTTTTTACCGTGTCTTCAAGTGTATTCTAAGTTCATTCTCAAATTTTTCATTTTGTTCTAAATGAAGACTTACAATCAAACAAATCCATAATTAGACTCTTGATAATTAATGTCTGCAAACAGAAAATAAGCAGTTTTAGATACCCTGGAAAGCAGTAATATATGACTTTCTAATTTACCTTATTTTAGTAACGATGACTTTATCAACGATTTAAACTACCACAGAATTTTAATTTGAATAAACGCAAATAAACTTTAATTTGAACACTTATCGTTTCCTGTATTATTTCAGTAGTATACCTTTCCGTTGAGGCTCTCACACGCAACCAATCTTTATAAATGAGATCTCTAAAGAAAGAGAATTTTACGGAGACATGATTAATTGCACTTTGACTTTAAAAATATGAAGGATTTGTTTTAAAAAAACGTATCTAAATATTCAAGTTAAATGCAACCCGCAACACTTGCCAAAATTTTCGTCAAATTACTCCTAAACCAAGGGCCTTGAAAACTAAAATTTGGAGGCCAAAGGCCTAAAAGAAACGTGTCACACATCATAATCTATAAGATGAGACATTCCTCAACATTCAATTAAATTTTCGGTTCCGCGTTTCAATACTATCAAGGCCACCTCAATAATTCAGCCCTTGATGCTGGTAGGCATTTTTGTGACGACACGCTTAGAAGGCTTAGATTCCTCAATCTTATATTTACGCTTACTGTATACACCGTGGTTTGTGCAGTCTGATTATGTTTATTTGCATAATCAGTAATTCAAGATTTGCTCTCCAACAACAACTAGAAAGTGCTTGATACGTATGAAGATTGTTTCTTATGCGTGTAGTGAAACTATTTAATTAACGTTTTGCCATGGTCTGTAAGTGCTGTGTACTCAATTGTGGAGGGATGTGGGTTTACAGTGAAGAGTGAAGACTGTTTGTGTTTTACCTGTACCAATATTTTCGTTATCATTCGATGAAATTTTCAAGTCAGCGGGTTCAGACACGTAGCTTTCTCAAAAGTAAAAAGCTAATATTTTGGTGACTATCACGAAAATCTAAAACCCGAGTAAGAATATTGAATAATAACTTCAAATGTCTTTTAGGAAGTGTTGGGAATTGTTCTAAGAAAATTCTCCATAATATTGAATAAACATTTATTGAAAATTTCTTTTAAGACCGATATACACGGTATAGTTTTCCGTGTAGATTCTTCATGTAGTCCACACTTTACGCTTTCTACATGAGAAAATTATGAACATGTTCGTCATTTTTTCGTGTAGAAAGCATACAGTTTGACTTCAGCGCCTCTAGCGGCAGAATCGTTCACTAACGGTAATCGGCCATGTAGATTTTGTGGTTAGGTGCGATTGTATGAAGTGATATAATGTGATAAACTACTTCTTTCCTTATCCCTGCGTTCCAATGTTTATACTCTGTGCCCCTCATGGTTAATACTAAATCAAGATTATAGCCAGAACGCACGCATAGAAATACCATCACTGAAAGTACTCGGACGACGCAATTCAGTTATTTCCCGCTAGCCCCCCCTCTGGCGGCGGCTTGTGGCGATTCATGCAGAAAGAATATAGAACGTGTATGCGCTACTTTTTGGCTTTTATACGTTCAGTTTTGAGATTTTGACGTTTCTATATAGAAAGTGTATGAGAATCTACACGAAAACTGTACCGTGTAGATCGGCCTTTACACATCAATTGCATTCCTTTTTTACTTTCTCGCCTTACGAATACTTCGTAAGAAAGAAAGTTATGTACTCGTGCGCCGGAAAACGAGGAATTTTCGCCGGAAATCTCTTATAGCAGAGGTCTGGTAACGAAAATGTGAATAAAATCTGTTGCTAAATTTAGAAAAAAAAAATCCTCTATCTCGTGGTGTACTCAAAATCCATGATTTGTTGCTTCTTGACACTGCAAAATCGATTGATGGCAAAACGTCCGTCTGTCCGTCTGTGGTCAACGCTAGCGCTTAAACCGTTCGGCCGATTTTCTTCAAAATTGATTTTCCTTTGAAAATTGAGTAAGCCGTTCACCGCTGCCATTCTTGGTCATGTTTGAAAGATATGTTTTTCGCATGTTGACAATTACCGGCTTGAAATGATAGAACCGATACAATTACGTTTTGACTAAAATATAAGTAATTGCGATAATTGTACTGGAAATGTTTGTATATATTTGTTCAATTTTTTAACTTTTAACAATTTTTTACTTCTCTTCTTGGATTTGTACAGCGTATGTACCATCGTATCAATTGTTTCTTTATCATGCATTTACCATTTTACAAGTCGGTTCTATTCTTTCACAGCTCTGTTCGACACAGGCGGTGTTGGTGTGGCGTAGTGGTATAAGTGCCGGTTCGTTGACTTTGAGTATCGGATGTGGGGTCTCGGTACGGAAAACGTTTGCTGGTATAATACACTTTTGCTGGTTTATGAAGTAGTGGAATAGCAATAAGGACCGTATAGAAGCAGAGCGAGAAAGTATGTGCGTTGGAAGCACCACTAGTTTTACTTGTTATTGTGTTAGTACATTGCAAGTTACCTTTATAGATTTTTGAACAAATAAACACGTTTCGTTAACAACTTTACCTCTTAGAATGGAAATAGAAGGATATAGGTAGGAAATAGAATGAGTGAGGGGTCTAACATGCGAGAGTTCTCGCATGGGTACGCAGAGAAAGTGGGGGAAAACTTGTGCTATGGCACAACACAAAGAACAAACGTTTTAAAGTAGCTAAAGTAAAATAATTTGAATTAAATGGAAAACAAAAATTAAAACATGCTAGCCTACAATACTACGTGAATTAATTACAAAGAAACAATTAAATTTAAAATTATAGAATGAATAGCGCAAGTCACTTGACAACTGTCAACGATCGCAGTCCAAACGCACGATTTAAATGTTGGCGGTATCTGGAAATATGTACATCAACGCCCAGCTGCAACCACGTATTGTAAATAATACACCGTTTGATCCAAAACTCATTGTGTCGATTCGTTAAGATATTCAATACGAAAACATCGTTTGAGCAATATTCCCATGTACCGAAGTGAAGTCTAAGCCTACTAAACTGTTTCTAATAGCAACAAATGGTATTCAGTACTCAAAGATGAAAATATTAGTTTGATTATTTTTTGGCTCTGAATTGCTTTCCTTGAGGTACGTGAGAACTTAGAAAATAATCCAAAGCTTTTTAGTATACAAATAATTTTTCAATTTTCGCACCCCAGAAAGCTGGCACCATGACTCTCCAAAACCCCTTTGGTTCCTCATAACAAATCAAGGAAAGTTAAATATTATTGCAAAGAGTATGTCTGTACTTGCCCGATCTGGTATTTTCGTACCACTTTACTAGGCTTTCTCAAGAGTAAAAACCTTTTCTATTATTTTTGCGACTATAAAGGAAAGCGAAAAGCTAACTCTCAAGGAAGATTGAATAATTTCTTCAAATGTTATTTTTAAAGAAGTATGAATTGTTCCAAGAACATCTCTCTATAATGCTGAATAAACTTTTATTGAAAATTTGTTTCCAACATCAAGTGCATCAATTGCATTGTTATTTTGTTTGATATTCTGTAAGTACATTAGTAGTTCCTCTCCTTCCCTCTCTTTTATGTAAAGGATAGACAAATGGAAAGGGAAAGGGTGGGATTTAACACGCGAGAGTTCTCGCACGGGTACGTTAGTTTATATAATAATACTAGCTGGTATCCGGCGCGATGCTCCCGTAGAAGAAATAATTGTGGAAATATTCCTCTCCCCCCTCTCACTCCTCTCTCTCTTTTTTCACCTATCCTTTTCACCTTTTCCCTTCTCTCTTCCTCATCTCCTTTTCTCCCTCTCTCTTTTTCCTCCTTCTCTTTCCCTCTTTCGTTTTCCCCCTCTGTGTCTCTCTTTCCCCCACTCTCTTTTTCTCCCTCCCTCTTTTGTATTTTCCCCCTCTCGTTTTCCCCAATATGTCTCTCTTTTTCCCTTACTCTCTTTCTCTCCTTTTCCCCCACTCTCTTTCTCTCCTTTTCCCCCACTGTCTTTCTCTCCTTTTCCCCTCACTCTCTATCCACTTTGTGTGACTTTCTTCCCTCTCCCTGTTCCCCCCAGTCTGTCTCTCTTTTCCACCTCTCTGTGACTTTATTTCCCTCACTTTTTTCTCTCACTCTGCCTCTCTTTTTCCCTCTGTCTCTCTTTTTCCCTCTGTGTCTCATTTCCCCTCTGTGCCTCTTTTTTCTCTGTGTCTCGTTTTCTCTATCTTGTTCCCTTTTTCCGCCAGTCTCTTTCTTTTCTGTCTCTTCTTCCCTCTCTCTTTCCCTCTTTCTTTTTCCTTCTCTTTTTCTCCCTCTCTATTTTTCCTTCTCTCTCTCTCTCCCTATTTCGCTCCTCTTCCTTTCCCACTCTCACTCTTTCCCTCACTTTTTCTCTGTTTTCCTTTTCTCTCTTTCCTTCTCTCTTTCCTTCTCTCTTTCCCTCTCTCGCTCTTTCCCTCTCTTTCTTTCCCTCTCTATTCCCTTTCTCTTTTCCCTCTCCTCTCTGCAACTTGCGCCACCTTCTCCTCCTGACCTTGATCTCGCCCCATGTCACACGGCAACGCCCAGCAACAATAAAGACAAGGTAGATTGGGAATTGCATTTAACTGTACGTTTAACTGAAGCTCTGTCTTGTGCCACACAGCCATCTAATGGAGTTACAATAATTGTATCATGCCTACTTTCTTCCCGCGAGTGCAAGCAATTAGTTGATCAATTTTATCGTAATAGGATGAACGATACGGCAGCGCATAAAATACCAACCAACGAACAAATATTGATTTTTAGATTAATATGTCGTGGGAGAAGGGGTCTGGCACCACGTGCAGGGGAGTGGAAGGACGGTAAGGGCAGAAGGTGCCCTCTGGGCCATTCCCTATTCTATTAAAGGCCTAAGGCGGATGAGAGGGAGCAATAAGAACAGGGATGACCTCAGTCATAGCAAACAGCAGTTTATTGGAGAGGTGTAACTTACATAGGCACCTGACGTAGCCCAGCCTCGGCGAGGACGGTTCTCCGGAAGAGCGATTTTGCAGCGGCCATGGCGCCACTCGAAGTGCACGGCGATCAGGGACAAGGCCTGGAAGCTGCTAGCAGGACCCCGGAGGGCCTGTCTGGACTAGCGGGATTGAGGAGTGTCGGCAGGGCCAGTTAGGGCCGATTTGAACCGACTAAGGGTAAAGGGAGGTCGGCAGGGCCGGTTTGGGCCTATCTGAACCGACTAAGGGTGAAGGGAGGTCGGCAGGGCCAGTTTGAGCCGATTTGAACCGACGGGGAGTGGAAGGTCCGTGCACACGGGCGACGAGCTCACGAGTAGCATTCGCCCCCCCGCTAAGCGGAGGTTAAACCGTTAGATAGGCCTTTTCTGCTGAGACGCTCTTTTCGGCGGCGGAGCTACGTCTTTATACTTACGCGGGCGCCAGCCATCTGCGGCCACGCGACAAATAGTAGTTCAGTATGTGCCAATCTCTATTTAAATGTGAATTTTATCGGAAGTTGCAAGCTACGTAGAATTGTATTAAAAATGTCTTATTAGGCGACAGTTGTTTTTGTCTTAAATTGTTAATGGAGCCAACATCTAAAAAAAAATCTAAAAACGAAACAAAATCTAAATATTCATTTGAAATGCAACCCGCATCACCCGACAGCATTGTCAAAATCTATATAGCTAAATAACTCCTCAAGGAAGCGTTCTGGAGCATTGAAACTAAATTATTGAGGCCTATGGCCTCAAAGAAACGTTCCTCACACCGTAATCTACAGGACAATATATTTTTGGACATTCTATTACATTTTTGCTGGTCTGGCGCTTATCGATATTACCCAATACCAACTATATAACTCGGCGCTGGAAGCGATCTTTGTTTGTGACGTCACGCGTAGAAGGTTTACATTTCTTCATCTTATATGTATTGTGGCATACCATAAATGACATACATTTATTTAAGCAAATAAATGACGAAGTATTGTCACCAAAACACTTGGGTTTCTATGGTGCGGGTACGCAGGTGGCACCGTAGAAACGTAAAATACTCGAGTTCATTCTGAGATAGGTGCGAGATGCTCTATAGTTACTGCATAATGCTGGGGTGTAAACACGCAAGTGACACCGTAGTTACCACAAGATTGTAATTGGTTCAATAATGTGACAGGAAGGGTGACGTCAACGGATGTTTCGAAAAAGTTTGTTGAAACAATGGAGAAACAAATAAGGCGAGGTTTGAAGCGTTGACCAGTGGAATATTAATTCATTCCGTCTCATGTCGTGGTGGTTAACGGATCGCTTGAGCGCTGTGTTAAGTTCGAGTAATACTTATTGAGACTTGTGATATTTCGTGGGAGTGAATGCTGGAAAGTGAACTTAGAATATTTTCGCGGTGGAGCTACAAGTGTGGACTTATAAAAAAATTTTACCATTGAATTGTGGGTTACAAGGTTAGGTGAGAGGAATATTATTGTTTTTGGGAAAGTAATTACTTGGAAATAGGTGCCCACCTGAGGTGCAAGACAAAGTGTGTAGGCAGTGTTTTTAATGTGATTAGAAGAAGTTTCGACTTGGATCCTCGTGGACTTCAGCAAGACTGAAGATTGGACTACAGCTACAACAAGATTCTACGTGGCGACGTCGAACGTGAAGCGTCGTGTGCGCGAAGAAGGAAGAACGGATGAAGGTTCTATAACGCTGTTATTGCAATAACAAAAGAATGCTCATGGCCAAATGCTAATTTGAAACAATCCATTATAAACTAAATGATTGATCTTTCATGTTTAATATACTGTAATTCATAGTTGAACGAAAGCTGATTCTCATTTTCCATTACGTGCAATCCTAGAGTAGATATTTCAGAGTCCTCGCCACTTCGTATGAATGGCAGATTTGAGTAATTGGTTGCGGAATAAGAGACAACAATTATTTTATAAGAACCCAATCGACCGAGCTAGCAGGATTTTTATTTATGAGAATTGATAATAAATAATCAGGGATTTAACAGTAACCATTTCCTAGTGCCCAAATTATTTATAAATTTGGAAAATGGTTACGTGTAATATCTTCTAAAGCTGAATTTTAAAGATAGGTGAAACGTAGTGGAAGATCCCACACACGCTGATAGCGGTCAACGTTTCAGTATGCTTTCTGTGTACACAGTGGTTGGGTACAGACTGACGAGGTTTATTTGCGTAATTATTAATTCAAGATTATGCAAATAAACCTAAATGTTCTCGTCGCAACAATTAGAAGTATTAATAGTTGCTTAATACCGACCAAGATTCCTTTTTATGTGTATTGTACAATCGTTAATTGATCGAATGTAAGTATTGTCATTCTTGTTTTCGTGAAAAGTTTGGATATAACCTTGGTATGGTACCACATCATACGGATTTACTCGTACTAAACACTAAACGCTCATTTTATTCTTATTCAATTTTTTTATCGCTCACCCCTCAAATTTCAAACTCTGCTAATTAAAGTCATTATACATTCATGGACAGGGCTTTCCAAGACGGGAAAAGAGTTTTTTTTAAATATGAATTAAAAATGAAATTTGATGAAAGCATAGGTCTATATTTCTTTCACAATATTGTTTATTTTTTCTGGTGTTATTGATTTTAAAGACCTAGCATAACTCATTTAAGAGAAAAAATTGTTTTACCTTATTTGTTCTATCTCATTTCTTTAAGGTGGTGAACTTCACTTTGATAAAAGGGAAATTCATTGCAAACCCTTATGCTATTACAAAAAGGCCCGAAAGGAGCTACAGTGTACTACGGGGCGACCGACACTCAAGGAAGGAACCATCTGCACGAAATTGTCAGGGTGAATCTGCGTGTGAATCCAAAAGATAAGAAAGAAGGAGCAAGGAAATTTGAGAAGGGCATTATCAGAGAGCTTAGAAATCAAATTATGATGGAAGAGAGCTCTTACTTCTTTTGATGTTCTTCGTTAAGAAGAAGAACAAAACAATATTGGCAAAAAATGCACGATTGTGTATAGTGAAGAATGAAGAATGTGTCTTGTGAAGATTGGGTTTAGTTTTACCTGTGCCACCTGTTTTACCTTTGCCTGTGTTTTATCAGCAGTAATTCTGTGAAATTTTCAAGTCAGAGTGTTCAGTCATGATATTGCATTGAAAATGTTGGGAAATAATACTTTCCCTAGAGTGATTAGTAATTTCAGCAAGTTAATTTATATGTTGTATAAGTTGAAGCATTTGCAAGAAAACTAGGAGGGCTATTTTCGTAGTACATTTAGTAATGTAAATGCTCTTTTGAGCAGGTTAGTAAAAGATATAGACGTTACATGCAAGCAAGTTAAATTTACTATTAAAAAGATAGATTTATTTTAATCATTGAAAATATGTGGAAATATAGTTGGTACAGCGTATGCTATTTCATTTCATGTTTTATTGTTTATATTATATAAAATTACCTCATATATTATTTGCAGTAGTATGGATGAGTTTTGCGAACATGCAACCGATCTTCATAAATGAGGTCTTTAAAGAAAGAGAACTTCACGGAGACGTGACGATTTGCACTTTGACTTTGAAAATATGAAGGATTTGTTGGAAAAAATGAATCTCAATATTCATGTGAAATGCATCAAGCAACACTCGGGCAACATTATTAAAATGTATTTAGTTGAATAACTCCAAGACAAAGAATTCTAAGCCCTTGAAACCTGGAAGTTTGAAGCCGAAGGCCGCAAAGAAACGTTCCTCCGTAATCTACGACACAAGAGGTTCTTGGACATTCTATCACATTTTGCTGTTCCGGCGTTTCTCGATACTATCCCGCATGTTCACAGACGTGCCGAATCTGCAACTGTGTGTGAAATGAAACTAATTACTTGATATGATAAGCGATTAAATTGCACGAGCGTAGCTCTCAGTTCGGTAATAAAGTTAAATAATATTTCAAGGAGTAGGGGTATGCTTGCCCGATACTGTATTTTTGCATGGAAAACTAAAATTAGCTTTCTCGAGAGTAAAAAGCTGTCAAGGAAAGCTGTAAAATTATTTCAAATATTGTTTTTAAGGAAGTGTTGTGACAAGTGACATGTCTATAATACTGAATAAACATTTATTCAAAATTTGTTTCAAATATAAATTTCGTGGTTCTTTATTTTTAATCTAACAATGCCTAAGTACATTGGAACATACGTACGTATAGTATAGAGAAAGTTATGTAATACTGCGTGAAAAAACGGCGGATTTTCGGCAGGAAAATTCTTATTTCAGGGCCCTGGTAACGAAAAAGGGGATAAATCGTAAATTAAGAAAAAAAATCTCCTAACACGTGGTGCAGCCAGAATTCCTATTTTGTGGGTCCTTGATACCGAAAAACCAATTGAAAGCAAAACGTCTGTCTGTCCGTCCGTCTGTCTGACTGTCTGTGAACAACGCTATCGACTAAACCGTTCAGCGGATTTTTTCCAAAATTGATATTCCCCGATCGATCTGAATATTCTCGCTGCCCCTTGAATTTGAAACAAATATTTTAATTTTGGAGGGTACTTTACATAAAGCCTCTAGGACATCAAAATTTTCAAAAAAATGGCGCCAACAATTTTGACTAAATTTTGTTGTTGGATAGGTCTTATGTTGGTCATTTAACAGAATGGCGCAAGTCTTACGTTGGTTGAAAACTCTGATTTTTTATTGAAAAAAATCAAACTTTTTTCGTCATCTTCCTACAACTACAATTATGGAGATTCAATTTTTGGTCTTAATTAAATGTGTTCATAAAAAACAGGTCTTCAAATAAGGTCATGTTCAATTTTTCAAAAACAGCTATTTTTTCGAAAAATTGTGTCTACGTATTTTTTATTTTCTTTAAACAATTTTTTCTTTAAAACGGCACAACGTTTTTTTATTAAACTGGGACCTGAGATAGCATAAAGGAAGCTTAAGATGTAGGCTTAATGGTGTAGGTTTCATGTTCATTTAAATACCTGATTTTGCAAAAGTTTTTAAAAAATTTAAAAAAAATTGGCTTCTTTCTGCAACTACAATTGTGAAGACACGATTGTTTTTTTTAATGTAATATGCTCATCGAAAACAGATCTTTAAATAAGGTCATGTTGAAGTTTTTGAAAATATGAGTAGTTTTTCTATAATTTCTTGACAAACATAATAGCCCGCTCGGAATTGTCTCGGGATTGACTTCGTTTTCGTCATTTTCTTACAACTACAATTTTAAAAATACATTTTTTCTCAATTAAATGTATTTATTAAACCTACATCTTCAAATAAGGACATGCTTAATTTCTCAATATACGAGTAGTTTTCTATAATTTTGTGACAAACATAATAGCCCGCTGTAAATTTACTGCGCTTCGGACAGCTGAATGCGTCATAAATTAGAATTTACAATTTTGTATATTATTTCTTTGTTGTTTTTTTTCATTTGACTTTTGTTATACTTTTACACATTAATATTTTAGAAATTGTTTATATTGAAATATTTGAAATAAAAATTTTAAAAAATTAATAGCTCTCAGAATAGCGACAATGCAGGGTCGGCAACAATGGAATTTACTTTGCACTCGAGAATATTTGTAACTTACGTGTGATTGTTGTGACCTGATGGATTTGTATGAAAAGGAGTCATAATTGTCTACTTTATGTTGATATGTGCATGAAAATATTTAGTTTTCGCACCAAATTCTGTACCATTTGTAGTGAGTGGAGTATTTGTTGCATGGTTTTAGAATACTCTTCTCTAATCATGGCCCTATGGAATGCATTTCTGTATTGTCCAGGGTATCAGGCTTCTTTTTCCAATACAAGTTTACAAAACTTTTGTTGTCTATTTTTGTGCAGTTGTAGAATTCACATAGTTCTGACAACACTGCGATGGAAATAGTGAGTTGTACGCTTCTTGGTTGAATTGGACATTTTCAAATAATAGCTAAGATGTTAGTAGCGAATAAAGTGCAATATTTCAGTACTAGGTAGCTGTTTTCTCTAATACAGGAAAGTCAGTGCTGTTGTAGCACCACTCGTTTTAAACAAATAAACACGTTTCGTTAACAAATTCCCCTCTTATTATGGAAAAGGAAAGAGGGAAGAGGGTGGAATTTAACGTGCCAGAGTTATCGGCCGGGTACGCTAGTCTCTACTTAATGATGATGATATTTCTTTCTATAGTGATTAATAATCTATAACAGGATGTTGGTATGTATATAAGAGCAAACCTTCGACATCGTTGGACCGATCTCCATGAAAGTTGGCACTTCTGCGTGTTTTTTTACCGAGATGGTTTATGTGATGTTAATTCTGTGATAACTCCACTTCATGGCGCTACATACGAGTATTCACTACATATCCACAACATATTCACGTCAAATGCAACGTGCAACACACTCGGCAGCATTTTTAATCTATGTCGTTAAATAACTCCCAAACAAGGCGTTCTAAGGCCTTAAAAACTAAAATTTTCAGGCCGAAGGCCTCAAAGAATAATAATAAACATACCATAATCTACAGAATGTTATCGTAATCTAATACACCGTAACCTTCTTGAACATTTTATTACATTTTTGCTGGTCCGGCGCTTCCCAATATTACCTCACCTGCTCAGAGACGTGCAGAATCTGCAAGTAAGTGTGAATGAGAGGGACAGAGAGCGGCAGAGACAGAGACATACAGAGACAGATAGATAGGGACAAGGTAAGGAAGGAAGGGAGAGACAGTGAGAAACGAGATGGGAGGGGAAAGAGGGAGATGAAGGGCAGAATGTCTGCCAGGTTTTCCTGGTAAATTAATAATATTTATTAAATAATGGCTTAACACCTCTGCACGTACTTCGCAAATTTCAGAATCAACTTCGATTAGTAAATAACTTTCTGAAACCTCACGCTACTGCTGAATAAATCCAAACGAAATTAATACGTATTTGAAAATTCAAATCCACAATGCCTACGTTTCAGATAATCTCGTTGTCGCAAGAGAGATTGATAGCAACAATGCGCGCTAAAATCTTTTCTTTTTGTTGCCAACTCATCTTCAAAAATTGTTCCAACTTCGTTCGTTTGTTTCTGAAAAAGTTAAAATAATATGAAATAGTAAATGAACGAATACTATTATAAACAAATTTGAAGATACGGAAGTTCAATATTACTCACTTGTATACCTTACACACCTTACCTTACACACTGTGTTCATTCGAATAAAGGTGTCAATTCTAGCAAATACTACAAAGTTTCTAATGCTTAGTGTAAATCTTATCACACCAACTTCAACCACATTATTATCAGATTACGATTATTATAAAACTTTATTTATCATTTCCATTTTTACATAAATAACAGCTATGTGCCTGAAATGTATCTGCTTGCTAATTAGAACACCGCCTCAAACGAACATTTGTGTCACCGCCTCAAACGAAGTGCGGAAAATTCGAAATTACAATTTCTAATTTTTTTCAAATTGCGACTGTTCTTTACGTGAAAAAAAATTAATGAAAGCTAGTGGTGCTACAGAATGGTACAGACTTTCCCGTATTAGTTTTCTATTTCCTTGGGTCTGGGCTAGTTATTCGGAATTGCCACTTACTCGTGCCAACTGGCATCTATCGCCGCTCGAACTATATTTTTTTGACTTTTTTTTATTTTTCGGTTTTCGAATGGTTGAATATTAATTTTAGAATATTAAAGAACAATAAAACCTGCTGTTTTTAAGAAAATGGCGCATAAGCGCTACAACAAATGCAAAATTTGAAGCTTTTTTTCACAGACAATTTTTGAGTTTTCGAAAAACTTCATTTGAAGTATTTTGAAGGACATTAACTCACAAATACAATAAGCTGATAACGTGCATATTAAAGGTGTGAGAGATTTTTCACAAAAATTACATTTGTGTAATTTTTAAGAAAAAAAAACATAATGAACTTCACGTCACATTAAGAAGTACAATTTGCATTATCCGTTCGAAAGGTTTGAAGAAAAATTTGGAGATATTTATGAGAAAATGGCATTTGAGCGTTTCTGAAAACGCGGGGATTTGAGCAAGTTTTTATGGAAGACGTTTGAGTTTTCGAGAAACTTTATCTAACATTATTTAAAGCACATATTTTCATAAATATAATAATGTGAACAAATCCCCACTAATGTAAATATTAACGACGTAAGAGACAAGTCAAAAAATTACATTTTTGTATTTTTTGAAAAAACAGAAGAATAGAGCAATAGGGCGTTTATGTCATTTCGTAGAGAACATTTATCAATATCACTATTAAAAGGGTAAATAAAAAATTTGGAGCCGTTTTTGAGAAAATATTTTTTGTATATTTTTAAAATTGCAAATATTTCGCGCAATATATCCAGAAAACTTCTAAAATGTTCAAAAAAATGTACATGACCTTCATGAAAGAACTCACTTTGGAGAACAAATTTTAATTGGAGGAAAAATCTTTATCTTTAATATTGTAGTTGTAGGAAGAGATCGAAAAAATTCAAACTTTTGCAATTTTCGATAATTCTCAGTTAACCGTGAAAATCGGACCTATGCCACCTTAATAAGTGTATTCTCTACTCTATTCTTAAAGAAATTTAAAGAAAAAATTCGGAGCCGTTTTTGAGAAATTTTTTAAAATATCCGAGGGGCTTCATGCAAAGGACCCCCAAATTTTGAAGTAAGTTTTTCAAAATCGCGGCGCCTGGAATGGAACCAGATCGACCGGGGAATATCAGTTTTCGAAGAAATCGTACTGATGGTTGAGGCGGTAAAGTTTTTCAGTCATCAGACGGACGGACTGTCGGACAGACGGATGAAAAGAACCACTTTTTCGGTATCACGGGACCCCAAATGTGTATTTCCGTTGAAATCTCGAAATCGACTTTTCGCAGCATTACATAACTTCCCTATACTACGTACATTACTCTGTATACACGTACGTATACTGGTAAGTAAAAATTTGAGCCGTTTCTCAGGAAATAATTGTTTAAAATGTAATACCTTTTTAAGTTTGCCGCAAAAATACTCATATTTTCGAAAAAGTTGGACATGACCTTATTTGAAGATCTGTTTCAGATGAACACATTTCGTCAAAAAAAAATTATCATCGTGATAGATGTACGGGGACGCCAAAAAAGTTATGAATTTTTGCCATTTTCGAAAAATTAGGTATTTCAACGAAGATGAGACCTGCACTATTTTCTTAAGCATCCATTAGGCTATTTGGGTCAACATTTAGTAAAAAATAATCTGGTGCCTTTTTTGAGAAAAAAATTTATAAATAGTGGGCGCTTCACTCTAAATTACGCGAAAAGTACTCCAATTTTCAAAAAATTGTGCAGGGACTTGTTTCAAAATCTGTCTTTAAAGGACAAATATCATTAAGGAAATATCTTTATCTTCAATATTATAGTTGTAGGAAGAATTCGAAAAAAAATGATCTTTGGGAATTTTCGAAAAATCAAGGATTTTAACGAAAATTAGACTTCCACAAT
Source organism: Acheta domesticus (assembly GCA_031308135.1). Lineage (NCBI taxonomy): Eukaryota > Metazoa > Arthropoda > Insecta > Orthoptera > Gryllidae > Acheta > Acheta domesticus. Next base: position 91,385,794 of record JAHLJT010009436.1, on the reverse strand, counting down.
TCTCTTAAGCGGCCTATACGCTACACGACAACAAAATTCAATCAAAATATTTGGACCCATTTGTTTCAAAGTGTTGTTGAAGTTTGAAAATATTCGAAAGGCTACATGTAAATACCCCCAAAATAAAAATTAGGTTTGAAATTCATGGGTCCGCGACATCAGCGAGATAAATGGGGGAATATAATATTCGGTGAAAATCCTGCTTACGGTTTAGCAGCTAGCGTTTTTCACAGACGGACGGCCAAACGTTTTGCCCTCAATAGATTTTTCGGTGTCAAGGACCCACATAACATATTCTGACTACATAACATGTTAGGGGAAGTCATTTACAATATATAGGGACAAGATTTATCCACTTTTTTGTTACCAAAATAAGTGGTCTTTGGCCAAGAAGTGTTTTTCCGACGAATGTTTGAAAGTACATAGTTTGCCAAACACGAAACCAGCGAATTTTTTTTGTATCACATATCTTCGTATTGTATTACATTAATGTAATACAATAAAAAGACTAGTGGTGCTACAGAATGGCACAGACTTTCACGTATTAGTTTTCTATTTATTTGGTCTTCGATAGCTATTCGGAATTGCCACATACTCTTTCTTGCCAGCTACAGGATATTTTTTCTTAATTTAGCAACTGGTTTTATCCACTTTTTCGTTACCACGGCCCGGCAATGAATTTTTTTCCTTCGAAAATTGGCCATTTTTTTCGCGCAGCATTACATAACTTTCCCTATACTACGTATATCACTTCGTGTATAAGTACGTATGCGGGAAAGTAAAAAATTTGGCGGGGATAGATGGCTGCTGGCATGAGTAAGTGGCCAGCAGAATAGCTAGCACAGACCCAAGGAAATAGAAAACGAATATGGGAAAGTCTGTGCCATTCTGTAGCACCACTAGTTACATTTCCGTTTAGCCATTTAGGACTAGGTTTTTGTGTTCTTTAATATTCTAAAATTAATATTTCCTTTCTACTATTAGGAAATCGAAAAATTACGGAAATGACAAAAAAAATGTACTTTTGGTGGTAATAAATGGCAGCTGGTAAGAAAGAGTATGTGGCAATTCCAAATAGATAGCGAAGACCCAAGGAAATAGAAAACTAATACGGGAAAGTCTGTGCCATTCTGTAGCACAATTAGTTCGGTATCAAGGATCCACAAAACAGGGTTTCTGGCTACACCACGTGTTAGGGGATTTTTTTCTTCTTAATTTAGCAAGTGGTTTTATCCACGTTTTCATTACCACGGCCCGGCAATGAATTTTTTTCCGCCGAAAATTCGCCATTTTTTCATGCAGCATAACATAACTTTCCCTATACTACGTATATCACTCCGTGTATCCGTCAAGTAAAGTTTCTCGAAAGACAACTGTTTTCTGTGAAAACTAGCTCAAAATTCCTCATTTTCAGAAACGCTCAAACGTCATTTTCTCATATATGGCTGCAATTTGTCTCTTCAAACTTTTCTAACAGATAGTGCTAATTACACTCTTTAATATGACGTAAAGTTTATTTTGAGTTATTTTTTTTATTTTTTCAAAAATTACATAAATGTAATTTTTTGAAAGATCTCTCGCATATTTAATATGCACATTACCAGAAATTTGTAAAAATTATTATATTTTTGAGTGGAGATGCTTCAAATAAATTCAAATAAAGTATTTTGAAAACTCAAAAATTTTCTGTGAAAATGAGCTACAAATTTCGCATTTTTAGTAGCGCTAAAACGCCATTTTCTTTAAAATGGCACATAATTTTGAGGAGAAAATTGCCATTTAGGACTATGTTTTCGTGTTCTTTAATATTCTAAAATTAATATTTCCGTTCTACCAATAGGAAACCGAAAAATTAAGAAAATGACAAAAAAATGAACTTTTGGCGGTCATAGATGGCAGCTGGCAAGAAAGAATATGTGGTAATTCCGAATAGCTAGCGAAGACCCAAGGAAATAGAAAACTAAAACGGGAAAGTCTGTGCCATTCTGTAGCATCACTAGTTAAACTTCTTTGCGCTATTTGAGGGAAAAGTTAAATAAAGAAATTTGTCTCATTGTTGAGAAAATTTTGAAAATGTATTTGAAACCTTCTGTAACCTTCCACTAAAAATCAAAACATCCGTTTCAATCTTACACGTCTTATATGTTTTCAGATCATTTCGCGAATATCAATTTTGAACAAAATCATCTGAACGGTTTAGGCCCTAGCGCTGGGCGGAGACAAACGGAAACACAGACGTTTTCTTGCCAATAATTTTTTCGGTATTTAGGACCCACAAAATGTGAAATCTGAGTATACACTGTATTAGAGGAAGTAATTTACAACGTAAGAAAAGGATGTATCTCCTTTTTTTATAACTGTTTCGATAACTTTTTCGATAACAGACACACAATATCAGTTTTCAAAAAAATTGCTTAAAGCTGCCACAGAATTAAAATACTTTCTTTACTTCGTAGGTGGTAAGGCAAGTAAGTGAAAATTCTATTTCTTCGGGATAAAAAATGAAAAGGCCTGGATTAATAATTTTTAAACTTATGAGTCTCGAGCCGTTGTCTTTTTCAAACTTCCAATTAATATTAATGCCGTCGACAATAGAATGGACATCTACATTTTTAATATATTAAAAATGTATTTATCTCTCTAAGATTATCTAATGATACCTATTGTACGTATTCTTGTTGTTTGAATATTTTTTCTGACAATATTACAAGACTCCAGATCTGAGCCCAACTGCAGTGAACTGGAAACATTCGAGGTCTCCCGCACGGAATGACGTTGTTATGCATGTCATTGCATCTCTATGAGGATACAATATTTATAAGAAAGTGGTGACTCTGAGACGAAAAGAACTACCAACATAAAGAAATTAAGAATTGGAGCAAACACTCTCTAAAACTCAGTTTCAGAGTAGGCCATTTACTTCAATATGCTCCGATATTGTAGTAGGATGGCTGAATCAACCTTCGTCGCCGTGCCGATGGGCCGGTGGCCCCTGCGCAATTGCCCGCCGCACACGCAAGTGAAGCGGGCGGTCGCGCTCGCCAGACGCATCGAATACACTAAGTATATCAACTGTGTACTTGCCTTCCAAAAATAGGAATAAACACTAGTGCTGCGGAATGGCGCAGACTTTCTCGCGTTGGTTAGTTTTCTAATTTCTTTCTCAAATGTACATGACATGATGAAAGAACTTACTTTGGAGAACAAATTTTATTTGGAGGAAAAATCTCTATCTTCAATTTTGTAGTTGTAGAAAGACGCAGAAAAAATTAAAACTTTTGCAATTTTCGGATCTTCAGAGTTAATCGAGAAAATCGGACTTATACTATTCTTTATAAGTGTGTTTTACTCTATTCTTACATTAAATTTAAAGACAAAATTTGGAGCCGTGTTTGTGAAAATTTTGAAATTGTCCGGGGGATTTCTTGTAAAGCACCCCCCAAATTTTGAAGAAAGTTTTTCAAAACCGCGGCGCCTCGAATGGAACCAGATCGCCCGGGGAATATTCATTTTGGAAGAAATCGTACTTATGGTTTAGGCGCTAGTGTTGTTCATAGTCACTGGACAGACGGACGGAAAGCCGAACAGACGGACGGACCGGCAGACGTACAGACGGAAAGACGGACGGACGTTTTGAAAAAAAACAACCTTTTTCGATAACAGGGGGACCCCTAAACGTGTATTTCCGTTAAAAACTCGAAATTGATTATCCGCAGCATTACATAACTTTCCCTACACTGTGTATATTGCTCCGTATATACGTACGTATACGGGAAAGTAAATCATCATCATTTACACTGAAATCATATATATTATTAGTGTAAAGCAGTTTCGATTTACAACTACTACGGATAAATTACGCGCACGATGTCGCTCGGGAAGCATTTTTCTTGAAGCTCTTTTTTCATTATGTCGGCCTTGGGAATCACTTTTTAAATTCTTTTATTATAACAATAAATATTTTCAATAAAATGAGCGGACGGGCAATAAGTGCGATTTGATGGTGATCATTGATTCTCTTCAGAATCGATTCTTGAATCGACGGGAACAGCGGCATGAGAAAGCATGGCCAGAGAGTAGTAGCATTATGCGGCATGAAGAAATTATGACGTTGCACATTGGGACGAAAACTTATTGTACCGTGGCAGCATGCTTCAATACTTCGTGAATTCCGTACGGATGAATTCAGTTAGAATTTTATGTTTTGTATTAGCAGTTTCACATTATACTTAACCATTTACTATTTCATGTTTTAAAACATTGCAGTTGCTGAATATTTTTCAGCAGCTTGCAAAAGCCACGAAAAATCTATTCGAGCGTGGCAGTGAGCTTTGAAATTTGTGAATCCAAAATAAGTAGGAAAGGTACGTATTAATACAATTGGGATTTTATGTGTTACGTTCGCGCTTAACCAAACCTAACTTAACCTAATTTCTTCAGTTGTATTTGTACAAGTAAATTTGTTTCAACTACGAAACCAAACTAATGTAAATAATTTATTCAAAGGAGTAACTGTGTTTCTTTCCTTTTTTATAAATATAAAAAGTAACTTACTATATCCATAAATGTGCTTTTTGCACTATTTCCCCCTTGATTTATTCAGTTGATTATGCGCATTTATTGCAATATTTTTTCTTGATTGATTGGTTTTATTGATCTTTATTACATTAACATTTTCAGCTGTTGTCCATGTGAATTGGTTTCATCTACCAAACTTAACCAAATGTCAGTGCTGCAATAACGTTATATGCAATAGTCTTACTATGGAACTGAATTGTTATGATGTATAATTTGTAGATAGATTGGCATGTATTTGTATACTGATATTGATGAATCATTTTCAGCAAAGTGCTAGGCCACTGACAAATTATTTGTGTGGGAGTGCAGTTTAACTTTTTTCAGCATTCAATTTTTAAAGAAAAGAAAAATAGTAATTTGCTTTACCCGTTGGTGTATTTCTTTTAATATTTTCTCTGATCAATACTGAAAATTACTAATAAATTAAAAAATATAACAATGCTGTAATATTGTTAGTGCTAATACTTTGTTAATATACAACTGAATTATTACGGTTGATCATTTGTAGGTATATTATATCTACAATGTAGTATCATTTGTAGAATTTGTATATTGATGTTGGTGAATTTTTTTTCAGCGACTTGCAAGGTCACTGACTAATTATTTATGTGTGGCTGTTGGTGGAGCTTTGAAATTTGGAAGTTCAAAAGTACGCGTTAATTAATGAATGGAATGATATAAAATTGTGTGTTGTGATACAGTATATCATCATTGCTACAGTAACATTTGACACAATAGTTTATTGTTAGGACTGTAGCGTCATAGCACTGGGCGCGACCGACCGCACAAGTCGTGCAAGGGGGAGGGGTTGGTCCTCTCGTGCCGCGCAGGGGCGGTTGGACCCCCGGGGTCTCTCGAGGGTCTCTCCGCTGGGGGCGTGTCTGAGAAGGCGGCTGTCCGTTCGCACAAGTGATGTGTGACGACAGAAATCGTCTGCAGGTGGACGGCAGGCTCCATCTGCAGTCGGCCCAAATCTCGAGCGGAAATGGCGCTTTGTGTGTGGGAGGTCGGTCACGTGATGCCTCGCAAGGGAGGCGGGTAGAATAAGCTTCCTTGGCATCCGAGGTTGACCGTAGCGATGTGCGGAGGTGATCGCGAGTAGCGTCTTGCGAGGCGTGGCTTTTCGCCACCGGACAAGAGACCAGGGGCGACGCTAGTGTAGCGAGCTGGGGTTCTCTTGGCAAATACTGAGGCGGCTCGTCTCTGGAGTCGGAGTGCTGTGAAGAGCAGCGTTCCTTAGGAGTGTTCCTTAGGAGTGTTCCTTAGGAGTGTACATAGTGTAACAAACTATTGTAAATAAATATTTAGTACAGTAAACTCCGTGTCTGTGTTCTGCCTCCTCTCATGACGACGTCACAGGACATAACCGAGTTGGTATGATTTGTAATTTGTAGCTACAATGGCATGTAAGAGGCGTTTGACTTTGGAAAGCTAACGTAAAAAAAGGAAGAAAGATCAAAACAACAGAAACAGTCCTCCACGCCAAGTTAATGTTGTCAGAGGATCAGGGGAAGCAGATGTAGCAGTCTACAAAGAAGTATACATAGTACAGCCAAACCATAGTGTGAACAGGAAGGGACATGATGCTCCAAACATAGAACATGATGCTCCAAAACGATAAAGATGTCCAGAAAGTTTATTTTGAAGAAATGCCTGTATTTTTTGAGTACTGTAACTAGAGACATTTTGCCTCCGAAAAAGCACAAGGCAGGTTTATTAAGCCAAGCAAAATAAAATCTGATATTGTTTCCCCTATTGAGGTTCCTGAACTCCTAGGAAAATTAATTACAATGACGAAAGATCAAAACATTACTTAAGTAATATTAGAAGTTATACTAATGTTCTAGCATTTGTCTCTGTGCAAGCAAATCTTTTAACATTTAAAAACCATAGACCGTACTGTTACGCATTCAAGGGCATATATACCATTCAGTGATAACTGTACATCTCAATAATGACAATCCTTTAAAGTACGAAAGTCTCTCTTCATTCGATACTCGGACAATTCTTTACAGTTCAGAATAAATCAAGGTACTAATAACGAATGCGAAGCAGATTTAATGATATTATTGATGCACAGGCTTCTCAATGTCAATCCGTATGCCCAATTGTTTCAACATAAAGTTGATGTGAAACAAATTTGAAACAAACTGTTCTAATTCTGTTCCTATTTACCATCTCATTTTTTTCTGCGGAATACTTTTGATAAAAGACATTACGATCTATCTACAACTGTAGAAATAGCTGCAGTATTTCTAAGTGACGATGGCGGTCCCTCCAACAATATTCTTTCACAATTCATTCTGAAGAATTTGGTCATCGAATAAAAATAATATCTGCTCTCGACTCCGATACTGATCCCATGTCTTATCCATTACTTTATGTACATAGAGAATCATTGTGGAAGCTTTGGATGTGTCTTGATTCCGTTCACACAACTTCGGTTTGTAATGTTGTTACTCAGTTGCAGTACTATTCTTATCGCTTAGCAATAAGAGGTGGTTTCAGCAATTTGCACAGTTCTGGAAGACTGTTCCAACAATATGTTGTAGATTCTTACATCAAAATTTTATCAAAAACAAAATAAACAAAATATTTAGCATCCCTTATAACTTTTTAGGTACAAAATAATTCTGTTTGGTGGTGAATTCCATTATATTCTTAAGAGTTCTCCGAAAATAATAAAATATTATGTGTAGAACAGTACTTGTGAATAGTTAAATAATTAAGTAATATTTATTTGATATCTTGCATCTTCATGCATGCTGAGGAATATTAACATTTCACTTATAATACCAACACAGGCTCTTTCTTCTCTAGAGGAAACACAAACATTTTTCCAGCTTGAAATTGAGTTGTTTCTGTGCCACTTCAGATAATCTCTCTTAATATTACTGCAATGCATACATACATTACAATAAAGAGGGAATGCTTTAAACAGATTTCAATATCGCGCATGGAATTACAAAATGTATCCCCCCTAAGAACTACATTGTACATTGGAGAGCTAAAAAAGTGTATGACCTGCAATTGTCTCAAGTTAGATTAAATTTTATAAAATGAAGAGGAAAAATATTGTTTTGGGGATACTATATTTTTGAGGATAGACAGTCCTGAGAGCTTAGACAATGGATGTGTTATTGTATCAAAATAAATTTCAATACTTGCGTTAGTTACGTTTTCCACTTTGATGTGCAACGTATCATGTACCAGTAAACTGAAATTGACGTTTTATAATACATTTATTCATGTTTCAAACTGAATAGATTTAAAAAGTAGGTTCACATGGTTTTTATTCATAATTGCATGAAGTTACGTTGTTAACAATGAATACAATCACTTTCATGTAGTGGAAAAATAATGATTCACGTTCATTCATTACCATATATGTATGGTATATTGTAACAAATTCTTTACACGTAAAATTTTAATCACTCATATAAATGGAGACTAATATATCAAGAAATTTTTTAAAAACTGTATGATAAATATATTGTCATTGAATTGCAAAGACATTGTTTTCATTTTGTAAACCTTTCAATCCTTCATCTGAAAAAGACCTTACTTTTGCAAGTTTCTTTTCTTTACCTGATCGCTTACCGAATGGAGAAAAAAGAAACCGCTCATTTAATGAGCGAATATACCTCTAGTAGTATCTAATATTTTTACTTTCTCGATACTTCTTGCGCCGTATAGAACTAGTGTTAGAGAATGGCACAGACTTTCCCATATTAGTTTTCTATTTCGTTTGGTATCAGCTAGCTATTCGCGCTTGCCAAATATTCTTGCCATCTGCCATCTATCGCCGCCCAAAGAACTTTTTTTATTTTATTAATTTTTCGATTTCCTAATGGTAGATCGGAAATATTATTTTAAGAATATTAAATAACAGTAAAAACTCGCCCTAAATATTAATTTTCTTTCAAGAATTTGGAGCCCTTTTTAAGAAAATGGAGTTTAAGCGCAACTATAAGTGCAAAATTTTAAGCTCTTTTTCACAAAAAATTTTTGAGTTTTCGAGAAACTTCATTTGATGTCATTTAAAGCACTTTAAATCACAAATACAATAGTGTTTACAAATTGCTGGTAAAGCGCATATTAAATGTGTGAGAAATCTTTCAAAAAAATTATTTATGTAATTTTTGCAAAAACAATAAATACCGCAAAGTAAAATTACGTCATATTCAAGAGTGCAATTAGCACCATTCGTTTGAAAAGTTTGAAGAAAAAATTTGGCGCCATTTACGAGAAATGACGTTTCAGTGTTTCTGAAAATGCGGGAATTTAAGCTAGTTTTCACAGAAAATAATTGAGTTCTCGAGAAACTTAACTTGACATTATTTAAAGCAAATGTACTCATAAATATAGTATTGTGAATAAATCCCCTCTAATGTAAATATTACTGACGTGAGAGATAAGTCAAAAAATTACATTTTTTGTTTTCGAAAAATTTTATTTGAATTCATTTAAAGCACATTAACCCACAAATACAATAGTGTTTACAAATTGTGAGAAACGTACATATTAACAGTGTGAGAGATCTTTTTAAAAAATGACATTTGTGTAATTTTTTTAAAAAAGAAAGAGTACTTCAAAATGAACTTTACGTCTTAATAAAGAATGTAATTAGTACCATTCGTTCCAAAAGTTTGAAGAAAAAATTTGCAGCCATTTTTGAGAAAATGGCGTTTGAGCGTTTCTGAAAATACGGAATTTTGAGCTAGTTTTCGCAGAAAACAATTGAGTTTTCGAGAAAATTTATACATTATTTACAGCACATACAAGCAGTATACATTTGTATACTCACAAATACACATGTTGAGAACAATTCACCGCCAATGTAAATATGAACAACGTGAGAGTCGAGTCAAAAAAAATTGATTATTGTAATTTTAAAAAAAAAAACAGAAGAATAGAGCCACATGATTTTTCTGTCATCTTATAGAGTGTATTAGGCACTATCCCTACCAAACATTTAAGGAAACATTTGGAGCCGTGTTTGAGAAAATCGTGTTATAGTAATATTTTAAAACTGCACATGTTGCACGCAATACTGCGCAAAAATTACTCCAATTTTCTAAAAAATGTACATGATCTTAATGAAAGAACTCACTATGGAGAACAAAATTTATTTAAAAGAAAAATCTTTATCTTCAATTTTGTAGTTGGAAGAAGATGCCAAAAAAAATTCAAACTTCTCGAAATCTCAACCGTTTTCTGTGAAAACTAGCTCAAAATTCGCTCAAACGCCATTTTCTCATAAATGTCCCAAATTTTTCTTCAAAATTTGGAACGGATAGTGCTAATTGCACTTTTTTTATGACGTAAAGTTTATTTAAAGGTATTTTTACTTTCCCGTATACATACGAACACACGGAGTGATATATGTAGTATAGGGAATGTTATGTAACGCTGCGCGAAATCGCGAATTTTCGTCAGAAAAAATTCATTGCCCGGCACTGAGAACGAAAAAGTGGATAAAACAAGTTCCTAAATTAAGAAAAAAAACCTAACACGTGGTGTAGCCAGAAACCCAGTTTTGTGGGTCCTTGATACCGAAAAACCAATTGAAAGGAAAACGTCCGTCTCTCCGTCCGTCCGTCGGTGAACACTACTAGCGCCTAAACCATTCGTACGATTTGTTCCAAAATACATATTCACCAGTCCATCTGGTTCTAGTCAAAGCTTTGAGATTTTCAAAAAGATTCTTTAAAATTCAGGGTACTTAACATGAATCTCCCCGGACATTTTCAAACTTTTCTCAAAAATGGCTGCAATTTTTTTCTTTAAATTCTTATTAGAACAGAGTAAAACGCATTTATTAAGGTGGCATAGGTTCGATTTTCACGGATAACTCTGAAGTTTCGAAAATCGTGAAAGTTTGAATTTTTTTCGGCGTCTTTTTCCAACTACAAAATTGAAGATTGAAGAGATTTTTCCTTCAAAAAAGTTGTTTTTTTCTTAAAGTTCATGTACAATTTTTCGAAAATTTTAGTACTTTTCGCGCAATATTGCGTGTAATATGTGTAATTTTAAAAAAATACAAAAATAGATTTTCTCAAAAACGGCTCCAAATTTTTTCTTTAAACTTTTGGTAGAGTTAGTGCAAAATGTTCCCTATGAGATGACATAAACTTCATATCTATTCTTTTGTTTTTTCAAAAATTGCAAAAATGTAATTTATTTGACTTGTCTCTCAGGCCGTTAACATTTACATTAGTGGCGATTTGTTTACATTATATTTATGAGTACTTGTGCTTTAAATAATGTCAAGTAAAGTTTCTAGAAAACACAACCATTTTCTGTGAAAAGTAGCTCAAAATTCCGCATTTTCAGTAATGCTCAAACGCCATTTTCTCATAAATGTCTAGAAAAAATGTCTTCAAACTTTTCGATCGGATAGTGCTAAATGCACTATTTGATATGACGTAATGTTTATTTTGAGATATTTTTTTGTTTTTTTGTTGTTTTTGTAAACATTAAATTGTAATATTTGTGAGTGTATGTGCTTCAAATGACTTCAAATGAAGTATTTTTAGAAACTCAAAACAAAAGGAGAAAGCAAATTTCGCATTTTTAGTAGTGCTAAAATGCCATTTTCTTTAAAAGGGCACAAAATTTATATGAGAAAATTGCCATTTAGGACTAGGTTTTTGTGGTCTTTAATATTCTAAAATGAATGTTTCCGTTCTACCATTAGGAAACCGAAAAATTAAGAAAATGTCAAAAATATGTAGTTTGTGCGGTGATAGATTGCAGCTGGCACGAGTATGTGGCAATTCCGAATAACTAGTGCAGACCCAAGGAAATGGGAAAGTCTACGCCATTCTGTAGCACCACAAGTTACTTTCTCGCCTTACGAATACTTCGTAAGAAGAGAATGTTATGTAATCGTGCGCCGGAAAACGGGGAATTTTCGCCAGAAAATCCCTTATAGCTGGGGTCTGGTAACGGGAAAATGGATTTAACGTGTTGCTAAATTTAGAAAAAATATCTCTATCTCGTCGTGTTGTCAAAATCCATGTTTTGTTGCTTCTTTATACTGCAAAATCGATTGACGGCAAAACGTCGGTGTGTCCGTCTGTGGTCAACGCTATAGGTATTGGCTATGGAATGACACAGACTTTCTCGCAGTAGTTTATTGTACTTATGCCGGCATTGAAAGGTAAAGGAAATCAGTTGACTGCAGAAGAATCAAACGTATCTCAACTCGGTACAAAACTACGATGGGTTGTAGAAGCCGTTCACGGCATTAGGGGGAAAAGTTTAAATTATTACACCATCAGCTAGATAAACTATTACCTGTTGTACGAACGTTTTCAAACTCCAGTTTAATCCAGTAAATGTAAAGAAACGTTCTTCTGGCAAAGAGAATTGACTAATTTGATCCCGATTTATTATTTTGCATTTTTACTTTGAATAAAAAATATTATTCGATGTATAATAAAAATTTCCAACAACACTAAGTCATTTTCTATTATTTTTTATCAATTTGACAATATTATATTTTTATAAACCTATTTAAAAACATTATGTTATTTAAGACATGGAAATCGTAAAAAAGCGTGGTTACAAAATCCGCCAGGTCGTAAATCAAATCCTAGGCATTTGCCTGTTGGAGCACTCAAAAGCATATGAAGTTGTCTACATTTCATAAGTAGCACTATCTGAAACTCCTTCTGGAAGTTTATGAATAAGGTGAATTTTTATTAAAAAAATTAATTTTTAATTAACATTTTTATAGAAAAAAATATTTTAATCAATTTATTACTTTATTAATGAACGGAAAGGCATCTACATGTCAATTTTGTAACCAATTATATCGGCAATATTCACATCAGAAGCAAAGAAATGAAATAAATTCCGTAAAATGATTATTTTCTTAATTTAAACACGAAAAACTGTTTTTTCGCTGTAAGTACTTACCATGTGGATATTTTAGCCTCATGTTTTGAAAATAAAAAGGTTCTACATCCAAACATGTGGGGAAAATCTGAGTCGAATTGCAAACTAAGGCCGGAAACCCCCCTTATCCGGCGAGAGCCTTTACAAAAAACATGTGCATGACCTTAATGAAAGAACTCACTATGAAGAAACAAATTTTATTGGAAGAAACATTTCTGTCTTCAATTTTGTAGTTGTAGGAAGAGGTCGAAAAAAATTCAGGTTTTTCCAATTACGGAAATTCAGGGTTAACCGTGAAATTCGGAACGATGCCACCTTCATAGTTTTTTCATAGTGTTTTACTCTTCTTACAAGAAATTTAAAGAAAAAAATTGGAGCTATTTTGAGAAAATTTTGAAAATATCCAGGGAGCTTCATTTAAAGTACCCCCAAACTTTAAAGAATGTTTTCCAAAATCTGAAAGCTTTGACTCGAGCCAGATGGACATGGGTTTCTTCAATTTGGAAAAAACCCTACGCATGATTTAGTCGCTAGTGGTGTACACAGACGGATGGACAGATTGAAGTTTTTCCGTCAGTTGGTATTTCGGTATCAAGTACCAATATGACAAGGATTTTGTCTACACCACATGTTATGGAATTTTTATCTTAATTTAGCAATTGTATTTATCCACTTTTCCGTTATCAGGGCCCAGCAATGATTTTTTTCTACAGAACATCCGCAAATTTTCACGCAACATTACACAACTTTACCTATACTACGCATATTACTCAGTATATGTATACGGGAAAGTAAAAAATATGTTTAATAGGCATTTCATTTCGCGGATCTTCATATTTATATTATAAGCGATTTACTTGTTCCTGTAGTTCCAGAAGAACTTTAATAATTAAACGAACAGTAACCCTGGCGAAAATCCGTGTTGTGGTGGTCTGTACAGCAATTGTGCACTATGTGTTTTTCACTTCGTGCCCTGTTCCTGTAGATACTGTAGAGTAGTTCACATCTCTTGTACACTTAGTTTGAAACCGTTTGTACTCATAAAGAACACAACGTGTCCATTTCCACATCCGCTTCTCTCCGTTTCGGCACTTCTCTCAAACTTGATGTACATTTCAACATCGCCCTCATTTCATTATACATTCGTACATTAAAGGCCTGTTAAAAACCTCCCGCAAGCTGTACACGTTGTTTACACATCCATTTCACCAATTTTTTACGTACATCACGTAAATCACGTACACATACATCACAATCTTTACATACATCACGCACCTGATGAAGTAGTGCATGTGTGACACGCTACGAGATACGGGAACACGTATGTTTTATTTAAAGTGACAGTGGTGAGTGTTATGATTAGAGACCGGATTTTTATGTAATTACATATTTTTTGTCTTTCTTGTTCTTTTAATCTTGACGAATTGTCGCCGACCTAATTAACAACTTTTTCATATTTTACATATTTTTACATATTTGGCACTATATTACATATTTTACATATTCAGCTACTTTCTCAACATATTTCTTGGTTTCTATCAATTTTCTTACATATTTTATGAAAAGAAGTATTTTCAAAAAAAATCTGCTCGTGGTACGCTTCGTGAAGACGCGGTCGGATATTCAAAAGTCCGACGCGCCTGCTTCAGTTATCTCAGTGGGGGGAAGTGCGAGTCAGCAACAAACCATTCTCACCTTTGTGTGTGAAAAGTATCACTGACGCCGCGTTTCGTGATCATTAACCTTAATTTCCAAGAAACTTTGGCGATCGCCGTCGTGTAACAGTTCGATGAGAATATTCCTTTCTGCAGTGATTGTTTGCTGGTCGTAGATTTCGCCCGTTTTGTACGATGGCTTCTATTGCGTCTAGTCTGGCTGCTAAACTACATTCCTGAATAACAATCTGGAGGTTTTACTACTGATGGGAAAGTAGTATGCTGCAAGTGAGCATCAACTTGTGCTTTCCAAGTGATTTTTAAAACGTTTGCATTGTTTTTAAAATTTGTATAGGACATTTTTTATAAATGTAAGTTTGTATTATGTAAATGAGTTTTATAATTAGATTATTTTAATATTATATATTATATACGATTTTACATATTTATTACATATTCGTACTGTTTTCATTACATATTTATGTACATAATTTGACTTTCATACTACATATTTTTCCGGTCTCTAGTTATGATAAAAGAGAATTTTTAGATCGTGTTGAATGCTGGAGTACTGACAAAGGAGGACGCAAACATGGTTTGGTTAGTGCAGCAGTGAGTTCGCGCCCTTTTAAAAGATTGCAGTTTGGCTATATACTAGGCTAACCAGTGGTCAGTATGCGGATTTCGTAATGTAAGCGGCAGTTTACTGTGGAAATCTCATAATTTCATTTCAAATTTCTTGCTGGATGGATGTCCCTCTGAATGTCTACTCTTACCAAACGCAAACATGTTACCAAATTTAAACCAAAATTACCAAACGCAACCATGTTTAGTGGTACACAAACACCTTTCTTATCATCATTAATGAATTAGTGGCCCGTAAAGAGTTAACACATGAAATAATCTTAACGCAGTTATGTTTAATGGTAAGCAAACACGTTTCTTTAATTGTGGCTAAATTAAATGTACACATAATAATAATAATAATAATAACAATAACAAGGAATAAGATATCAGCAATAGGTAGTTTGGCGGTGCCTGTAGCCGAATACAGTTTCGGACTAGTAGACTGGACTGAACAGGAAATTCGCATCATGGATCGAAAAACCAGAAAACTGCTTACAATGCATCATGTCGCCCACCCCCGAGCTGATGTACATAGACTTTATGTGTCACGTAAGGAAGGAGGAAGAGGCCTGAGACAAATTGAAGCCTCCTGGCACAATGCAATAACCGGGATGGGAAAGTATGTAGTCAGCCATCAAGATGACCCACTAATGAGGCAGGTCATGAAATCTGACCGAAGAATGGGAAACAGAGGCATTGTAAGTGTAGCGAGAAGCATTGCGAACAAGACTATGCAAGACACCCAGAATGACAGAGACACTGAACTTCTGATGCTACTTAACATGAAATTTGAGACACAGAAAATGTTAAAGAAATCGTGGAGACACAAACCACTCCACGGACAATACCTAAAAAGAATGGACAAGGTGCAGATCAATAAAGATCAATCATTTATGTGGCTTAAAAGGGGAAGAATGAAGCCAGAATCGGAAGCACTTGTAATAGCTGCCCAAGATCAGGCCTTGAGAACACGACATTATGATAAAGCGGTTCTCAAAATTTCCCAAGATGATAAATGCCGCATTTGTCAGGAACACGTAGAAACCATTGATCATATTGTCTCAGCTTGTCCAATTCTAGCAAAGACCGAATATTTGAAAAGACACGACAGGGTGTGTAGCTACCTCCACTGGCAGATCTGTACCGCCCTCGAAGTTCCAAACACATGCCCCAAGTGGTACGAACACTCACCGAAACCGGTGACGTCTGTTGGATTGTGCACGATATTGTACGACCAACAAATTCAAACTGATCGCACGATAGCAGCAAACAAACCGGATATAGTCATCCGGGATATGGAGAAAAAATCATGTTTACTTGTCGATGTTGCTGTACCTTGCGATCAAAACGTCGTTACTAAGGAGGCAGAGAAACGTCTTAAATACAAGAGTTTGGAAATCGAGATCAGCCGAATGTGGGGCGTAAAAGCACAGGTCGTACCGATAGTTATCGGAGCTCTGGGATTTGTTCCGCAAAATTTGAGTAAGAACTTGTCTAAACTCCCAGGTAATTCAAAGGACTGGGAAGTGCAAGAAATAGCTTTATTTGGAACAGCCCACATTTTGCGCAAAGTACTGTAGAGGCACCGATAGTCCCTAGATCTACTCCTTAGGTAGCTGGTTGCAACCTGGAGTAGATTTTATATTCAGCCGACTTATAACATCTTTTGTCGTGATGTAATGGAAAAATAATAATAATAATAATAATAATAACAACAACTCCACCTAGGGAGTACACGACCTTGCAGTTGATGGTGGAACATGAGTACCCCCACGAGCCTGAGGGCTATGTCAGTGGTAGCCTAGCTACCGGTAGGGCCTCCCTTGCTGAATAGGCTGAAGGTGATGAGTCAGACGAAGAAGTACTCCACCTTGAGGAGAGTGGGAAGTAAGTAGAGAGGGAGGAGTCATGAACCTTTTGGACCTCCTGTTATCGGCCCATGGAGGGTACAGGGGAGAAACTGGGTTGGCACACCAGGCCACTGATTAGAGTGGAAGCCCGAACCTTGCATTAGCCAGCGAAGGAGGCTGCCTTCAGCAGTCAGTGAAAATACCGTAGGGTTTAGTAATGCCGACTGGCGATCGGAGGGAGCCCTTGCTGGGCCCTGCGGAGGGATGCCCCGAGGCCACTGTGGGTCGCAGTAACGGATGGCAGGAAATAATCCAAGGGTTAAGTGTGATCTGTGAAATCGAACTTGCGTCCTGCGAATCTTCACTTAAAACCAATGAGCAAAATGGATAGGACAATAAATGTAATGAATCTTACCGTGCCTTGTTCCACAAATGTCCCACACCTGCTCAGAAACCGAGCTAATGTCACTTTGTCGACATCTGGCCATCCCACGGATGTTAATCCCAGGGACTCAGAGCCGGCAGTAGCTCGAAGCCATCGTCAGAGATGGACCCGGGATGAATTAAAGGAGGAGATGTGGTGCTATTACTATGCAAAAGCGAAAAATGGGGGCTCAGAAATAGAAGTTTTCAAGGTATGGAGAGAGCGGAACCCAGATATGAGACCTACCCTAGACTCAAAGAAGCTTGCCAGTCAGCGACGATACATACCCAGCAGTGGAAAATTCACAGCAGAAACACTTGCAGACATCCAGAGAAACGCGGAGTATGTTCTTCGATCAAACTATCCACATGACGAACATTTAGAACCATCTAATATCCCTGAAAACGATGGTCCCCTTGAAGGTTCATCTCTTCCAAATGAAACATCCGTCAGTGGTGAAAATTCATCTGGCCATGAGTCACACGATAAGGGCGTGATGCGGGACCTCCTCCGACGCGAGATAGGACGAGTTCGTCTACTTCCATTCGAATCTCGTGCAACGTTGAGGAGAATTTACGAAAATGCTAAAGCTAAGAGAGTGGTAGACACAGCGAATTCTGTCTTAAATGAGGTTGTACAGACTTCAAGTAGAGATCTAGGTATTACTGAAATCAATCACATCGAGTATGCAACTGGATATCTAGTATCTCAGATAATCTTGAGGCCAGCCAAGAACACCGATGACCGACAGCCAGACAGAGTAAAAAGCTCCCTACCTCCATGTGCGAAAAGAATTATGAAACGGATAGCCGACACACGGCGTGAAATATCACTCCTAGCCGAGGCATCTTCTAAATCAAACCACACTTATAAAGTTCAACAAAAAATACTCCATATTGAACAAAAATACCTAATTGATAATGACACAACAAAGCTAATGGTAGTGGAAAAGCTAAAAGAGAAAATCCAAGCATGGGCTCAATGAATAAGACGGTACAAACGTAGAGAAGATTTCCGTGTACAGAACCGGTTGTTTCAAACAGACGCGAAGAGATTCTATCACAGTCTGGCTGAAAAACCGAATAGCAATGCTGCCCCTCCCTCAAAAGATGACGTTCGTACATTTTGGGCAGATATCTGGGAGAAAACCAGTTCCTCCAATAAAGACGCATCTTGGCTCCAATCTGAAGTTGATGCTGCCAATGGACTCGTGGAAACAGTGGAACATGTTCAAGGATTCTCGGAAGAGAACCTATGCCAAACAATTAAGAACATGTGAAACTGGAAATTCTCCGGGATTGATAAGATTCAGATTTATTGGATTAAAAAATTAACAGCATTACATTTTTATCTAGCAAAGGGTGTTAATAAAATTTTAGAAAACCCTAAGGAACTCCCCGAATGGCTCACTCGCGGCATCGCGTATTTGTTACCCAAAGCGGGAGACAGCTCTTTAGCGAAGAACTACAGGCCAATTACGTGTCTGCCAGTAATGTACAAACTTATAACTGCAGCCATAGCTGACAAAATGTATAGACAACTAGAAAAGAGCCATCTGTTGCCAGTTTAACAGAAAGAATGTCGTCAAGATTCCTATGGCTGTAAGGAAATCTT
Source organism: Acheta domesticus (assembly GCA_031308135.1). Taxonomy (NCBI): domain Eukaryota; kingdom Metazoa; phylum Arthropoda; class Insecta; order Orthoptera; family Gryllidae; genus Acheta; species Acheta domesticus. The sequence continues at coordinate 91,367,141 of JAHLJT010009436.1, read as the reverse complement.
GCTTCTGAATAAAATAATCTTGAATAATGTAAAAAAATGAAAACGTAATTTAAGCATGGCTTGGATTGACTACCAGAAGGCCTTTGGATAGTGTACCACACGATTGGATTTTGAAGACCCTGGAGATCTATCGATTTCGTCCTAGACGTTTTGCAAGGCTAGTATGAAGTTGTGGGAGTACCAGGTTACTAATACATAGCGGAAAAGAATTAGTAGAAACAAGAAGTATTCAGATTAACAGGGGAATTTTCCAAGGAGATTTGCTATCCCCTGTGTTGTTTTGCTTTAGTTTGATCCCACTATCGAGACAGCTGTCGCACACTGACTTTGGTTACAAGCTCCATGGTGATGAAAGGCCTGTATCACATTTATTTTGCATGGATGATCTTAAAGTGTTTGCTAAGAATGAACCGATTCTCTCCCAAATGCTGTCTGTCGTGAATGACTTTAGCAATGACATCTGCATGAAGTTTGGTCTTGACAAGTATGCAAAAGTCAACTTAAAAAGAGGCAAAATGACAATGTCAGAGGGCATTGAAGTTGATACGCATACTGTGAATCAAGATCTTGAGCCAGGTAAAACTTATCTGGGCATTTTTATTTTTTATTTTGTCAAAAAAACAGTAAAAACTGTATATGACGTGTGGGTAAAGAAATTTATCTGCGCACATTTTCTTGAGGGCCTGAATAAAAAAAAACACGAAAAAATGAATTTAGAAAATAATTATTTTAGAAAAATAAAGATATTTGAAAAATGTTTTTTCCCGAGTAAGAGAAAATCAATTTCAACTGTAAATGAACTACAAGCAAAAGGAGTGCTCAACATAACGTGCGCACAGTGAAGCTACATTTACGTCCAGAAGCAAAACAAGGGGCCATCTCAGCATTTGCTCAATGGATCAGGGAAATTGGACAAAAACCTGATCGAGATGGGGGTCATTGACCCGGAAGCTGAAGTACATTACTTGTTACAGGCGTATTAAATATTTTTTTAAAATGTATACAATGCAAACACAAACTAATTCATTATATATCTTTGTTTTGTTACATTAAACTTTTTTTTCACGATCAGTGTAGTCTCTAATTGTATAGAAACAGTTTTGCAGCAGAAAAGATTTTACTTTTAACTTAAATTTGTGTACCGACTTTAATTGTTTTATATCATCTGGCAATGCGTTGTAAAGTAACGTACATGTATTGTATGTTGATTTCTTGTACTGAGCTGTTGATACTGACACTTGATGCACGTGATTTCTACGGCGTGTGTTGTAATTATAAATATCAATATTGCCTGAAAATATGTTCCCTCCGTTAAGTGGGTCATTTTTGACAAATATTACAGATTCGTAAATAAATAGACAAGGCAATGGTAGGATTCCCAGCTCAATGAAAAGAGCTTTGCAGGAATCACGTGGAAGGCATTTTTTCATTATTCGAATAATTTTCTTTTGCAATCTGAAGGTCTGAATACTACAGGATGAGCTTCCCCAGAATATTATGCCATATCTCAGGCGGGAATGCACATTTGCAAAATGAACGCAACGAGCTGCATGAAGGCTGACAGAATTTGAAAGAATTCTGAATGCGTAGCATAATGAACTTAATTTAGTGTTTAATTCTGTTATATGTACATTCCATTTGAGGTTTTATTGAATTGAAAGACCTAAAAATTTTGTTGCCTCAACATCAGCTAATTGCATATTGTTCATTTTCAATGGAACATTCGATTTCACATTTGAGATGCAGAAATGCATTGAAACAGTTTTTCTTTCGTTAACAATTTATTTGTTATTATTAAACCAATTTGAAACTTCTGAAATTGTACTATTTACTGCTTCTTTTTTGCAAAGAACATTCGTGTCATCAGCAAACAGAACCGTTCTTCCATTTTTAATAGACCAGGGCATATCGTTTACATATAACAGAAAGAGAATAGGACCTAAGATCGAACCTTGCGGGACCCCATGCTCAATTGGCAAAGAATTGGAAATATAAGTATGTAATGTCCTTTCCTGCCAGTATGGTATTTCTACTCTTTGAGTCCGATGTTTAAGGTAAGAAGTTATCCAATCTAGGGCAATACCACGAATTCCATACGAAGGTAATTTTGAGAGCAAGATTTAATGGTCAATAACGTCAAAAGCTTTAGAGAGATCTAAGAATATTCCAATGGGTACTTCATTTTGGTCTATTGATGAAGCAACATCTTTGAGAAAAGAAAAAATGGCAGTTTCCGTAGATTTTGATTTTCTAAAACCGTGTTGTGAGTCTGAAAACGCTCTGTTTTTCCTGAGAAATGTTTCCATTCGTAAGTAGAAAAGCCTTTCTAATATTTTTGAGAAAACTGACCAAAGAGAAATTGGCCGGTAATTTTGAATATCATTTTTGTTCCCTTTTTAAAAAGTGGCTTCATTTTTGCTGTTTTGAAAATATCTGGAAATATTCCTGTACATAAAGAAGCATTGAAAATGTGAGTTAACGGATGTATAAAGGCAGGTGCACAAGTTTTTAATAGACAATCCGGAAATTCATCTAAACCAGATGAATATTTATTTTTTAGTTTACTGACTATTCTGAGGATTTCGTTGGGAGAAGTTTCGGAAATAAACATCGCATCTGAAATTTTTTGGGAAGTGTAAAATGTTGAATTTTGTGATTTTAGTCCCTTCCTGAGATCAGACGCAATTCTGGAAAAGTGTTTGTTGAAGAGATTGGCAACTTTTTCCGGATTACTCGTTTCTCTTTCATTATCTTTTAAAATAACATTCTCTACAATGTATCGAGATGATGTGGTTGTATTTTTTACGATATCCCACATTGCTTTAGTTTTGTTACTAGCGCTCAAAATGTCCGGACTATTTTTCATTATTTTTGCCTGAACTATTACTTTTCTTAAAATTCTTTTATATTCTCGGAAGTATATATGGAAACCGGGTGATACATTATGATGTTTAGAAATAAAGTAAAGCGTACGTTTGTTTTTACACGATGGTCTAATTCCTTGTGTGATCCAAGTATTACTTTTGCTTGAAATGTTTAATTTTCTCTTTTTAAGAGGAAAGCACGCGTTAAAATGAATTGAAAGCTTGGAGAAAAATAAATTATATTTTTCATTTGTGTCAACAGCGTTATAAACTGCGTCCCATGATTCCTTCATCAAGAAGCCCGTAAATAATTTTATATTAACTTTAGTGAATGCTCTGCACATGCGTGTATTATTTATTGTGTCAGTGTTTATGTTCTTAGTAATTGTAAGAATTTGTGCATCGTGGTCACTGTATCCTAGATTATGCGTTATTATTTCATATGTAGTTGTGGTTTTGTTAATTATAATTTGATCTAATGCTTTTTGTGATTTAAGCGTATTCCGTGTAGGTACATTCACTGTAATGTCTAAATTAAAAGAATGAAATAAATTGAGAAACTGCTCTTTTTCGTGGGATTCGCTCAGAAAATCAATATTGAAATGTCCACATACAACAATGGATTTAAAAGAGAGTTTACTAATTTTGTTCAGAATTATCTCTAGATAATTGAAGAATGTGAGACCATCTCGAACGACACAATGAATGAGAGAGTTCGCAGGGAGAATTACAGAAGAGTGAGATTGTTTCTGCAGTCCGCTCTGAATTCCAGGAATAAAATATCAGCAATAGGCAGTTTGGCGGTGCCTGTAGCCGCCTCAAAGCTTCGGACAAGTGGACTGGACTAAGCAGGAAATTCGCATCATGGATCGAAAAATCAGAAAACTGCATACAATGCATCATGTTGCCCACCCTCGAGTTGATGTACATAGACTCTATGTGTCACGTAAGGATGGAGGAAGAGGACTAAGACAAATTGAAGCCTCCTGGCACAATGCAATAGCCGGGATGGGAAAGTATGTAGTCAGCCATCATGATGACTCACTAATGAGTCAGGTCATAAAATCTGACCGAAGAATGGGAAACAGGCATTGTAAGTGTAGCTAGAAGCATTGCGAACAAGACTATGCAAGACACCCAGAATGACAGACACTGAACTTCTGGTGCTACTTAACATGAAATGTGAGACACAAAAAAGTTACAGAAATTGTGGAGAGACAAACCACTCCACGGACAATATTTGAAAGGAATACTTTATGCGGACGATTTAGTTCTATGCTCAGAAACGATTGAGGGATTACAGACGAGTTTAAACACCCTAGAAAGATATAGTGTAGCATGGGGACTAAAAGTAAATATTCAAAAAACGAAAATTGTTGTCTTCAAGAATGGGTTTATTTGGGGTAACAAAGAGAAATGGTATTACGCACAGGAGGAACTCGACCGTGTTAAAACTTTTACTTATCTTGGTGCAAAATTCTCTATGAACGGGGGATGGAATAAACACATAGTTACGGCTCATAGTAAAGGAAGAATTGCTCTCAAAGAAATCGGTTGCGTAATGCGTAGAGTACCGGAATTGCCTAAAGGTGCGACACAATGTTTAATTCGCTAGTGCTCCCAGCAATGAATTACGGGGCGGAAATCTGGGGCGTGGACATAATAGACAGATTAGAAAGCATCGAAACAGATTATTATAAATTAATTCTCGGAGTCTCTAGATTCGCAGCTAATGCCGGCGTCTTATGAGAGGTAGGTAGTGTAGGAATTTGGAAAGATTTAAAAATGAAAGCCATTAAGCTTTGGATTAGATTAGCAAGTGAAGAGTCTGACACGCTTATTCGCAGGTGCTTTAGAGCGCAATTACAGGAAAACGATCAGCGCTATTGGGTGTACAAAGTGAAACGGGTACTAGAACGCGCAGGTTTGGGAGATGTTTCTCCTGAAATGGTTGAGAATAGGGGAACACGGGAGATAGAACGGTTAATTTCAGATCAACTTTCGGATATTAAAAGGCAAGATATTCTGGCAGCATCGGCAGAAAAATGTTCGTTAGTGGTACAAATTCACACGAGTCCTGTATGGGGATGCGAAAGTTACGTACACACACTTAAAAGGGATGCAAGAGGGGGATACGCCTGGTTTAGGGTAGGAGGGTGGATGCAACGTAGAATGAAGGATTCGAATGACAATGGAATCTGTGTACTTACGGTGATAGAGAAGATTGGATCCACATCCTGTTAAATTGCTGCGCTACAGAAACTTGGAGAGGAAAATGGATGGGAATGGGGAACTATTGCTTCCAATTCAGAAACATAACGCTCGCTCAAAACATATTAGCTGATAATAGATCTCACTTCATGAAAGAATTAGGAACATTTTTAGGAAAGGTTCGAACTGTCAGGGAAACGGTAATCAGGGAATGGGAAAACAGCACTGGTTAGTAGTACGAGCGGAGCTTAGACTGGAGATGAAATAATTAATTCAATAAGCAAGAGATAATTAAGTTAACTAGAAAGGTAATCAGTAATGTTAATCATTAATATTAAGTAGTAAGTTAGTAATAATTAAATTAGTCAGTAAGCTATAATTAAGTTAATTAGTAGTAAATTGTTCGGAGAGGCGGTGGTGCGGGCGATCTTCTGTGGTGGTGTTTGATTTCAGGAGCTGAGGAGGCCAAAGACTGGATGGAGAAGATGCCCACGCCAGGAAATAAATAAATAGTTTAGAAAAAAAACAACTAATAGTTTAGCATGTACTCGTCTTCTGACGGCAGGTTTTTCCCCCTTCAGGGGTTTTTTCCTCAGCCGTACCTTATGGTCTCCTTTCCGCGGCTTTGATGCGATGAAGAGACCATTAGGGGTGAATGCCAGAATTCGAAAGGTTAGGTAGGATGTAGGTATTGTAATGGCTTAAAGGCCTTCAGCCTAGCCACATAGTTAAAAGAATTGAAATTTTGTATCAATGTGTTATAATTACCTATTAAATAAAATAAAATATTTGAAACGAATGGACAAGGTGCAGATCAATAAGGTTCAATCATTTATTTGGCTTAAAAGAGAAGACTGAATCCAGAATCAGAAGCACTTGTAATAGCTGCCCAAGATCAGGCCTTGAGAACACGACTTTATGATAAAGCGGTGCCAGGAACACGTAGAAACCATTGATCATATTGTCTCAGCTTGTCAAATCCTAGCAAAAATCGAATACTTGAAAAGACACGACAGGGTATGTAGCCACCTCCACTGGCAGATCTGTACCGCCCTCGAAGTTTCAAACACATGCCCCAAGTGGCACGATCACTCGCCAAAACCGGTGACGTCTGTTTTGTGTGCAAATTCAAACTTAATCTCACGATAGCGGCAAACAAACCGGATAGAGTTATCCGGGATTTGGAGAAAAAATCGTGTCTACTTGTCGATGTTGCTGTACCTTGCGATCAAAACGTCGTTACCAAGGAGGCAGAGAAACGTCTTAAATACAAGAGTTTGGAAATCGAGATCAGCCGAATGTGGGGCGTAAAAGCACAGGTCGTCCCGATAGTTATCGGAGCTCTGGGATTTGTTCCGCAAAATCTGTGTAAGAACTTGTCTTAACTCCCAGGGAATTCAACAGACGGGGAAGTGCAAGAAATCGCATTATTTGGAACAGCCCACATTTTGCGCAGTGTTGTAGAGGCACCGACAATCCCTAGATCTGCTCGTTAGGTAGCTGGTTGCAACCTCGAGTAGATTCTATTTTGAGCCGACTCATAACATCTTTAGTCGTGATGTAGTGGTATAATAATAATAATAATAATAATAATAATAATAATAATAATAATAATAATAATAATAATAATAATGTTTTTCTTTACTTACAGCAGATAATATAATTTTGTTAGAATGTGTAATAACTTATTTGATTTTCAAGAGGTGAAGCAAAGTCCTGTTTTTGAAATGTGTGCAAATTAAATGTATGGAATTAGTGTTATAAAGTATAATATATTGTTTTGCTCCATAGCATTTTTTTTAATAATGCTTTTTTTAAAAACCAAAATTTTAAATAATTTCCTTTGATTCTATCAAGAAACCAAGATAAATTCAAGTTATTATGACTAGTGTAGGCGTATATGAAAATTGGATTGTCCTACATGCAATAATTTACTACAGGTTTCCAAATGGATGTTGTTGATATTTTTTTTAACTGAAGTATTTTACTTCACTTTAGTTCATTTTTCAAGTTTTCAAGATGAATGCCCCAAAGTACTACACATTACTAGTTAACATTCTTGCAATATACAAATAAAATGTGCTATCAGGTGCTAATTTTTATACCTATACGGTTAATGTTTTCTATTGTGTATGACGATAAATAATTTTTATTGTTTTCAGTATCTTATATTTTAAGACAATTAGTAGTACTGTTCAATATGCAATCAGTAAATTGTATTTGATGTAATTCCAATTATAGATTTTTTTTTATTGGAAGCACAATGTTTCATGAACTAATTGTTTGCATCTTCAGGTACATACGTAGGTTCTGTAAGTATTTCAAAACTATTTTAAAAATAACAATAATATCTATTAATGATCAAATTACCAGCAACACAAGCAAATACAAAATACAATTATCGAGAGAGACTCATCATATGATGTTTTTTAAAAATTTTGTGATGATTTTTTATTTTATTCAAAATATGTTCATACGAAGTGGTAGAAACATTAGACTCTTGATTTGACTTTATTATTTTATTAATTTTGATAAATAATGTTTGAGGAAGTAACCTGGCATGTATTCTTGACTCTTTGTCTAAAATTGACAGATTTTCAAAATCAAATTTATGTGAATGCTGAATTCTGTGCTTTGAAATTGTGTTTAATTTTTCATGAATTTCTCTTAAGTTATTTTTATGTTTGCATATTCTTTGTTTTATTCTTCATTTTGTTTGGCCAATAGATGATTTGTTGCAATCTTGGCAACAGATACAGTATGTTTTTCACTTCAGAAGCTGGAATAACATTTTAACATTTCTAATAAGATCGTTTGTTTGTTAATATATGTCTAGAGATTATATTTAAATTGGACTGTTTTAAATTTTTTATGATTCTGGTAGTAATTCTAGGTACATATAGCCAAACTAGTTTTTTTTGTTTACATCTGAGGTTTCAGAATCAGGTTAATCAGGTATGATGTTATACATTCCACTTAGCATTGCTTTCAGAGGTGTATCTAGGTATTCAGGCGCCCATGACAACCACTTATTAACGTTGCGCCACTTATTAACGTTAGAAGAGAAAGTATTGTAATCGTGTGCTGGAAAAGGACGAATTTTCGACACAATAACTCTCATTGCCGGGCCCTAGTTAAGAAAAAGGGGATAAATCTGGTTGCTAAATATAGAAAAAAATTCCTCCAACATGTGGTGTAGCCAGAAACCGTTTTGTGCGTCCTTCATACCGAAAAATCGATTGACAGTAAAACATCCGTCTGTGCACAACTAGCGCATAAACAGTTCAGCCGATTTTTTTTTTCTTTTTTTTCCCACAATTGATATTCCCCAATCATTCTGGCTGATGTCACGGTCCCTGGAATTTGAAACCGACATTTTAATTTTGGGGGGTACTTTACAAGGAGCTCCTTCAACGTATTCAAAATGTTCCAAAAAAATAGCTCCAAATTTCTGATAACATTTTGTTGCTGAATAGTGCGAAGGACGTTTCAGTAAAGAGATCTCATTTCATTAAAATCCCTGATTTTTCGAAAATTGCAAAAAAAAAAAAAAAAAATTAATTACAAAATTAAGACATAGAGATTTTTTGCCTTAGACAAAGTCTATTGTACAAAATTAGCTCTTTAAAAATGGTCATGTGTTTTTGGAACCAATAGATTTTGCGTAATTTCTGCTTGAAGTTAATGAAATATATCCAGGTGTCACACCAAATACGGACCACGAGAAAAATTGAATGAATGGTATGAAAAATAATTAATTTAATTTTCATTCATTAATTTCATTCATTTCATTCATTCATTCATTAATTTACTGTTGAACATGCCAATATTTATTCTATTTTTACTTTCTCGTACTTTTACTTTTTAGTCCATTTGTATTCTCAATGTATTGATTCAAGTAATCAATAATTAATAAAGTAATCCGCAAATATTTATTGAAATTTGCGCGACAATGCCGCAATCGATATTTGAGAAGCTCATTGTTGTTGAACGTCGAGATGGTGGCGATGATAAAAATTTTGGTCGAGCTTGTGCTTCCAAATAAACCTTTTAGAAATGAAAAAGAATGCTGCGCAAAATACGGCGAATTTTCGGCAGAAAAACTCTTATTACAGGATCCTGGCAACGATTAAGTGGATAAGTCCAGATGCTAAATTTAGAAGAAAAAAATCCTCTAAAAGGCGTGGCTAAATCTCTCCTGGCGTGGTGTAGCCAGTATTCATGTTTTGTGTGTCGTTAATACTGAAGAGTGTATTGATGGCAAAACGTCTGTCCGTGAACAACGTTAGCGGCTAAACCGTTCTGCCGATTTTCTCCAGAACTGATATTCCCCAATCGATCAGGCTGATGTCGCGGGCCCTTGAATTTGAAACTGATATTTTAACTTTTGGGGGTACTTTACATGATACCGCTGAGATATTTTCAAAAAAACTGTTCCATTGATTTTCATTAAATTTTGTTGTTGGATAGTATAAAGAACGTTAAATATCATGTTGGTTGAAAAACCTAATTTTTCGAAAATTGAAAAAGTCAAAATTTTTTCGGCGTCTTTCAACAACAATTATGAAGATACATTTTTTCTACACGAAATATGTTCATCACAAACATCTTCAAATAAGGCCATATTGAATTTTTTGAAAATATGAGTATTTTTTGTGCAATTTGGCGGCAAAGATAAGTTGTCCGCTCCCAATTTACTGCGCTTCGTGAAAGTAAAATCAATGATGGTACTACCCAGTTGGATGTAACGAAAGTTAGAATTTGTATATTATTTCATTTTATTATTATTTATTATAAATATATTTCATTGATTTTATTTCATTTTAAATTGCGTCCTTACTGTGTTAAAAGTGAAAACGAACAGATGAGCGATCATTGTTTCTTGCAACCCATTGTTGTAACGCCGCACTGATAACAGAAGGCGATAACGACGGCTGCCTTTCGTTCGAGTTAATATAAACTAATACTTTAATATATTTGTATAATATTACAATACCATAGTGTTTAATAATTACTATTATATATATTTTCAATCTACTTACATTTGTTTGCACGACATTTTCTCAAAAACGGCTCTAAATATTTTCTTCGAACTTTTCGTACGGATAGTGCTTATTGAACTCTTTAAGATGACATAGAATTAATTTTGTTGCATTGTTTTAGTTTTTCAAAAAATTACACAAATGTATTTTTTTTAAATATCGCTCACGCCTTTAAATTGTGCATTTTCAGCGATTTGTATACACTATTGAATTTGTGAGTGAAAGTTCTTCAAGTTACTTGAAATTAAGTTTTTCGAAAACAAAAGATTCCTGTGAAAAAGAGCTTCCACTTTCGCACTTACACTAGAGCTTAAACAATTTTCTCTTAAAAACGGCTCCAAATTTTTCAACGAAAATTTCCATATTTTCCCAAGGTCATTTATCCAAGATTTTACTCATCTTGAATGTTTTAATAGAAGTATTTCGAATAAACCATTAGGAAACCGAAAAATTGAGAATTAAAAAAATGTATTTAGGGCGGCGACAGATGGCAGCCGCCAAGAGGATGGGGCTATACCGTGAAGCTAGCACACATCAAGGAAATTAGAAAATTTTACTAATGAGCCTTTACTTCTGTGCCATTACATACAGTACTAGCACCACTAGTTTTCTTATTTACGTCTGTAAACACACGCTTAGCTCCTTATGCTTTAATCTAAGCAATCTTTACGCTAAGCAAAATGCTGCCGCTAAAATGCTCGAGTCCATTAAAATATTTTAGCAGACTCTCGAGATTAGATTTTAGCAGAGTTCATAAATCTTTAGATAAATACGCCCCTTTTGTCCTGGCGGCGTCAGCATTGTCCCGTTTCGTCCCTTTGTCCACTTGTTCCGTTTTGTTCCCCTCATCCCGCTTGTCCCTTGACCCGTTTGTCTAATTTATACCCATTTCCCCTTTTGTTCCTTTCTTTCCCTTTTCCAATTTTGTCAAGTAGTCTCCCCTGTCCCATTTTGGCCCCATGCCCTCTTTGTTCTCCTTTCCCCACTTTGTCCCACTTGCCCCCTTCATCCTTTTGGTCCTTCTGCACACAGCGATTGTTAATTAACTATAGTGGTGATACAGAATGGCACAGTTTCCCGTATTAGTTTTCTATTTCGTTTGGTCTCGGCTAGCTATTCGGACTTGCTAATACTCTTGACAGCTGCCATCTATCGCCGCCCAACATTTTTTCGACGACATCTATCGCCTACATTTTTTCGACATTTTCCTAAGTTTCCGGTTTTCCAATAGAAGAACAAAACTATTATTTTAAGCATATAAAAAAACCGTTAAACCTTGCCTTAAATGGCCATTTTCGTTGAAAAATTTGGAGCTGTTTCAAGAAAATGGCGTTTAAGCGCTTATGTAAATGCGAAATTTGAAGCTCTTTTTTACAGAAAAGTTTCGAGTTTTCGAAAAACTTCATTTGAAGTCATTTGAAGCACTTACACTCACAAATTCAATAGTGTTTACAAATTGCTGGAAATGTGCATTTTAACCGTATGAGAGAACTTTAAAAAAAATGACATTTTTGTATTTTTTCAAAAAACAAAAAAAGACCCCCAAATTAACTCTACGCCATATTAAAGAATGCAATTAGCACTATCCGTTCAAAAAGTTTGAACAAAAATTTGAAACCATTTTTGAGAAAATGACGTTTGAGCGTTTCTGAAAATGCGCAATTTTGAGCTAGTTTTCACAGAAAACTATTCAATTTTCGAGAAACTTGATTTGACATTATTTAAAGAAAATGTACTCATTAATATAATAATGTGAACAAATCGCAGCTAATGTAAATATCAACAATGTGAGAGACGAATCAAAAAAACTACATTTTTGTAATTTTTGAAAAAACAAAAGAATAAAGGAATATCGCGTTAATGTCATCTCATGGAGCACATTTAGCACTATCTCTACCAAAAGTTCAAAGCAAAAATTTGGAGCCGTTTTTGAGAAAATCTTCTTTTTGTAATTTTTAAAAATTTCAAATATTGCATGCAATATTGCGCAAAACCTAGTAAAATTTTCAAAAATGTACATGACCTTAATGAAAGAACTCACTTTGGATAACAAATTTTATTTGAAGGAAAAATCTCTATCTTCAATTTTGTACTTCTAGGAAGACGCCGAAAAAATTTCGAACTTTGGCAATTTTCGAAAATTCAGAGTTAAACGTGGAGAGAGAAAATGGAACCTATGTCACCTTAATAAGTGTATTTCACTCTATTCTTACAAGAAATTTAAAGAAAAAATTTGGAGCCGTTTTTGAGAAAATGTCCGGGGGGCTTCATGTAAAGTACCCTCAAATTTTGAAGAAAGTTTTTCAAAATCGAGGCGCCAGGAGTGGACGCAGATCGACCGGAGGATATCCATTTTGGAAGCAATCGCACGAATGGTTTACGCGCTATTGTTGTTCACAGACGGTCAGACAGACGGACAGACTGGCAGACGGACGGACGTTTTGAAAGACCCACTTTTTCGGTATCAGGGTGTATTTAGCCGAGACCCAAAACGTGTATTTCCGTTGAAATCTCGAAATCGATTTTCCGCAGCATTACATATCTTTCCCTATACTATGTTATTACTCCGTTTATACGTACGTATACGGGAAAGTAAAAATGGCACCAAGACCCTGTACCAACAACACTTGCTATAGGACATCGAGAGTGGTGACAATTCTTAACTCATGAAAGTATTAAATGTTCATTTTGAAAAACCAGAATAACTAGAAATTACAAAAAACATTGTATGTAACATGTCCTCTATTAGTTTTTAAGGACTTGTTACATAAATATTTTCTGTAAATGGAAAATCAGTGTAAAATTCCTGTGTATCTGAAAAGTGAAGGTACATTTTTAATGAAAATTTTTAAAAACATGTTTTACTTTCTCAATAGTCTTATTTTCTTTTCTTTTCAATCTACGAAAATCTTCATAGCTTAGTTATTCACCAATATTTTGTGCATCGATGTTCATCAAAAGAAGACAGAAAAGAACTTAGAGATGGAACTTTTGAACAAGACAGTTTCTTGAGCCTCTAAATTATAAATTTTCCCTACTAACAAATGAACAAAAATATTTATTTATCGTTACACAATGTTAGGAAGAAAAGCAATTGGGTGATATGCTATTTTCGGAATATTAGTATGTCCCAATTCATGTCCTTCCTGATCTAAGAGTTCTGAAGTTCAGTCAACATATATTATTATTGTATTAAGATATACATATCATCAACTTTTGTTAAGAACTTAATTCTATATTAGGTTCAGACAATATAATTTGTCTTCTGAAAGAACGTTCTCTTTGAACTATCTTTTAATAGTTCATTATTCAAAAAGCTGGCTATTTTATTAAAAAGGCAACAGTTACAATTAATTTGCTGAAGTATAACAAGCACAAGAAATTTTTGTGTACAAGCCCTGAAAATATGACAGAAACAATGTACAATACATGCTAATAGCATAGTCCCATAAACAGTCATGGCAGTATTTTGTTTGTACATTGATAAGTTAAAGAGCATGGTTGAAATAAATCAAATTACAGCAAAGTTTTAAATTAGTTATAAAAGAACTATTACATTCATAATCCTTCATTTAGACATGAAGCAGCTGGCATTTTTGGATAGGTTTATGAAGAATATTAAAAGTTCTTTACATTGTTTGCTGCTTCTTGCCTTTACCCAATTTTATCCTAAATAAAATGCAAACAGTAATCATGATTATAATGACAATAAAGTATGACAGAATTCACAATAGTAATGGTGAGTCACATGTTGGTTTCACAAGACAGTTGCTTTAGAGCCATTTTTTTCAGGAACATATTTGCCATATGCTGGTTGAGAATCAACCAACCCAGATATCTTCATGATTTAACCTTTGAAATGCAGAAACCAACAAAAGATGGAAAAATAAAGTCCAGCTTAAATAAGATTTGCATCATGATACTATTACAGCTGTAAGCAAAAGAGCATGCAATGGTTTACAGAACATTCCAGTACAATAGATTTCTATGTCCAGCAGTCAATGTTCACCACAGAAGGAGGAAGTCCACACACCAAAGTGCAATCACAGCCATTTTCACAAATAAATCAAATTTTACTGGATAAAAATTGTAGAAACATGTCTTTAAAAAAATCTAACCCGTTCTGCTTAATTTAAGCTCTTGGGGATATAAAGAAACAACTCAAGTTAAGTAAAATGAGGTGTACGGGTGTTAATAAGTGTATATGATATTTTGGGAAAAGTAAAAATTATTGGCTTTTATGAAGGAGAGGACATAGCTCTCTCTGTATACTAGTACAGTCAAGAACAGACAACTAATGGAAATGATAATTCACTCATTTATAATGTGATGAACAGTTCTTTTCATGTAAACAATCGGATCATATTGCATTTTGCTCTGAAATATTAGATCAACACCCGAATGCCTCAAATTTGAACAAACATATTTTCACAAAGTAAATTTAGAACTACAGAACAAAAATTTAATGCAATCTTAGTTGCTAATAGTTTTATATTAGATGTTAATACCTAAAGAACAGAACTGCAACTAAAAAATGAAGAACCATACATCTTGATACTTCTGAATTTGATGTAATCTACTACAATTTACCACATTTTTTCACTAAATTCTGCACCAAGATGAAATGAAATGTTCTGCTTTTGTCTTTTCACTTGGATAATTACTTTCTTCAATATAATTAGTCATTTATTGAACACATTAAAAATAATGTCATAAGCTGCTTCTGTACAAATGCAAATAATTATCATTCATTATGTCAAAGATATACCACATTTTGACATTAATTTTTTTTTTCATTAACCTGAGCATAATACTTTTAGATCAAATATAAATCAAATTTTTTACTTAAAAATAATTTATAATACATTTTATTCAAACTGAAATTAACACTCTTTTCTAAGAATGATTTAATGTTATACTCTTGTCACATTGATTCACAGCAAATTGAAATGTAAGAGAAGTATACTTCTCCAGAGACATGTTGCAAAATGAACACTAGAAATGAATAACAAATAATCTTGCCATAATACATAATTTCCAGAATTCATGAACTAGAAAAATGTTGAAGTATAATACCCTTATACTTGTAATTCATATTTACACTTCAAGGAGAAAGACAATGAGGGAAAGAAGAACTTCATTAATTTTCTTTGCTTTTTTGTTGTTCACCTGTCAAAAATTCCCCTTCTAGACCTTAAATAAAAGAGTACTGTAACTTATTTCAATTCCTTTTAACAACAACAAAAGACAAACTTCAAAAGTAATATTACAGACTCATTTACACCATCTATATCACCCATAAAACACAAATGTTTATTTGTGAAAGAATACTCTTTCAAGACACGTTTCCTCCATTTAAGTCACAATTATCAAACATTGATGCATTTGATTTAAAAAAAACTACCCTTCCTATAAAGTCTTGAATGCTTAAAAAAAATGTAAAATTAATGTTTGATGAGAACAAAAAGTTAATAGATTTTATGCTGCACATACTCATTCTTAATCAGTCTGTAAATTGGTAAAAGACTCAGGATGATAATAATTAGCATTATTGTGACACTTATCAATTGCTTAAATTAATAACGATGATCTAATTGAATAAAACAGAAATGTCATCAATAAAAGTATCAGCAGTATTCAGAACATAACAATATTATCAACTAATAGAAGTAATTTAGTAATACCGGTACTATGAGAAAGTCAAAAGACCTTTAAACAGAAAAGCAATCAAGATTACTCCATATTCAGAATGGAAATGATTTCTCTTCATTCCACACTCAGAGCTATCATATTTTTCTAGCTAACTGCAGCAGTACAGATACACTCTTTTTCTTCAATCATCTGTTTTTCATACTATCCCAAGTGCATAAAATTGATTTGCTGGAGAAAAACAAAACAAATCCTCCTACAAAATGTCACTAATAAATCTCAAGAATATATCTCATGCACGATAAATGTTATCGACCACAGTAATAACGTCAAGTTCATTACAAATAAAGTTAACAATAAATTATAATAAAACACTTCAATACATAAGCCACATTTCAGCAGAAGGGTAATATACACTGTTGTGAAGAAAGATTTTTGTTCAAAAAATTGGATGCATGACAACTTTTTGACACATTGCAGGATGTTGGTATGTTTTAATTATCCTTTGATTAAATAAACAATGTAATCAGTCTAATTTTAAAAATTATATAATTATGTAAGCCCCTTTATTCAAGAACAGCTGAGAAGGTTAATTCATATTTAATTTATATAATGGGAATGAAGTCCAGAAAGGTGGTTCAAGAGCTAATATTTACTTTTCAAATTTATTGATTATGATAATTTAATTTTTGTTCATGCTGAGAGGACTGGAACAAAGGAATAAAAACTGAAGTAACACAGAAAAGTAACAATGCCTTATGAAACATTTAATGAACGTTTCATTCCTTATCACAAATGACAATCTTCAATTTTTTGGAATTAATGGAGTGAATGCAAACCTGAACACTAAGAAGACCCTTGATGATTATAAACACAAGCTTTATTCTGATCTAAGGAATTTCCAGATCAGAATATTTCGAATAATGCTAAATCCATATTTCAAAATGATTTTGTTACAAAAAGTAACACAAAACTACACTAAACAATTATTTCAAGTCAATAGATTGCATTTCATTGTTTAAAATTTTGAATTTGCCATCATATATGATGAACTTCATTTTAAAAAATAATTTTGAAAGAAAAGCTAAATTACAGACTATTGCAGACTCTCTATTACACACTTTTTTTTAATAATAAAACTGCTTTTACATACTGTGTATATGGTAGCTTCAAAGATTTACTTTGTTGGCCCCATGGCCAAGATCTCTAAGACAGCAGTGCCATAGTGATCTTGGACCATGGGGTCGTAGGCTCACATCCCGCCTCAGGCATGGTTGTATGTGTGTGTCCATTCACCTCCCATCATCGCCATATTGTTTCATCCTCATATCATAACGTTACATCGAATAGTGATTGCTAATGACCTAGTAGTTGATGTGACCGTACATTTAAAATAAAACTAAATTAAATTAAAAAAAAGAGGCATCACAATTTTTCAAAATAATTTTATACAAAGTTAAGAAAATACAAATTTTAAAAAATTATTTTTTTCAAATGTCACACTTTAAGAGAATTGTTTTCAAAAATCAAATTTGGACCTTTATAGTTAAAAGTCTGTAATACCTTTTAATTCAGATATCTTTTAGTAAAAAGTATTACCAATTGACATACATATTTTCTCTCTAATTACAGTGATGCAGGTGAAATATTGTTTAATATGATCGTCAATGAAGTGCAAAATTTCAGTTTGCATGATCTGTTTCTTTCAAATCAGTATTCCCTTTGTATCTAAGGTGTTTCTAAACTTGTCATCTTATTTAATGTCCTCCATATTCTCTATATTCCTTTGGTCTGTATGTCATTGTCTTTCATATCTTTTCCTTCATTCTCTTAATTTGGATTTGTCGTCCTCTTTGAAACATTTCTTCTGTTTTAATGATATTCTGTTTAGTTTCTTTCATATGCCAATGTTTCCGATTTTGTCACTTCTAATCACATTTACATGTGTTCTGAAATATTGTTTGCTATTATTTTTCATGAATTGTCATCTTCAGATGCCCACACACCCACAAAAGAAATGATGAGGTTATTTTCCAAAGCATACAATTTGGCTCTCTCAGTACTGTACATTCTCAAATTCTCTCTTCTCCTGGATAAGTAGAAGGAAAGTGAAGAGTCAATCAGATATACTGCAACAAATAAGTGATAAAGGATCTTTCTTTTAAAGAATCATTGCAATCTAAGAAATTCACTGCAAACTATCAAGTAAACGGTTTTAATTCAGTGTACCAAAATATCCAGTCATCGGTAATACTGCAGATTTTGTTCTTCCATTATAAAATTTGAGCAAAATTAAAAATATTCTACCTCATGATGTTTGCCACAATAGTGATGGATGCTATTATGGTCAAAACAGCAGAGACAGAGAGAGAGAGAGAGAGAGAGAGAGAGAGAGAGAGAGAGACAGTGAGAGGGCATTTATAACTCCCATTATCAAAAAATATACTATTGTCCTCATTGCCAAAAACAGTTCCTTTCATCAACCTTCTGCCAAATGTAAAACTTTGTATTATATTTTATACCTCAAAAAAGGAGTACTTTTAACAGAATTTACTACCTAATTAACATTTTCTTAAAACGATGATGAATTTGAACCATTAAAAATTACCAGGTATTTGGTATTAATAGGACTTTTATTTCAAGTGCATGATATAATAGTTTGTTTAAGCTATAACCTCTAATAATCTGAGTGAAGAACAATTCATTTTTGAAGTGTGTAGAACCATATTTCTTCAAATCTAAAGCACCACTTTCTTTGAAACTTTAAATAGCTGGAATTTAAAGAGCATATTGGATTCAAAAACTAAATTTTTAGCAATTGCTATCACATAAAGATCAAAATCACTTCTCCCCATAGCTCGTCATACGCAGTTTTTAACTGTTTTTGACGTAAATAAATAAATAAATAAAATACAGGACAGAAAATTTGTATATTCGGTGGAAGATCCATGGGGGGGATGAAGCTTGCCCCACCCAGCCAACATATTTTTGTATTTTTTCATTTAGTTGACATAATTACCTTTTTTGTTTTGTTTTGTTTTTTCTTTCTTTGCAAGCTAAGAATTGAAAAACCAATTATTTCAAATATTTATGAAGTGTCAGAACTGAAATTGCTCTACCCCTACTTAAATACTTTCTGGATCCACCAATGCATTTATTTTTGTTAAGTAACCTTCATTTTGTTTTTATTTTCAATTTCATATTAAGGAGTGGAGAGACTCTTTCCTCCAAAATAAAATTTTAATGTTGATGGAAGTAGTATTGTAGAGTATTAGTATTATTGATGCTAGAGAAGATGACTTGGATTCAGTAGAGATGTTGTTAAACAAGATATGTAAATGTAACAATACCAATGTTTCAAGAATGAAGCATATCTGCGCTTCATGTTCAAAGTATTCCTTTCCCAAAAGATGAGGCAATAATTTCTATGCATCTTAAAATTCAATTGGTGACTTAGATTCAAAGAAAATACAGCAATAATCAACTTTTCCAATAATACAATTCAGCAACAAACTGGATTTAACATTCTTCAAATCAAGGGCTTCACTTCTTTTAACTTAAAGGATGATTAATTCAACAATAAGAAAAGATAAATTCTCCAGCAACTAATCTTGATAATATTTACTCTAGAGAAAACTCTGGAGTTCAGAGTGAATCATGAAAGTCAATTCATGATCATTCATTTTCATATTTTTCACTTGATTAGTGCTTGCTCAATGGGAACTGAACTCCTTTCAGCTGCATTTCATCACATCCTCCCTATGAAAAATACTTTATGATAGATCTAAATTATTTCAAATATCAAAATAAAAACAGGTGTGAATAAAGTTACCTCTGTTGTACATAACATTTGCTTTTGTGATGAAGCATAAACTAATATATTTAAATAATCAGCATTAAATTAATAACATCTAGAAATATTTTGCAAGAATCTAAGGTGCAAATTACAAATTCAATAGATTTCTTCTTGTCACTCCTCTGTATTAGAAAAAAAACATGACTCATAATGAATTAAAAAATCCTATAAATGAGCAGATATCTTTCAAAGAAAATGAAAGAATTGACTTCTTCTAAACATCTAAGAGCTTTGGGAACTCTTGATTACATATAGTCTGCAGCATATCATGTTGATAGTTGTGTACACAAAATTAGTGCTATTATCAAGTGTAAAAAGAAAACAATCATCAGAATAACAAATGAGTGGAAGGAATTCCCAGCATTCCTCCTTGAAGTGAATGCGTCTCACAACTGGCAGCCCACAGAAGCTTAAGGTATGTGAATGATTTACTGATAATTGAAGGAAAGACCCATTTTAACACTCTCAACACACATAAATAAAAATAATTAAAGTAAAAAAGTTTCAGAAGGAATATCATTAACTTTCTCCGACATTAAAATGGAATGTTATCTCTCTGTGTCCATACATTTAAAGCGCACTTGTTGCCGTTAACACCCTTAAAATATACATGTATTTCTTCAAATGATGGCAACACAAACAACAGAAAAAAAAATTCAAACACTGCAAATTTCAACAAAAATTAAATTATTTCTTCACCAAAACAATACTAAGTATAAAAAATACACATTTATTTTGTTTTATACCCCAAGGGTATTATTTATATATCATTTTATCTCTTTCAAAAAATAGTGTTAAAATGAAATGAGAAGAAGAAAGTGGCTGAAGCATCTTTACGCAAGTCCTTGAATGGTAATTGAGAATATTGCATTTGAATGATTTGTATATGATCTAGCATCAATAACCAGCAAGATCTGCAAATGTTTGGTCCATTTCATCTGCAATTGCTTTGTATTTTTCTCTCTCATTTCTCAATTCATCTGCAAGAAAATGCACAAGAGGTTTTTGTTAGTAGTTTTCAAACAATTGTAATAAAGCATAATTGTATACAACAAATTCATCACTACTGTACTATTTAGTTTTCTCAAATTAAATTTTATTCATGTGATCTAGTATGTATGCAAGTGATGTTTAGCACCAGGTGATGTATTCATAGGTTCTATATTTGAGTGATTCATTGTAAGTGCTAAAAATACATAAATATCTCAACATTCATTGAAATTGAAGACAAAGTTTCTATTCATAATTTCCTTAAAAAATAAATTTAAATGCATGCAAAATAATGAAATTTAATTTGCATCAAACACAGAAATAAACCAAATTCAAAAATGAGAAGAATTTAAGTACCATATAAATGTTTGAAAAAAATTGTAACAAAACTTTTACCTACCTTGTTTCTCTTCAGTTCAAGTAAATATATATAACATTAAGAAATAAAGTTCAGGGATATTCATAACTACAGGAAAATTACAAGTGACTTACTTTCAGATTTTTACATTTCATTTTATGCGTTCAGTACATTTCAAGAGTAAAATTTTGCTTCCTTTTGAAAGAGAAGCAGTCTGTCTAATATCATACAGCATGTAAACAAACCTTAAACCTTGTAGACATCTCAGAAAATTTCAAGAGGACTTGTCCTTGTTGGACCTCTCTTCTGAAACAACCTAATTTATGATAATGATTAAATGTTATCATGAACTTGCAATGAAAGTGGTGAAGAAAAAATAAAATGCATAAATTTTGCAATTAAAAATAATTAAAATTTGTACACAGTTCATATGCAAAATTCATTAACTGTGATCTTATTAAAGCATTTTTCAACTTACATTGGTCACCCATAGAAAGGAGTTCATTACAAACTGATGCATTCCTGGTCTGCTCCAGAATTTAATAGATGAAAGACTCACAGCAAATATCAATACCCAAGAGGGTATTTAATTTAGAGTCTTAAGAGAAGAGCTGATTTAGAAGTTTCCCAAGCTATTTCATTGATCGTCATCCCCCAAGAGGGGCAGATCCTAAAAGTTTTTTGGCAGTGGGGATTCCAATTCAGATCCTGTCTTAACTATTTCTGAATTTCTATTGTTTTATTTGTTAGCTTGAAAAAAAAATCCTAATAAGAATATCCCTTTGAACCTGACGGTTTGTGGTGATTGTGGTAATGTCTTGAATAAATTGAGTCAAACTGCAAACGAAAATTTCTCGGGGGACCTAGATCCAATACCATACCTCAACTTACATTCATGCAATTCATAAAAATTAAAGTTCGCTAAGAGATTTAGTTACCATTTATTTCGAGCTTCTTGAAACGAATTTTGACAATATGATATGTTTTTATAAAGAAATAAAATCAGTTTTATTGTTGTTTAACTTTTGGACCATTGTTATCATAAAAATTTGACACAAAAAAACTTAATCAAAAAATAATCTACAACCAGCAAATGAGAAGAATGCTCAAGTCACACTCTGTTAATGCACTGACCCAGTAAATAGTATGTTGTATGAATAAATAGTATGCTCTCTTGGTGATGCTGACCACAAAAGCCTACAACATCAATATTTGTTCTGTACAGAAAATATGAACAAGTTAGAAATAAAAGATTAGTTAATGTTGAATCTTGAAGAGTTCATTACAATATGAGGGGTCACAAGAAAACATTAATTGTATGAGAGTAATTCTATTATAGAGACACCGCAATGATCTTGTTACTTTAATGTTATTATTTTCAATTTCCTAATGTTTAGTTGCTTTTAGATCTGATTCCGTCATGTCTCAATACTGATTTATAAGGGAATTAATGAATGACACATTTTTAGTCATGAGGGATTCTGATTAATACAATGCCTTCTGAAACAAAAGATAGTAATCTTCAGCTGTTCCTCTCAGGCAATCCTTTGAGTCTTCCTTATAAATAAAAATCAGAAGTACATAATGCAGCACAGCAGGGGTGGATCCAGCACACCATTTGGGGGTTGATCATAGATTTTATAATAAATTAAATTACAAATAAAATAATAAACATATTTGTTACTATATTGAATATTACTTTTGTAGTTTGTATAAAATGCTATACAATATTATTTTTAAATATTTACATCATTCTACCATAAATAAATATTTAAATCAATTTTACCAAATATAGGAAGGTAACAAACAAAAAACCTTTTGCAAGGGGGGGGGCATGGCCTGGCGCTGCAGCACAAAAACATTTCAATTTGGACCGTATTTCATACGGTCCAAATTTATACTCTAAGACAGTAATAAAACTTATTTTATAAATGAAAAATATTTTCTTTAGAGTAATTGTTTTACTTGAGAATGATTTATTCCTTGGGTTCAGGGAAAGAAAGCTTTAATGTTTATTTTCAAATGAAGCCCCTATCTGAAGAAAAACAATACTGGCAGAAACACAGATAGAACCTAACAAAACAAACACATTATACCTATTGGTATTGAAATTTCTTTGTGATTCGATTCTTTTTATGATTAGTTGGTTCATTTTGTACTACAATGAAGGAAAGTCAATGACAAAATGTTCCTGATTGGCTTTTATGGCCAGGATTTTAATTTTAGTTCTTTTTCTAGATTTTCTGCCTTAATTTTGTTGCAAATAATCAATAAGTCCTGCCTACATATATTTGACAGATATCATGTATACTAGAAAACGTTCAGTAGAAATGTCACAGCATAAAAAAATCATTTTATAATCCTATTTTTTATTTTGAAAAATAAGCTTTTTTTAAATGTTTGAACTTTTTCCGGCAAAAATACGGGTTTTTTCTTGCTTAAAACGTGAAAGGAAAAGTGAAATACACAAAATAAATATAAAATTTCAAATGAAGAAAACTAATGAACGTTGAAAACAAATGTATCATATGAATATAATGTTGTATACTTCACTGCTTAATAACAAGAAAAGTTAATATGTATGATTTATGTCAAATTAGGAAATAACAGTACTTTCAAGGAACAGACTAGAATAGTTAATTTTACTACAAGACACAAGTTGTCAGTTAATTTTATTATAAGATACTATCTAATATAACTATTTAGTACAAAAAATTTTATAAATATACTATAGGAACAAAATATTAATTTGGATACACTAATCATGGAACTTCAGACTTGAAATAGGTGGCATGTCTAATGAAACACATTCGTCCCGAGTAAAAAAACATATGTATTTCAATGTCTTAAAATATGTTAAGACAACATAAAACCTATTTTTGGAAAAAAAAAGTTCAAAATATTACAAAAAAAGATTTTTTTCCCTTCAAAAAAACAGGGTTAGAATAATGAGTTTTTCATGCCATGACATTTCCAGTGAATATATTTTAGAGCATAGGATGTCTGTCAAACGTATGTAGGGAGAACAAAACACATATTGATCATTTACACCAAAATTACAGCAAAAAATCTAAAAAAAAGGACTAAAATCAAAATCCTGGCCTTAAAAGCAAATTAGGAACGTTGTTGATTTTCCTTAATTTTAGAAGAAAACGAACAAACTAACCATACGAACAACTGAGTCAGAAAATTGTGTTGAACAAATTAGTTCATCAGTATCTCTACCGTAGTAGTCTGTAAGTAGAACTGATTTCTCTTTTAAACCTAATTTGTTTTAATAATTGATGAAAAATGATTTAATATAAAAATTGCACCTATCTGTTCCTGTTAAATTAGTTTTGTCAGAAAACCACATGGAAAAATTTCCATGAAGATTAATGAAATCTGTGAATTGTATCAGACAAAAATTCTGTCATCTTGAAGTTAAAAAGTACATTTTCTACAAAATTTTGCAAAGTTTGAGTTCAAAATTATTCTAATTATGAATTGTCTAATTTCCTTCACACTTTACAAATCAATTTACATAATCATATAATACATTTTAAACTGGTACAATTTTAATATTTGACTTGATTTGTTTTTGTAAAATTTTGTAGAGGGCAAGAGAGAGAGAACGTGTGTCAAGTTTTTGCTTCTGGAGAGAATAAGCTACAAGACACCAATATCTAGTATTCACACATTTCTTGTGATTTACAAAAACTGGAAGGTGCTGGTACAATTCTGACCTGAGATATGGATTCAGCACTTCGACATGTATAGAGACACATGTGTCAAGTCTTTGAGTCTGACAACTTTTTTTTTGTAAGCCATTCTACATTTATTTATAACAAAAAACCTATACTTCGGTTTAATATCTAATTTCATTAGTATCAATTACAAATGTGTGATTTTCTATATCTTTTTAATCATTAAACATTTCAATATCATTAGAGATTCTTACACAAATACGCATATGCAAAATGCAGAATTTACCTCAACTTCTTTACAAGTGTTCATGGGAAAAGCTAATTTCAAAGATAGAAACAATAGTAAGGATATACCTCTTTACCTGGATTGCTGAAGCAGAATGTAATGTATTTTATACCCACATAACAAGCAGTACCAAGTGAGAACTTTCACAAGATATTTGATCATAAAGGTTTCATTCACCATAATATTCTGATTTTAAGAATTTCTTATTCCTAGTGTATTCCACACATTTCATTTAGTCACCAATCAAATTATTTTTGTTGCCATTGTAATTCTACAATAACCAACTGGGGCAGTTCATGACTTGGTTGCAACAGTTCATTTTAAAATTTATTCATATGCTACTTTAAATCAGTAGATAAAAACTATTTTTTGAACATTATTTTCATTCTTTGAGTAGCAATGTCTCTCAAGATCCCTGTTATTTCAACCCCAAGAGCAACATTTACAACTGTTTCTGCAAACAAGCTGTCAGTTGAATTTTTTTTGATCAGACATACGCATGTCCTGTGATTTGACATACTCTGATAATGACCAAAGCAGTTTGCAGTTAACCTGTTAACATTGTTCTGTGCAGTGCAAGAACAGAGTGTGTGTATATGTAGAAAAGTGTTGTTGTGACTATCATCAATTCTATTGTTACCATGCTAAAATATAAAATGAATGAATGTATAAATGAATTCATTAAACAATGATTTTAATTGGATAATTGAATGAGCATGCATATAATTAATTACATTTGTCACTGTTCATTAACTTCTTTTGATACTTAACCACTTTTATTCTAAAGACAGAAACAATCAAGATTTTGTTTTATTTATAAATGTCAATCTATATTCGCTGATGGGATTAAATTTCAACACACCTACAAATTGAATAACTCATTACTAATCAAGAAACTAATGTTCCTAATAAAGTTTAAATTAATATAAAATATTAATTTATAAATTTAATGTGTCCTAATATATCTTACTGGAACTACACGAAACAAAAATTACTGATCAACTTTCATTTCCTACAATTTCAAACTGTTTGCTGAGTGTTAAGTTAATAATATCTAAATTCTGAAACAAATTCATCATCATCATGTCAAACTATTTCAAAGATACTTAGCATTCATAAGAACTCATGCCAATTTTCACTACAGTTGTTGAACATTTCAATTCAAAAATCAAAGTCAATTTTCCTAAAGCAGAGAGACAACAATAACTTGGTATTTTGAATCAAACTTCTAATTGTTTTATGAAAGAAACAAATGAAATGGTATACAAAGAACAGATAAGTAAAGGCTACTCTACTGGCAGGCCCATACAAGTGCAAACATCTTTGATGTGAAGTAAATTATGATCTGATGAAACGTGACAAGGTCTCATTCATACTCGCATGCATTCCACCTACTGTAAGTTCTATATTTTATGAACAGTTCTAAAAAATACCGTCATCAACATCTGACATATTGCATATTGAAATCAAAATTTATATTTTCAAAGAGAATACCAATTACAACATAAATTTTAACTAAATAGAATGGTAACAAACCAAAAAAACATAAAATAACAAAATATCAATTTAATTGTCTTTGTTTCATACATTCTTTTCTTGTAAATAAAGACCTTAAATAAACCCAAAATTGAAGCTGAATAAACTTAATGTAACATAGTTCATAAACAACAGAGGAAGTAATACCAATCAAATAAATATTGTAACATAGCAAATAAGATGTTTATTTCATATTTATACAGTGTGATAAATTTGCTCAAACAAGATTGGGTTCACAAAGACTTATTTAATTGTATCTTTATTGATGTGTTACTTTTATATAGCACCTTTACTAAATGATGTGCGTATGGTACTTAAAGTACCTTAAATAGGAGCAGCAGATGGTAAAATAATTTAAGCAAGACAGCACCGACCAATATAACTTTCAAAAATAAAGCTTGTATGTTTGTAAAGAAATGAAGATGTCCATTAAACATTTCTTACTTTCCCATCATTTCAATAGTCATGATGGTTGAATGTTGAGGACCTAAGCAATGTGAACCCAAGATCTTAACATCATACAGTACAGCAAAGTGTGGCACATTTTGTTGTGGTTTAGTTGCCAATAAGTTCGGTGAAAGTCATGTCAAGATCATCACAAATGAACTTGTACTTCTCCTTCTCGTGTACCAACTCATCTGCAAAGAATCGACAACAAAACAAACGCCATGAGAGAAACTGCACATAAATATTGCAGATTGAAAAGAAATTAAAATAAAATAAATGATATTCAATCGTCTGCAAAAATGGCAATAAACTAGCAAAACCACTATCGAAATATACAGTTTTTGAGTTATGAACACATGAACTTAATATCAAGTTTCATTTTTTATGGAATTTACAGTGCACTGACAAAATCCAGGCATTCCTTAATATATGACATGAAAAAACAAAGTACTAGAGCTTATTTTATACATTATAGAAAACTTACCCTGAATAACATATTATAAAATTCTTAGCTGTAATGCCTACTACACTTACAACAACTTTAACTTATTTTTTTTCTTTCAAAAATCCATAAATACAATTAATTCATTATACCAAAAATTTACAGTCCTATTAGTTTTCATATAACACAGTACTTCAATTACTGCATTTATGAGTACATTACTTGATCGTAAAGCACTTGGCAGTAAACTGAATTAAATTGCTAAGGTCCCTAGTATCCTTCCCTCCCACCCACTTCCACGCAACTGGTTGAGGATGTACTGGTGTAAGTTTAGAAGAGGTTGATGAGAAGCAATTTAAGCATAATACTACTCTAAAAATAACTACAAAGCAGCGATTTAAAATCTACCAAAAGTTACAGTGATGTGAGAATAGTCTTTCTACAAAATGAGCAAATGAAATATGAAAAGAAAAATTAAATACAAATTAAAGAAAATTAATGAATAATACCAACACATTCTACAACTGTAGTGTTAAACATCTTTTACACACACATCATTTTAATGAAGCGCTATATTTTTTTCCATTTGTGCAGGATTGGGTTAGAATTAATGAGAAGCAATTTAAGATGCAGGCAGCTCATGTTGAGGTTGGCCACTTAGAGAAGCAGCAGTATGAGTACAGTAGTGATGGCATAGTAAAATGGCTGACACTAATGACAATATCGTTCTTTATATCGGATGGTGCTGTATATTTTAATATCCATATAATTCTACGAAGGCAGAATCCAAATCGTCACCAATTATCTTGTATTTCTCCTTCTCAATCACCAGCTCATCTGGAAAGTGAACAAAGGCACAGTAAAAATACTGAGGAGGCACGTGGAGACCACCTGTGAAACCTTGCGACAATTTAAATTCCCTCATGGCGATTTGAAGAGGCCCTCTGAGTAGGAGGTTGTTATGGATAGTAATAAGGTTTTCTCATTTAACAAAAAATACATAAATAACACAACCATGCTTGTTTATATTGGAAAATGAAAAAGAAGAGAAAAAAAATCAATTTCACACATTAGAAACAAAACAATTTTCTTAATTGTTTCTTTTAAATAAAGAAGATTTGTGTTGTGTTAAAAAATTAATAATCCTCACTTATCATGCACAAATAACTGTACTCTACAAAAATATATTAAATCTTTACAACTAAAAATGAAATTGAATGATAAAAGTGTGCAACTACATTTATTTAGAAGACTTTCACAAAATACACCAGTTTCACACAAAAAAAAATTAAAAGAATAACATTACAAAAATATAACACGGTAATAAAACTTTTTATTATTCTCTATAAGAAGTTGAAGTTAACAAACAATTGTATTTAACAAATTAACAGGGAAATATATTGGCAACTCAAATTACATCATGTTAATTATTATAAAAAATAATTTGACAACATGCAATTGTCATGCATTAGGGAACTTGTGGGAATTGTTTGAAACAATCATCATTTACATGCCACACTACCTCTAGTAGTTATTCACTATTTGTCACCACTAGAGAAATTTCTAATAATTTATAAACATCTTGTGAAAATATTACTTAGGGTCTCATTGTAGTCTTATTAAGTAACTCAATATTATTATTTCTATCACAAGAGGTATTTTACTTCAATTAAATATATGCTATTTCTCAACAAACGACAAGTGTCAAAAATAGTTATTGACTGCACATGTGTGTGGTACACCCAACCCTGAAAGTGTTGAGAATCAACATTAAATATTGTGACCATACTTTTGAGTCCAGAGTAGGGTTTATCTCCAATCCTAACACAAACCATTGTGCAAGTCAAGTTTAGTCTTCACCATTATTTTTATTATCAATCAAATCTGTTCATTGGCATTGTAATGCAAAAACCACTTTAGAATTTCTTCTTGTCAAGTTTTTTGTAAGGTTCTCTTCCTCTCAATTTCTTTTCTCCTCCTTGTTCTCTTTTCCACCCCCACCCGCCTCCCACTAAATATAGTGCAAGCTGTTCAATTTGATATTTCAAATAAAATTACAAAAAAATATCACTATTTTAAGAGCAATATTAAACAGCTTATATTATTTTGATACAAATCAGAAAGATTCATCATTGCTCTGGCCCAAAAGAGCTTCATTATCATCAGATTAAAATTTACAGTTAACAATACCAATTGTATTTAGTCCTGAAAAAAATGGTAAATTGTAAATCATTTTCTAATAAATCCCCAAACACTTAGAAAGCAGAAAGAAAATCTTTTAGGTACAGACTTTACACAGGAATTATTCTGAAAAACCAGGATGTATGGTCACCATACCTAATTACATAATTCTCAATACTAACAAGTGCAAACAATTTTCATAAAACTTGGGCAAACATTTTAGTTGTTATAGGGTTCCCATAAAAACTTAGTTCACAACCTCTCCTTCATGAAAATATGAAGTTTTCCTCTTCTTAGCAAGTTGGAATCGTGAAGTAATTTGCAACACAGCCACTGCAAGTGGCCTTTACAAATAAATTAATGTGTGGGAAACATCAATCACTGATGCTTCTGAATTTAGCATTTTTTGAGGCTTACAAAAAAATATTCGTAAGCACTGTGATGAATGCTTCAATTGTGGGCAAGGATAGAGAAAGGAAGCTTATATATTTATCAAACCTTGGGATCATGAGCACTCGACAAAATCACGCCATCTTATGCCACACTAGGGCAGAGGTTTACATGTTCTGAATGTCATGCAAGGTTGCCTCCATTTCCTCCTGTAGAAGTTTGTTCTTCTCCTTTTCAGCTAACAGGTCATCTGCAAACAGTGGGATACAGGGTAAAACTCACAATGCATCAAGGTCAGCAAGACAGCATCACAACTTTTAAGGTGACAACCTGAAAGAATTTGTACATTTGGTAATTGACGAGGAAGACAAATGGGCTATGAGTTTCAACAAAATTGCATTTTTGTGATGTTGTTGAAAGTTATATCATAATGCATTGCAGACATTTAACATGGGGGCTTTGTTAGTAGTAAATTAGAATAAGTGTATATTCTATCCATTACTAGCAATGAATGTTTTTCTTTTTCCTAACAGCAATACATTCACAAACACTAGCTACAAAACAATAACAAACAGAACTAGTTAGTTGAGCACACACACACACACATTGGTGTCAGCATTATGGCACAAGACTTTAATGCAAGGTTTGTCACTGGGAATAAACTCTCAACTTAAAATACTGTTAACATTTTCCAAATAAAATCTTCATTATATGAAAAACACGTAATTAATGACTAACTACGCAGCTGCATGAAGCTTAGGATGAAGCAACTGTCCCCAACAAATAAATTGCTCCCAAATTTATCCCTGCATGTGAATGCATTTTATTACTTACGATCATGAGAGCTATTTTCTCCTCCATCTTTTAACATAAAATCCTCAGACACAAATTTATTAATTAGACCAATCAAAATGTACCTTTTAGTGATAAACTATATGACGCACATATTTTAACAAACATAAACAATAACAAAATTGAAAATCTTAAGAGTATGAATATCAGTCATTTAATTTTTTCCAACAGGAAAATTCGACAAAAGAATAAAATTTCCCATAACTATTATTAGCTACTTCCAAAATATTACTACATAACCATAATAAAAGGTAATATGAAACATGATTCTTTGACTTCAATGTAATCAAAAACTTACCCTCCAGCCTGTCGACTTCCTTCTGCAGTTTCTGCACAGACCTCTCAGCAAACTCAGCACGTGCCTCAGCCTGCACGAATAGTTTATTTTATAAGGTTTCAATAATAGTAATGGAACAGGCAAAGAAATTTCAAAGTAAAGAAAGCACTATTTTTTAAGTAATTTATGTAACAAGGTATTAAAACAGCTTTACCTGCAAGGAATCTAATCTCCCAAGAAAATAAAACTGTTTAATCCTTTATTACATTAACATTTTATTTATTTCACACATTTCTTTATAATTTTGCAATAATAAACAATATCTTTACGCATCGACTTGTTTCACTTATAGTTTGTTGAGTCATGTCATGCATGTACTGTAAAGAGTTGTACAGCATCACACACCCTAGGATTTGAAGTACTTTTACCTATCTACAATTTAGTTTGGAACACATGGTACAATCAAGATTCATTTTAAATGTGTGAAATAACAGATAATTAGTTAAAAAAATTATGTTTCATTCCAAACTTTAATTACTTCAAGTGATAATGAAATTTTTAATATTCAATTATTTTACTGATATAAAATGAAATCAATTAAAAATATACCAATTTTATACTAGTACACTCCACACTCAACAAAGTAACAATTGTTAAATACTTCTAAAAAGTTACAAGAAGACTATATAGTTATTTTTGTAAGTTCATTACTCTTCTACTTAAAGGGTTTGAAGCAACACAAAGGTTATTATCATTAGCTTGCAGGGAACACCAAAGCATAAAAATCTTTAAATGCTAGTTTCATAACAAAAACATCCTTCACAAGGCTTTTTTTCTCATCTCCACTGTTCTTTTTCCAGTATTTTATGAGCAGTACATTAACAATGAATTAAAAAAGTTTCATCCATTCAGAAAGAATGTTTTCACATCCAGAAATATGCAATTATTTTCATAATTGCCAAATTTTATTTTTGGAAAACTTTAAAATATATCAACTATGTGTATTAAAAAAACAAATGTGTTCTTCTAACATTCTATGCCAATACCTTGTACAATTCCATTTGCCAATTACTTGCTGCAATTATTTGCCAATTACTTGTAGAATATAACAAAATTATTCATTCTGGTTTTCCTTCTTATCATAAGAAGTACGTGGAGAACCAAATTTTCAATTAAAACCAACAATTAACTTTCATCATTCCAATAGGATATTATCTTCAAATTCTTAAACATTTCTTTCAGTAAGTCTCAGGATTGAGTAAACTATGTTGGTGTCCATTACAAGAACAATAATAAACTTGCAAACACTAACTCATTAGCAGAAACATGAAATTGCCTCAAAATAACACAAAACTTGTAAAAAAACAAAAACAAAAAACAATTCATCATGAGGACATCACAAAAACTACATTAGTAATCATTACAAAAATAAGCTTTACAATTAATGGTATTCATGCCGTTTTATGAAAATTCTTTAAAAAAAAAATTAAATGAAAATAACAAAAACAAGGATCAGGAAGAAGAGTAAACCAAACAAAAAATACCCAGCGAGAACAAAGAAGGAAGCTTCCCACTTACTTCTAAATGCCAAAATAAATTTACTTTCCCTCTGATGACAAATTGAAGCAGATGTAACATGTAACAAGTGTGAAGTGATGAGCTACTTCAAAAACCATAAACAAGTTAATAGTAATACCCAAATAACTTAACGGCACAGATACAATAAATGTGCATTTTGGTAATTACTACTGCAACTTAGACCTTTACAAGACAACCCCAAAAATACGTTGAGCAAAAAATTTACCTCCTTGAGTGATCCAGCAAGTGATTTTACTTGCTCCTCAAAGTTCTCCTCTCTTTGGGTGGCCTAAATGAAGGGAAAAGGATAAGGGGAAAGAAAAAACACACAACAGTTGTTAATAGAACACTCAAACTACAGGTTACGACACGGAGGAAACCATGCGTGGTTTAGTCACAACACGGTACCTCCTTTAGCCGTGTGTTCAAGGTCTTAATCTGCTGCTTGTACTCCTCCTCACGCTGGTTTGCCTACAGTTCACAAATAATCATAGTTGTGACCCTAATTTATGTATTTCAAGTAACAGATTTTACAGTAAATTCAGTTCAAAAGCATAATAAAAATTTTGTATGAGATAACTTTACAGGCAATATAGTAACTAGGAATTTAAGATTTATATTTTTTTTCCCTCAATGGTATGAAATTCATAATAGAATTTACAATTTTACTTTTAATAAAAACAACAAAACTATGAAGAACACTATAAAAATATACTTTACATATTATCAAATGTAATAACTGCAGTAAATTTAAGAATTTAAAGTGCAAAATATTCTGCTATGAAAATTTCGACTGGTGATATAGTTACCTTCTCCTCAGACACCTCAAGGGATTTCAGGTTGTTACCAACAACTCGCAGCTCTTCCTCAAGCTCCACAATCTTACTGCAGAAAGGAAAGTTTTAACAATTATTAATGTGAACAATTATGTTAAATTATATAAAATATTATTTTCTATCAAATTTATAAACAGCACTAGATCTGAGTTGTTTTTTTCAACAAAAACTTGAAATTTTAAGTTTGGACAATAGGAAATTTTACTGTATAATTGCAAGAATCTAATTTGATAATCATGTGTATTTACCTACCTGCTGCAGGTACAAAAATGTTAGCAAAACTAAAGACAACATTAAGGCTTAAAGCACAAACCTTTCACTATGTTCAGCACGCTCCTCTGCCCTCTCCAAGTCCTGCTCCATCATGACCAGTTTGCGGGCAACCTACACCACACAGTGCAAACATACTCATGCAGTGCTAGTGTAGCAACATATACAGCATACACTTCCTACTGTGCTGCACCTCAGCAATTGCAACATCAATACTTGTGGCATTTAATGTGTGTTTCTTAACACCTTTTTGTCACAAAACCACAGCAAATCAAAATGTGATTGGCAAAACAGTAACATCCACTACTTCACAACAAAATGTGAATAATAAATTCCATGCAATGTTAATGCAAACGTTCATAATAATTTCATTTTTTTTTCTCTCTCTGCAAATATCAGTATTACAAACATCTACAGGTTTCGAAAAATAATGTTTATTAAAATTTTTATTTAAATAAATTAATTATTCATTTATTCTTAAATGAACATTATCAATTCCTTTTTCCTTTCCAAAATATAATATAATTTTGGAGAAAAATTTTCAGTTATTATTTCTGAATAATTATGAATTACAATTGCTAGTATAAAAAAATTAAATTTGACACAAAACATTTCAAGTGTACAAATGAAACAATTGAAAATGTCAGAGGTGGAGTACAGAAATTCAGTGCTATGAAATTGAAAATACTTTGGTTCACTATAATATAGATTATTCACTGTTGATTAAATTCATAAAAACAAAAACAGATCATGCAGAAAACACTTCAAATAAACTTTGCACAACTGGTGTCAAAAAAGTTTCATGTGCATTTCTAATATTGAATGCAAATATTATTTTGTGAATAATGCAAAGAATATTCTGTATTCATAACTCCATTCATGGTCACAGCTTTGACCACTGCTCCTGGAAAAGTGGTTATTCTACATCTGACAAGATAAACACCAAACACACCACAAATTATCAATCAACATCTACTTAGAACACAAACACAACACTACAGAAAGACCTGGAAAAAAAAGTACAGCAGAAAGTCCAGAAAATTTCTAATGGGCATGCGAGACCAAAATTGAAACCTACGATTCACCAGCCTCAGCACGCTCTTCTGCTCTCTCCAAGTCTGCCTCAACCATGGCCAACTTACGGGCAACCTGTGGAGCAAACCATTTGTGCTCACAATTTCACATGTTAAAACTAAAAACATACTGACACAGGGGGACATTGACAATTGACAAACCTCATTTTGCAGCTTAGAACTTTGGGACTACCAATTATGTCCAAATACATAAAAGGGCAGTAATAATTTTATCGAAATTCTTTTATAACATTTTTTTAACAAAAGATATTTTCATTATCATGCATCTTGCTAAAAGCTGGATGCAACAATCATACAATAACAATTAGGATAGTCTGAATCTTAACATGAATATTACAGAAGACACCAAATAATTATGAAAAAGCATTATCCACCCAGCCTTTTGAGACATACAAAAAAGTATTAAAATCAGAAAAAAATTGTTCAAGGACAAAATACTTCACATTAATTTGTTATGAAGGTTTCTGCAGATCCACTTTTACTTTGCTGGTATTTCTAATTTACATTTTAGTATTAATAATAATAATAATAAACAAATTTAATTGTCAACAAAGTATGCCATGAGGTGCCATAATCATTTATAAAAGAAAAGTTAATTTTAAAAATAACTCTTGACAAATATTTTTCAAAATAAATACTCTGCATTGTAACATATTGATAAGCAAGTTCACTGATCATTTAAAAAATTCTAATATCAATGTGTCATAGATCACTATAATATAGATTTGGTTCACTAAATGAAACTTAAACGTCACAAAATGAAAATTATGTGACAACTATTTTGTACATTACTTCCTCTAACACAGATTACTTCATGTTAAAATAAACTATTATACAATGGCTTTCTCTTTTGTTTCTTAGAAGAATTAATATAATTAGATTTAACTAGTATAAATTTCTTTTTTCAGATTCAAATATCATTTATTTAAATTTAATGGACACTAAATGGCAAAACATTACTGTAATTATTTTCTACAACTATAGGAGTTCAAATTTTTTGATTACTTCCCTTCAACTGAATACAAATAATTATTTTAAAATGGTAAATCCTTTCAGATTGGCTTTTAATAGTTGGAAAAAAAAAATCATCAAAACCAGAAAATACTTAAGTATTTCCAGAAGAATATACTATTTCACATAAGAGCATTTTTAACATGAATCTACTTGACAAAATACAAAATTATAAACATTTAATCATGCCATGTCAAGACTTCTTGAAATTTTTTATTTATTTAAAAATGTAATCCATAAACAATTTTCATTTATGAACTCCAATTTTACGATGGAAGTAAAATATTTAGGTCCAACTATTATGGAAATCAACAAACTGTTTTACAATAGAACATATTTTACACATCTCAACTATCAGAACAATAATAAAAAATGTATCTAAATGTGCCCAACAAATTCTCTCATGTTTTATACTTTTTACACTTGTAAATACAATCATTACAAGCCATAAACGTTCAGCATTTTTATGGCACCTCTTGCTCAAATGGCATTTGTTCTAGGTAGCAAAAATTAGGAATCCGTGCATGCCAAACAGAAATTCAATGTCCATGGTCAATGCACACTTAGTAAACAATTAACAGTCTGATCAATTTAATAAAGAACAAAATTGACAAAATTGGATAATATGACTAAATATGAATTGGGAGCACTGAAGCAAAGGTATATTACCTCAGGGCAGAAGTGATATTAATACAAAAGTCATGCTAATAAGCAAAAAGAAATTAACACACTAATAAGATTAAACTTTAAACAGGGGATCTGCCATCTCTGCTACAAAAACATTTACATCTACAGTGGAAGCACATTTCTTTTATTACAATCACCTAAGTGATGTGTTAATATTAGAGAAGTTAAAATAAAATTCCAAGCATGTCTCTGACCTGCAAAAAAAAAATTAGTGGTTTTAGTAGGACTAAAGAAAGTCATTTCCATGCAGAACGTTGCTTAAGTAAGCACCATGGAACTTACAATAGCTGGTACACAAACTTGAAACACACACTATGTCCAGCAATGACGTAACAAAAAAGGTGAACTGTTGGTCTTGTAGATTCTCAACACTAACACGAATATTGCTTATGTCAAGTGAGCACAAAAAAACAGTTCACTCAAAGTAAAATTCAACACGCCGTGTGATACACTTTCACAAAATTGAGTTGGGTTTTTAAAAGTAACTTGACACTTAAATACTTTGCCGAGGTCGTCTTATAGAACTTAGCACTGTTCAACACAAACTGATTGGCTTAAATGTTGTTCACTTAAAAATTAATAAAGGTCTTGCCACTTTCCTACAAATCATAACTGCCACGAAACGACTATGAAACTTCCCATCTTTGCAATGTTCCATGGTGTTTGAGTAATAACCACAGATGTCAATATTATTACACAACACTTTCTGTTTGTTAAAAAACTCAATGTTGTTTTAAGTTCCTTCATGCGAGGGGGGCTCCTTCACCTCATCATACTTCTTGTCAGCCTCTTCTGCCAAGAATCTGGCTTCCTTGAGCTGGTTCTCCAGAGCGTCCATGCGCTCTTCATCTGCCAAGCTGCGGTTCTCAAGAATCTTACGAGCTCTGCATAAAGCAAAATGAAATGAAAGTTATTTACAAGTTCAATCAATTTCCATCTATACCATCCTCGAAGTTCTCCTTGGTAGTACTATTGCAGCAACAGAATAGATACTCAAAAAATCATGAAATATGTATTTATAGAAAAATGCAAAATAGTCCAAAATAAGATCATTTTTAACATAATGGTATCACGACAATTTTTGGTATGCTAGTCATAGTTGCTGCAACCTACCAAGGCTAACCAAGGATATGTCGTCCAGCATGACATCTCCAGCTGATCCTGATCTCGAACTGCTCAGCAACTGCAAGAAAAAGTGTTTATTAGTCACCTAACAACACAAGTCTTACCTCCTCATACTTCTTATCTGCCTCCTCAGCAATGAGTTTAGCCTGTGACAATTGAGCCTCGAGAATTGCTACTCGGTCATCTTCCATATTAGTACGGTTCTCCAGAGCCTTCCGTATCCTATGAACACAACATGTAACATGCACTGTTACTGGGAGTGTACCTAGATGTTAGAACATCACACAGGGCACTGCATTCAGGAAACAAACAATGCGAAATTAAAACATACTGCAAACCTCTACTTAGGATAGGGTTGATTTGTAAATTAACAGTGAAATAATTAATAATGAAGATTTGAACAGAACACAACTAAAATTAATGACAAAGATTCCACTCGTTTTTCATCTACTTAAAGAGGAGTAGGTAGATGTCAATAGTGTTAACTAATAATAAATATAAATAAATAAATGGAGACACTAACCGGAAGGCTCAAAAAATACTATTCCATTCCATTCCATTTATAATCAACAATAAGCATTGCATAATGAACTGTAACTATGTGAAGTCAGTTAGGTATATCCTTTAACATGATCATGAAATATTTAAAAAGAATCTTTCACCAATTGATTAAAGAGACTTAACCAACATCCAGAAAATGTAATTTGCAATTTCATTTTGCTTCTGAGTGCATATTTTAATCAATTAACAGAAATTAGATACCTTGATATAAAATTTTGTTGGTGAAAATATTCTAAATAAAATGAAGGACAAATTTTCCACAAAATTATTATTGAATTACAATAGTAAAAATAGGTTTTAATATTTTCCATAGGACTGCAGAGAATACCAGCTTCTCAAATCACAGCCTTTTGTTATGAAATATTGCCTTAAATGAAAAAAAAAAATTGAAATTAAAATTTTAAAAAAAAGAACAAAATGTAGTACATTTGTGACATTTACAAAGCTCAAAAAATGTTGCAAAAATTTCTGATAATGTAATTACTTACAGGCTGTGAAAGTTAACATGGGTTTGCAATTATTTTCATTGCAAATAATGCAGATATTACTCATCAGTCATGTGAAACAAGTACAAAATTCAGATACACACAGTTTGTTGTAAAATTTTGCCACAATTGTCAAATCTTAACAGCCATATGGATGCAAAGTTATAAAATGCAGAATTTCTGAATATCTATAAATTGGTATACAAAGGAATATCTTACAAAATTACAATTTAAAAACATTTAAACAAACAATTAATCATTCATAAAACAAAAAAATACGCATATTAAACGAAGATCATTGAACTCTCGACAATACAATGACTGCCAATTTGTGACAATGCATGGCAAAACTTCCAATATCGCAGCATGCAATACGTACCGCTCAGACTCATCAGCAGCCTGGGAGGCTTCGGCCAACTTAGCGGTGGCAGTGGCCAGACGCTCCTCAGAGCGCTCCAAGTCCTCCTCCAACAGTTGGATGCGGCGGTTCAGGGCAGCAATTTCACCCTCAGCCTGCGCAAGCATTGTTCGATATCAGAACTACCCCCTTGGTGCAAACAATCATTACTTAGAGTTAGGCCTGAAGTGTAATAAAAAAATCAACAACTTAACAAGATTTTAACGATTGACATCTACATCCTTGTTTATTTTCCCAAACGACAGGTTCTGTCACCCTGAATTTACAACTACCAGATAAATTATTCACTCTTTCATGTCATTCAATTCGTATTGGAATGATTATAAAGTTTGTATTATGTATAAAACAATGTCAACCTCATGGTTCTGCCATTACATAAACATTTATTTAGTGTTAGATTAAAAAAAAATCATCTGATCATTTATTAGGATTGCATTTAAGACGCTTCTTCGAAATTCCATCATTCGTCCACCTAAATTTGGAATTTCAACGATAACAACATAATTCCTAGCAAAGCTTGGGCATTTCAGGAAGAATTCAGAGATATCGTTTTTTGGGTGACTTTCACATTGAAATGGGTGGTTTGGTCTACACTACTGCGCAAATGACACGGTAAATTTTACTTAAACAGAGGTCACATCATTTCGGAGAGAAAACTTCAAACAAGACCTACTCCACGTTCTCCTATGCATGGCGAATGTCGAATTAGCGCGCGGCTGAAGATATTATTTATTATGACACGCGCATTCTACGGTGCGCACTCTGAACAGCAAGGAAGCTTCTACAGGCCGACAACCACCTCGTGAGTGGCATTGGCGGTGGTTGCGGCGACCGCGGCGGCAGCAGCAGCTATTGCGATGACGAAAACGCTCTCTCTTACTTAAACGATTCCTTGTGCCATTAGCATCGGCGACGTGCTTGCCTGAATCTTGTTATGGCCACTACGTCAGAATCGGGGCCAACACCAAACATGGACTCGCTTTCAAGCGGGGCTTGCTAGACGACTACGGCACGGGAACAATTGCGGCCTTATGCACGCGGACAGGTTTGTCGGCGGCAAGTGACGAACGGATCGCCAAGGAAATGGAGAAGAGTTACACACATGGTGAAAAACAAAGGCAGATAATTGAAAGTTCCCTAAAATCTGGAAAAGCCACGGATGGTAAAAAGGAGGATAATGGAAACAATCAATGTTTTGTTCTTAAAATAAAATAAAAACTAGTCTGAAGAGGGTTGCATTAAGATCAGAGCTTTTCGTAGGAAAGCCAAACAATAGAATCGCTCAAGATTAATTTTTTAATGCAATATTTGCGATGAGAAGTCACGTCGAAAACGAAAATTCCGCGGAGGATCTCCTTCTCCCCCCCCCCAAGGGTACGTGCCAGACACGACCCAGCCGCGAGGCAGCGGGAGCGCAGCATTCGCCCGCCCGAGGCTCGGAGGCGTGGCGAGGTCTCGGGGAAACGCTCGGCCCACACGTCCCCCGCCTGCGCCGCCCCGCGCCGGAAGGGGAAGCAACGTTGCGGTGCAGAAATGTAGGAGCCGACCGCGCAGGGGCGGATATGGCGAAGGAAGCGCGATATGACGCCGGGG
The DNA here is from genome assembly GCA_031308135.1 of Acheta domesticus. Lineage (NCBI taxonomy): Eukaryota > Metazoa > Arthropoda > Insecta > Orthoptera > Gryllidae > Acheta > Acheta domesticus. The sequence goes on along the minus strand of JAHLJT010009436.1, from coordinate 91,326,416 downwards.
AGGGCCGCGGCTCAACGCGGCCGCTGTCTCGCGCACGTCGCGTCGTCTCTTGCATTGCCCTGTCCACATCCTCATTGATTGCTCCCTATTCCCACATTGTGAATCAATATTTGTTTAAAAAAGTGGCATTAGGGATCAATTAAACCCCTTACCGAAGACGTATGTTACAAGAAAGTGTAAACGAAAACTTTTTGACCCAGTATTTTCAATTAGTTTAGCGAAAGCTTGGGTAATATTACATAAGTACATAGCTTCAGTAATCTATAATCCAAGGAAAATCGTGTTACGTTCAAAATCAATTTTATCATTCCGTCATCATTCTTGGTACTATAACTTATCGGTTATCGATTTATGATTAACACATGATAGCACTCAGAACTGCTACGTGCCAATCAATTTCACAACAAAGTAGAGAATGTAGAAATTTATTTCTGTTCCAAGTGAAACTGAATTTTTTTAAGAACTGGATACATGACAAGAGCGGTGTTGAAACTTCAAGCCATTTGCTAATCAATTTAACAACTTTCCGGTAAGAACCATCTTTAGTAAATACTCGATAAGAGAATCCAGTTTTATCTCATCGCCTTACCCTACCTTATTAACATTTATGCCAGCGTATCTTCATCTCGTCACGGATGCTCGTGCTGCAGGCGCTTGTCGGGGACAAAAAAAACTCCGGGGTAACTCTCGCATATCATTAGGTTGCCCCTGCGCGCACACACCAAAAAACGAGAACGCAACCAAGAATGTCCGACCGCCTACCACGCCCATTACGTCACATCTACCATCGCAGCCAATTAAAGTGGAACACAGACCGAGTCGCCCCCGGAGAGAAAGACGAGGCGTGACTCGGGCATTGTGAGTCTCGAATCAATTTGACAGAGACCTCCACAATAGCAGGGAAAACCGGGTAGCGCCCTTTCACAGGGCGCGGGGACGGGGGCGTCGGCAGGGCGGGTGGGGGTGGGGGTGGCGGGCGTGGAGGGGCGCTGCGTGGACGCGAGCGACGCGCGGAAGGGCCGCTGTCGGGTGCCCATTCCAGCGGGGCTCAATAGAACACAATGCGTGGAGTTATGCTTGGCTCGGCTGCCACCGGAATCGGTGTCCACCCACTCGCATGGCCTGATCGCCGCCAGCCGCAGCAGCGGTTCCATGCGCGGTCACCACTAACTCTGGTCTGGACGGCCACAAATCACGGCATTAAGCAAATAGTTCACGCTTACGTTTTTTTAAAGTTAAAAACCATCAATAAACGCGTTTCGTCGAATAATTTTGATGTTGTTGACATTACTAACGTACCTATTTATAGCATATCAGTAGAGCCCGAAAGTTTGGCAAAATGCCTTTTGTTATTATTTTACGACTTTTAACAATAGGAAGAACTTAAATGTACTTTTGTAATTGTTTTAGTAGATTTTCATTTTGCCTGTTTTAGCTTCATGCCTATTTTTGTCATTTTCTGCCTTCATGACACTATTTTGTGTTTTTTCTCTCCAGGTACCGATCTCTATGAAGTTGGATAAATACCTCTAAGCCTTGCCAACATGAAGGCACGGCCGTGTTTTGTCTTTCTGGAAGCAGACGCAGTGTTAAAACTCTAGATGAAAATGAAATACGAGACGTCAAGATTTTAATTTTTTTCATTGATGCCGACAGGCTTTGTTCTCTTGCGAGGAATTCCATCGCATTTTTAGAATGGTTTCCGATTCTTTTTTAGGACAGCTCTATGTGTATGATAAACCCTTTTCAGTACTGGCAAATTATACAGTGCGAAGAAGGAAAAAGTAATTCCGTTTTCACTGATGTCATTTCAGTAGATTCAAGAGAGTCTACAATATACTTTCGGAGAGAAGCGTCGTGAATAAAACTCCATAGCTATCAACCCGGATGGTCATCAAGATTACAAAGAAAATACACTTTCCTTACCGTTAACTTTAGAATTAAAATAAAAAGTGAATGATTTTAAATATTATTTTACTATAATTCCTTTTAAATGTAATTTTTCAAAATTTACAAGTCTTTGTGCATCCCTACTTTAGCTAGCATAAAAGGCCCATTTCATGCCTATTTTAGGTAAAATAAATGCCCGAACATTCGGGCTCTATCCGGCATTGCTTTCAAGAGGAAAAGGAGGATAAATGATTTCAAGAGGAAAAGTTGAAGGGACCGACATCAAAAATCAATTTCTCGCGAAGATGTTTTGCAACCTGCATCTCAGAACACATGATAACATGACTACCGAAATTCAAAGGCACACACTATTGCAACAAAGACACATCTTAATTACCTTGTCCTCATGAAGACAAATTCAACTAAATGTAAAGGAATTGCATTGTGGCACCTGTCAATTTAGCCCGAAAATGTACTTTAGGTTCGTCGAAGTAGAATATTCCCCTGGCTATTCCACCGAACCCCACCCTTCCAGTCCCTTCAGGTAATGTGTGTGTGTGTGTGGGGGGGGGGGGGCTTATCTAAAGACCGATAGCGCCAGCCTCGCGATAGCGAATGTTTGTGAAGTTTTAAACGGCACTTTATTATCGTTGACACAAGGTAGCTATTCCCAAGAAAAACTATCCCAGTAATGACAAGAGTTTAAAACACGTCAGAATAATCTCTAGTGTAGTCTACTACACTAGTGATTATACGTGGGTGGATAATTTGACAAGTAATAATAAAATAAAAAAATAGTCTTTTCGGGCGTAACTTTATCAACGACCCAATCCTATCGTTTTCCGTGAATTAATACTAGCATTACTTTGTTAAGACGTTTACCATACCGAACCACTGAACTTCAAAGTATCCCTCGGATGAGAATTGCCCGTCGGAATGCAATGTAGGGGCATCAATTCCATAGTCTCAATGCTATGCGTTGTTTCAACTCGACAATTTTGACACCCTCCCACCGCCATCCTCAAGTTGCCCGCGCGACAAAATTACGAACCCAAAGCGACAATTTCGCTCCCTCAAGCGTTAACCTCTCATCACCAATCCCGTGTAGCGCGAATCGCTGCGCATCCCAAACCGCGCTCGTAGTACTCCCACCCAGCAGTGGGGGTCACGGGGTCCCAGACTTCCAAAGCGAACTGTACTCGCTAACGCACCCACCCAGCCGCGCGCGGCACCCCGCCCTCGGCGCGGCGCGGCGGTGCGCACTCATTCATGTCCAGGGCTCCGCGCGCGCGCCTCCGCCCTGCGCCGCCCGCCGCCGCCCGCCGCCGCGCCCGCACCGCAGCCAGCGCCCGCCCGCCGGTAACGGTACAGGCGGCGGCGCGCCCGCCAGGCCGGCGCCTCCGGCCCGCAGGCCGCTCCTGCAGGTCGATGACGAGGCGGTCGGCCGACCTGCGGGAGGAGGCTGCTTCCCCACGTGGCACGACGACGGGCACGCCCTCTCGATACGCTGCGTTTCCAGTTTAACTGACGTTTCGAAGCATTCAATAACTAAGCCCCCTTGCCACACTCTTTGTCTCTCCGAGGCATATATCGATGGCAATGAGATACGCTAACGTGACAGTTCGTCAGTAAAAAGTAATTCAAAGTTTGTCAGAAAAAATACATTAAAAATCGGAAACGCTTATTAAACGATTGAGGGTAATCAAGGACTATATACCACTCTCATTGAACCAGTCTGAAATCGTGGCAGAATGCGACAATATGGTGGAAATAGAATTCGGTGCACCTTCACTGAATAGTTTCCCCACCCCCGTTGCATGCCACACTGTTTAAACATGTTATTACTACGCCCCATCGAGACTTCAAGTTCATCTATCTTTCGCTGCGTCGAGTAGCAAAGCGCAAGCTCTGCAATGCATTGAGGGAAAGGAGGCCTTTGGTAATGAATGTTAACTGCTTAATGCGGGAAAGTATTACGACGCCACACTAGCGTCAGAAGTGAAGCTGCATTTCGATCAGGCATTTCCGAATACATTTCTCTACATATTTATCTTAGGTGAAAGTCGTAAGAGGTCATTCTCAATATTCGTGAAGATGCTTCGACAGATGTTGAAGCGGGACATGAAAATATTTTCAAATAAATCATTTTAACTCTACTCTTCTAACTTGACTTTTAGAAATAATGTTACAGTACATTAATAATATCAAGTAACAGTAGACGGAGACTCAAAGGGCGCTATGCAAAGAGTACATGCAAATTAAAACATATACTTTGTACAATGTTTCTCGTATTTAAATTCATGATCTAATCAGCTTCGCATACCAGCCCGTAGCTCCCTAAACTTGACATTTCATTAGCTTTAATCTTCTTACAACTGTAACTAATAATGAACTACTTTATTTGTTTTCTGGTTAGATTATCTGCCGTTCATTTCAATAGTGAAACACGCTTGAAAAGAAGCGTCGTATCAAAGAGGTTAGATAGGACACCCCTGATTCTGACTAGTCAACGGACGTCACATTATATATGTGATAAATCTGAACAAAGTTAACCACACGTTTGTGCAGAAGAAAACTATTCAACGATAAAAAGAGACAGTAAATGTGAGCGAGAGATGACTAAAACGTTTCATGATCAATACGTACAGTTAACACATCGTTCACAATCACACGAATCTACGATTTGACTGAAAACTTATAAGTTCACACACGTACTCATTTCATCGACTAATGAGCACATCTGCATGTATTTCCTGATTTAAGAAAGCGATATAATGTTCGCAGCCATATTTAGAAATTGAAGTTCTTCCTTGCATCTACAATCAGCTATGATTTCACAAGCAAGAGCAGTTATTCAATGCTGATCCTAGCTGCTTAGCTTGGCAATGCGGACGGAGAGAACATGCTTTTGATTCTCCAATAGGAATGCTTTAACGACTATATTACTGAAGATTGACTTTTATAGTTTTTTAAGTGAATAACGTCACGAAACAAAATAAGACTAGGAATTCTGAGAATTTTAATTGACTATCCAGCAACTAGGGAAGATTTTCCACATTCAATCGAAAATTTATATGCATTTTCAAGCTTAACGAGGAGCTGAAAAACTTAATTGAACGATTACATTTCGAGGTAATATGATGCTTGAATATAAGCTGTAACTGAAAACCAAACGAGGTCTGTAAACACAAGTTGTTCTCAAATATTCTATTAATGAAAGCTTTCTTCAAAGAAAGACTCCCGAGATTATTCAACGCATATAGTTTTCAGTCCTTTCCATTTTGCTTACAAATTTTATTCGAAGTTTCAAAACTAAAAAGAACATTCGGGAGCGTTCGCGTTTTACAAGACGATAATGCAAACAAGCAGTCCACTGGAAATCGCGAAGATGAAATGGAAAAAATCAAGTGAATAGGTGTAAGGAAATCGTTCAAAGGCTTTGTAATTATATGTCGTTTTATATTCATATTTATTTTTAGTTTTATTGAAATTAGGGCATGAGTTCTTCAAGCAGCTCGTTAGAAGGCGGAGGCGAGTTGTACGGTTTATCAAGCAGGGACCGTCGCAACGTCACGTCGGAATGATGTCACGGCATTTAGCACAATTACTGAGCGGCAACGAATCACATCGGGTGCTTTAAACTCGTAAATCCCTTGGTTCTCAGGCTGCATTTTATAATTTACCAACAGTGTACGTAACGGAATTCGTCCTACTTATTTCGATACTTAAAATTACTGAAATTAAACAAGATTGATTTATTACTTTGCAAATAGTAGGTCTAAACAGCTCGAGGGCAAAATGACTTCCAAAGCCACGATGCTGAATGTAAAACAAACGGGTTGTAAGTGAAAATTCGTTATCTCCAAAATTATTTCTAACGAAATTTTGATGCGTTGGAGAACCGAACGTTGTCCATTTATCCAGTCCTGGCCATTTAGTTGCCAAATTCGGACATGTGTAATCTAAGAATTCTACCTCACCCTGCATTTCAATTTTCTTCTAGGCTTACAGAATGCGTACTTTTCGAGGAATGAGAAACCGCAACCATGTATCGGAGAGATCTGCGAGTACAGATATTCCCTGCTAACGATTAGTAAGGTCTTGTTTGTATAGAATGTATCCATTTTCCAGATCGAAATTTATTCCTTGTAACCCTACTCGCAAATTGTCATTTCAAGTGTTTCGAACGAAAAAATGTTATCATAGTTATCGACATAATCTCATTCTCTATAAAATTTCCAAGTGATAGTATTCGAACTCGCACGATGCATCAGCCTCTCAACGTAGCCGAGAATGTGATTTCGAGCGAGCGGTCGACAAAAGAAAAGGCCTCAGCACCATTGTCACCGGAGGTCCATTTGGCGAGATACGAGACAAAAAAGGGCAAGTCGGAAGTGGGCCGGCAGCGTAGAGGGCTCAACGCTCAACGGACGAGGCGGAGCCGCAACCAACCGTCCGCCAACTGCAACGTGTGTGAATTAGGGCCCCGCCCAGGTACCACATTCCTGCTGCCCGGCAACCGGCGATTCGTCGCCGCCCACCAGCCGGCCGACGATTCACACTGACGGGCAGGGCTACACGTGAAAACATGGACTCCCGAAGAATAAAATTTAAACGATGCAATCTGAAAAAAAAAGTACTTTGGCAGAGTCGGCAGGAACTGAAGAGGCGCGACAACATAATCCCCAATTCAAATATCAAAAATTATGGTCTTAGACCCTCCCCCCCAAAAAAATATGATCTAAAAGCTGTACACACGTGTTCATAGAACTATATAGTGTTTAAATAAAGCAGCAAGGAGAGTATACACAAACTGAGACACGTCCGAATTTACAAAAAACGTTGCTCTACAAAATTTGCCTACAAACGTTGCTTACAAAAATGTTACAGAAAAATGAACATCATAATGTTGCCCCCAACCCCTTCAATTGTTTTCCTTCTTTTTGGCACAGTCGGGGAGTGATAAAAATGATTTATCACATTAAATTGGGTCTGGATCGGAATGTACTTTCCGTATAGAAACGTTTCGTAAACTTTGCCCGGAAGCAAAACGAGAATTAACTGAACACCAGCCTACTTTTTCTTAGGATTCTTGTAGCTAAAGGGGAAAAAAGTTAAAGCGTGCTAGTCCTCTCGATCGCTCTCTCCGGCACAAAGCGAGGGTTTTCGGTGACGTTGATGGTAGAAAAAAACTTATCAGACATATCGCCGAGATACGATGCAACTGATTAGGTTGGACAAAATGCGGCCTGAAGTCACCTCACGCAGCCTGGCAGCCAACGCCTTTGCCACCGCCGCCGCCTGCGCTGGCACCGTCGCACCAACACCGCCGCCGCATCACGTAACGTCGGGAGGGGTCTTTGATCCGTGATAAGGAAATGCTACTATCATGTCCTATACTCTCAGCCTTCCTAAACCGCATCAAACTCAAGAAGAATCACTGAAATATTTCACCAACAATGATGACAGCGGAATCGTCATGATTATCTAGGCGAAGTCTAACAATTAGAGAACATTCAGAAAGGAAATAAGCATTTGACTTGGAAGGGATACAATTCTGAAAAACCATAAAACGTTCACAAAAGATGTGGGCGTGACGTAAGCTCCTTCGGTTTCTCTCTCTCTTCCTCACCTCAAGGGCACATCTGCAAGATACAGCAGATGACGTCGTCTTACGTGTCTCATGGATACAAGATACACAGAAGGTTCTGGTCAACAAGTGACATGTAATTTCTACAGGCAACATTGCTCATTTCATTTTGCCGATCCAAAATTTACTCAAGAAAGAAGCTAAAAACAGCTTTTGTCAACCAAACACATCCGGGGAAGCCAACTAAGCATGAATGCCTCATCGAGCGATTCATATCAGTTTACTCATGCAAAAACGCCCCTCCTCCCTTACGAGACAGACGACATCGATTTATTCAGTAACCCGAATCCGTCCCACTGTGGGGCGCCGACCGCTGATTCACCCCCGCAACAACCGGCGGCGGAGGGGATGCGCGACAGACGGCTAGTCGCCCACCCTCCCCTCTAGCTACCCCTCCGACAGCCACGACGGCGGCGGCGGTCGCCGACACGACCTCCGCCGCCGCCGCCGCCGCCGCCTGCCCCCCACCTCACCCCCACGCCCGGCAGCAGCTCACGCGGAGGCTACCTGCGCCACCCACCCAGGCGAGAAAGCGCGGCTACCCCGACGTCGCTAAACAACTCTGCGGCGCCAGCAAAGCCTCCTAACGAACCGGCGTCGACTCCCTTGGTCATGTCGACAGAATTCCGACACCATGGCGCCCGTCTCGACAGCACAAGCGGCAACCGCGGCGGCGGAGCGGGCAGGCGGGCGGCTGCAAAGTGACTCATCGACGAATATGGATCTCTCACGCAGGTGGACCGAAAAGATGAGAGCAAACTCCCAACCGCACCCCTGGCGCATCGTTATCTCGGTACAAGAGCCAAATAAACAAGGATTGGTAAATTGTGAGCGGCACGTCATGGTAATGAGATAAGCATATAAGGTAAAGACGGACGGCGGCTCTCGCCTCTCGACTTAACCCACTTTTACTTTCATTCCGGCTCCACGTCCTTTGAACATCTGCTCTGCTCAGCAAGGCACGTGATGCAAGAACTGACAAATGCAAGGGTGCTTTGTTGACAACAGGCAGCCACCGCTTAAAATTTCGTAACATCCCGTTTCAGAATGTCGTAAATAAATTATTAAAAAATGTTCTTGACAAATTACTATTAAAAAAACCTTACAAAAGTTACAGCAAAATGTCAATACTATATTACTACATTCGCCACTACGTAGATCCGAGAAGACCGCCACTAAACATGAAATTCTTCAACAATCGATACGCCAGGTTAGCTGCGGGAGCGAGCTACACTCGATAGCGGCACCGGCGATACCTGCTCTGTCCACGCGGCCACTGCCGGCAATAACCCCCCACAGAACCGACAAGCAAAAACCAGACTTACGTACAAAAATTCCTTCCCGTTATGCCATACGTCAATAAGGTTGGATGCAGTACTCACTTCTTCCCGGCGCATAATTTCAACCTGCAACCTTTTATGAAATTCCTCGCACTCATCCTTGTATTTCTCCATTTCCTCCTTCGTCTGCCTCATCTTCTTCTTCAGCACGTCCAAAAGGGTACCTTGCTGCACATTCGTCGTCATTTTGACAATAAACTAGCACGGAACACGTCAAAAGTACAACACGAAGCACCCAGCACTCTAGACAACTCGCGCAAGATGGTGGCCGCGAACCGAACTGGCGACTGAGCCCGGTTGTGACCGACCGGCATGCTGCAAGGTGGTTCGATAAGAAAGTAGTTCCCCCTCTCTCGCTCGTATGCTGCCTTAAAAGTCATAACAGTTGACAGGAAGGGCTCCACTTTCCATGAATATACATCAGTGCTGGATAAACATGCAGTAAAAGAACGAAAGGGACTAAAATTACCTAAAATTCCTAAGTGTATTCATCCGCGAGTCCATGGGCGGGGCAGAAACGTAGGCGAGAGGAGACGGCGGAGGGGGAAGATACCTGTTTCCTCGATTCGAACTCGGCAATACGACGAGTAGTGTCTGAAGGTTTTTGAAATACCGGCAATATTCGAAAAAGAAGGACTTCCTGACAGAAACTCGACTCAAAATTAAGAAAAAAAAATGAGAGACAATTTTCATCCCCGCTTTCACTTAGGAAAATCATGGATTGTAAAAACGGGCGGGACATACAAAAAAAGATAATGGACTAGACATGCTCCAGACGGAGTCAAGGTGCGACGAGGTCGCGGCGGCGGGCATACCCCAGCCCCTCTCCCTTTTTCTGATCCAACGCCGCGAATTACGGAGTCGCAACGCGAGCGTTGGTGCGTGGTTTGGCACGCGCGGCTCTGTGGCCCGTCGCCGCCGCTGCCACCGCCTCCGCGCTGCCCCGAGCTGCCGTCCGGGGAGCGCGCCTAGGCGGTGGTATAATGAACTCTACGGGAGTCGTTGCTCCAAGATAAAGAAACCTGTCCGGTCGAGATCTTAACAGAGCGCAATCCTACACGGTACGTGGAAAATGGGGCAATTTAATTATCCCGGAAATACTCAAATCATTTTACAGTGCCAATTGGCAGAGTCGGAATTCTGGAATACGCGTGACAAAGAAACGAAATAAGATGAATTATATTAACAATGTTCATCAACACATGTTTATTAATTTATGTCAGATGTTTTTTTACTTTATGTTGCTATAATAGTTACATATTCATTCTTTAAAATATTTGTAATATCTCAAGTCCCAAAGCAATCATCCCAGCGCGTTGGCATGTAATATTATATTCATTGACGGAGTTGACCTTCGGCTTGCGACATCTACACTGACAAGACACGCATGTGGGTTGGTGCAGTCAATATTTTCTCCTCCCCCTCGAAAGCAACCTCCCGGCGTTTATCAACAATTGGCAACCATTCATTACGCCCATGAGGAGGCAGCCACTTCGCGCTCGCCTGCCTTCGTTAAGTTAACAATGCACAATTCTCGCGCGCGGCGCGCCACATATCGGTTGCCGCTCGGCGCAGGCAGCGCCCTCGCGCCGCCAGTGCCTCACGACGCTTCGTTGCGCCGCGTCTCCCATTGGCTGCCGGCAGCCACGTGACCACCCGCTCTTACGACACGCAACAAGTATGCACCAGATGGAGCTGCAGTGGCCGCGGACGGAAACTCGGGAGAAACTTTTGCCAACACGCGCGGCGCTCGTGACGTTCGATCAGCTGACAGTTAAAGGTCTGCTCTCACCCAACAAAAAGAGGACAAGTACATACGATGATACTAACCCTTTTCAATTGAGAGTTTTTAATGTTCTGCAGTTCGTTCCGGATAATGTTAAACTTCATCAGCGTGTCGGAACCAAAAATTGACGAGCCGAATGCGAAACCAGGATAGTCGGCACAGCGGCGCTGTCGCCTCGTTTCGCGCTCGGCAATGACTTCTGTCCGTTCGCTGGGGCAGCGCAACCGCGCGAGTTCATCAATTTCTGGATCCTGGTTTTCCTCGTGGTCGCTGTGACTGCTGCCTTCCACGGCCGGACGGGGGCCGCTGCCAGGCCCCAACCCTTCACTGCCACTGTCTGTTGCTGCACTCGCATTTCCACTCTCACTCGCTGCACTGGAAGATCCTCCCACGTTGCTTCTGGATGACGTCGTCACCGTCGTCGTCGCTGTCGTCGTCGCTGTCGTCGTGCTGCCATCCCCCGAAGCGCTGGTCGCCGACGTCGCCACTGCTGTCGTCACCGCCGCCCCCGTCGCCGCCCCGACCGCTGCATTGTTGCTGCGTGCGTACTTTCGTCGGGCCCTGTTTCGCTCGACCAACGGATTGCGGCCGCTGCCCGCCGCCTGGCGGATAGCCTCCAACGGGTTCCCTGATGCCGAATCCCCGGGATTCCCCGAGGCGTGTACTCCTCGTCCCCTGGACAACGGTGATGCAGAAGAAAATCCACGTTTGGCTGTGTTGTCAGCCATAATCCCTGCCGTCAACACATCGTTGCTGCCATCTTGGACTGGCGACTGTCGCTGCGAAGACGCGCGCGCATCCACTCGGCGGCGCCGACTACTACTCGAGCAGGACTCGGAGCCCGCCGCCTGCCCGTGGCGCGCTCTGTGCCGGCCTCCCCGACGTGAGCCTCCGCGCCGCGTCTCGGAGGCACCGCCGCCGGCGCCGCGTGGTGATAAGGGCCGCCCGGTGACGGAGGCAAGGGCGGGGACCGCGAGGTCCCCTGTCGGAGTGCTTTCCGTGACGTCACCCATGTTGACGTCGTCCACATGGGGGCGAAGAGCCCCCACCCTCGGAGTCAACGCATTGTCCGCCTCAAACTGTCGCGCCGTAGGTCTGGGACCGCGCCCCCGCCGCCACCTCCACTGCGTTCTCCAGCTTCGCCGCGAGAGGGTGCTGGCAGCGCCAGTCCCTGCCCCTTATTTGGAGGCGGCGCGCGCCGGCCTGCTAATTTTAACGCAGCGGAGCCCGGGGATCCAAAAATACGCGGATACTGTTACCTCCGCACGCTCACTCGTGAAATGTTTGGCTGGAATGCGTGCGGAACAGCACAGCAGATTGTGTAGAATAGTCTTATAAAGAGAAAATATCTATTTTATCATTTTGAGAATCATCTCTGGAGAATTGCCACAGTGACTTAACACAATGAAGACTATTTGCCTAACAATATCTCTTCATAAGGAAAATGATTCATTTGTTTTAACTTGTGCATCACCAATAAGTCTCATGACTATCTTGTAAACCGAGCTATTTGTTAAAAGAAAAGGTATCATGGTGACCTGGCTCTTGACCAAAGTGCACGCGGAAACGCTTAACTACGACTAAATGCACGCCGTGGTGCTATTTCCATTGTGCAAAATTGGTATTGAATGTAGGCGATTGTGACACCTTATATTTGAGATGCCTTAAATACGATCGTCTAATGCAATCGCTTCTGAGATGACTGCTTGAAGAACCATCTCCATCTGGCATGTCTCTTTACTTTTATTTTCGTTTCGCGAGTCGGGGAACATGGCGGCACGCAACGCCGCTATTACAACGAACACATTTTGCCGCGTCACTGTATAAAACAATACGAACCTCTGTCACACACCCACGAACGTACTACATCCTTTAAAAAAAAGTGATCTTCTATTAGAAGCAAAAAATGTCCACTTATTTTCTTATGATCGACTCAAGAAATAGTAATAATGAGCTAATTTGTGAAATGAAAGTGATTTTAAATGAATGAAAGTTTCACATTTGAAAAATTTAACAGCCAAACAATGCAAATACTTGGAACATATTTTTGCAGCTTTTATTCCCATTGGGATTAATTTTCAATGCTTACAAGAAATGCTTAAGGAAATTCCGAAAATGGAATTAGTGATGTGAAGAACATCATTAGGTTTCAGGTCGCACACTTGTTCTCTACATTCCATTAATATGCTTGTCATACGATACTCCCAGCTGTTCATATCACTCATCTCTCGTGAATCATGGCAATAAGTATTACATGCCTGAAAGTAGGCTGTCCCCAATAACTTGATTGCTTGCACAATATAAAGCTATTTATTGACTCAACCACTTCACAATACTTCTATGTGGAATCTGAAGAAATAAATTATTTTCATTTGATTTAGTAATTCACAAATTCTGTCAAAACATCACATTTTCTGATGATTTAAATTTTATTTTGAAACTATTTAACATCAATATTGTTGATTAATTTCCTTTTATTGTGCGTCGCTGTCTGGAAATTATTTTCAAGCATGAATTTATAACAGTTTGTTGGCTCTGTCAAGAAAGTGAATTTTTAAGCTATTTTTTAAATTATCATTGGGACATTTTCACTTTCGGGTATGACATTACATTACACCAGTTTAAACAATAATGATTCGCCTTACCATCTAAAGTTGTGGTAAACAAATATGAAACAAGCATAATTTGGTATCGCACTAACAAACAACATGCGAGTTGAGAACATACAGAAGAGTGGATAGTCAAATCATTAATGTGTAATGCACATATTTTACTTCAAGTCGTCATTCTCATTGCCGTTTTCTTACACAATGGTTGAAAGTCTCGCGCTTCTCAGACTAAAGAGTGAGCAAGAGTAGTTGGTGGAATTTCTCATGCAACTATTGGAATGCGACGTTCTCTTTGACGAATGCGACGTTCGTCCACGTTGACGAACGAAATTCCGTTAACAAGTAGACATTTTACTTACAAAGCGATTCTCGAATTATTCCATTTCGAAATGATTTTTAATGGACTGACAGGTACGGAATTTTTTCTTTGTGGTTATACAAATTCATAGTGAAAATAAATAATTTTAATCATATAAAAAAACTGAATGAAGAGAATGTGTAATGGGGCCATTTCTCAAAAACGATACGCATTAATAAGGGAAATGGTGCTTTACTATCGCCATTGCAAAGTTATGAGAACATAAGAGACACCTCATTTTTTCGGGACCAGCCCCATGGCCGGTGGTGCGTAAAAGTGAGTAATTGCGAATATTTCCACTTTATTATCAATTAATTATGGTCGAGATCCTCATAAAATGCATCTGTTGAAGAGACAATATTTAATTTAAATTCTGAGGGGAAAATTAGAGGAGCATTGTATTTCTGCAGTAATGTAAATGTATGTACCTGTTTCTACTTCTTGGCATCAACTTTGGAAAATGATACCGTCGCTCCTCCCCAGAGACGGAGGTACAAAACCAAGAGTCCCTAGGCAATTCGGTCCTGACTTTCATTTTGATAATTTAGGAAAAATCAAACAACGTTTATCCTTTATTTAACGATTTTTGTCGAAAGAAAATAGACACATAATCTTAAAACTATAATCGACAAGTAGCAACGATACTTCTTTACCCATTAGAAGTTTAACTATAAATTAAAAATAAAATTATTATTATTAAATTTGACAATAAATTAAATACAAAATTACACAAGAAACACAAGCATTTGCTTTTTTTTAAATAATTATAGGAAACAATACGTTTGGCCGATTATTACAAATTTATTACAAAAAATATTAAAATTCTATTTCGCTTCCTTATCGTGTTCTATTTTGCCACAAACCACCCCCTCTTCTGAAGGATGGTGCTCTGAGCAGCAGTCTAGTTTATCTGTTTTAATTTTTTTTTTTTTAAATACAAACAATTTTATTGGGACCTTGATATTTCATCGTTGAGCCGTTTGGCTCTTTCTATTGTTAGTTGAAAACCTAATACAAAACGCTGACCGACAAGACGTCAATGCCTGGTTTACTCCTGTGCCTCCCCTTGGGCGCGCCGCCGCGGCCGCGCCACGCAGCGCTCGCGAGGCGTTCGCGGAACACGTGCAGTGCGGAGCGAGTGCGCATGCGCGAGCCGCCGTAAGCAGCCCTGCGCTTGAGCAGCCCGGCGCGCCGCAGCTTATCGCGAGCGCATTCCCTCGCGCAGCGTCTTTGCGCGTGTCTCACCGCGAACTTCACAACTCGACGCTTCGACTGGACTGGACTGGACTGCACATGAGATTGACAGTTCTCAAATAGTCAAATATGTATTTGCCGAAAAGCTTTGATGGACAGTTTGAGATTTCTTTGAAATGGTCATGATGCTTAAATAATCAATTATTATTGATCGCTAAGTACTCACATTGTTGCGACAATTGTTTTCTGACCCCTGGAGAGTAGTTCACCCGGGGAGTTCCCCAACACAAGGGATCGGAAGTCCTCTTAAATTCCTGTTGGGGTTCTCCCTTTGGGGAATCTACGTTTTCAACAAGTATGTAGAAAGAATGCTCCTCAGGATAAGTCTGTTGACTGATTTTATACAATTTTTTTATATGTTTGTTGGCTGCATTTATTCTAAGTAATGACCATCTAAATCTAACGTTTGCAAAAAAAGAAAAATGCCCGTAATAAAAAATACAATCCAGTGTCACCCGCCTGGTGCGGTATCATCATAAACCCCATCCACACCACTCTTTTGTTTGATCATAGCGAACTATGGTTTGATCCACTTCCGCCTCTCCGCAAAACACATTATGTTGGTGGCGGGGCCAAGTGTCGCGTGGGTGGGGGCGTGGGCCAAGCCACCCACCCGCGCGCTCGGACGGGAGCGGAAGCCCCAGACGTTAAACCACGTTATGACACCTCCAAATCCGGCGCCCAAGGCTGCAATTAGCCCGTCATGCCCTGCCGCCGCCCGCGCCAATTACGGCTCGCCCCACCCGCCGCCCCCCTCCGGGGGTCTGGCGGGGGCGGGGCGCCGCCTGGGCGCTGATCGTAAATCGAAATTGGACGTTGCGGCCCCATAACGAGAGCACCGCCGCTAAAGGAAGCCGAGCAGCGTATTTTCGTAACGCGGAGCGCCTGGACGCATACAAATTTGGCATTAATATCGCCCAGGCAGTGACCGGAACGAACGCGACCCCGTCGCGGAGCGCCGAGTTAAGTGCGTGTGCAGAAGCCTGTCCTTTCTCTCCCGAGACGGGTTAACCAAAGGAAGGCATTGCATGTTCATGTGCATACCCTAACAATATCTCTATTGTTAGGGTATTCGGGTAAGTAAAATGGGTTGTGCTCTGACATAAACAAAATATATCGAAAGTCCAGAATGAGAAATGAAAGTTTATTGATACTAAAACTTAAAGGACTTAACTCTTAGCACGATACTTGTTGGGAGGGTCGTATTTGGGAGGGAGAATATTTCTACTAAAATATTTCAATTCATTAAAATGGATATTTTCGCGGTGATGATTCATTTTTCAAAACGTCGTATTGAGGCAAAAAAACAAAAGAATGTTTATTATAAAAAGTGTGTAACGAGAGACAATGATATTATAATATGCAGTTATGTCAAAAAGTACACATTTGCAAAAAAGCAACTGAAATGCTAGCAGTGAGATAGCTATTATTCCTAAATGAAGAGAGGTTCAGAAAACCAACATACTTTTTTTCTTTCTTGACTTTCAGTTGAACTATGTTGGGGTAAATTTATTGCTTAATTCGTTTCCCAGGGAACATGTAGGATATTATAGCGCACGACTTCACCGCAACTCGCAAGTGGTTGTGCAAACATACAAAGGCGTTAATATCGCAAATGCGATGACCGTTACGAACACGATCCGGATGCGCGTCAGGGAACTAAATGCATCTCCAGAAGCTGCTCCCTGGGGATACTGACGACCTTTTCCGTTAGACATCGGAGGTGTTTTACTGACTAATTGTGGATGTAGAGGCAGGCGTGCTCACTTTCCGTAACGCACTGCAATAAATTTATGCACCTCAAGGCCGAACCAATGGACTACATGGATATGATGGTAATTTATTTCTTTTAAACTGAACGCTAATGCCTTGTTCAAGATGGTATCGCTCCACGAATTATAGGAACAGATGAAGTTTCCTTCAAAATGCTCATGGACAAATGTCCATGAATAAAAGAACATTTCCGTACCACTTTACAATTCCGTTCCGCATTACGTGAAAAGTTCGACACAGGACGAACGACATGAAAGAGATACTGCCTCAAATGTTACTCAAAATAGCATGATTATTTTTTAATGTAGGAACACTTAGTCGAATAATTGGTTTTTTTAATAATTCAGAACGATCCCAACATTCGAGGACACGTTTTGCCGAAGAGAAAATATTTACTTTTCAGAAACAATCATGTTCTGTATTCAACATTCAAGTTCGGTTTTGCCTAAATTTGCATAATTGTTGAATTAATTTCTCAAGGAAGGGTCTGTATTCCTTTTCTTCAACTAGAATTAACCAATCTGAAAACGTCTTCTTTCTAACCACAGAAGTCTCAATTTAAAAGTTACAGAGTCCGACTAAAATCCAACGTCTGTTTGAAAGTTCCTTCCTCAGAAATACACTACAGAAAATCATTGTTGGATTAGGAAAGCGAAACACCAATTGTTTCTCTTTCGTAAGATACCGCATTAAATAATAATGCACCTTAATAGGGACTGGGAATTGTACTTTCAAAACATGTTTTTTGAATTGTCATTTCAATTTTCTTATTGATTCTAAAGCAATCTGATTCAAAATAAATATCCAACTGGGTGATCGAAACATAAGTCAAAGAAAAGACTTGCGTACGTTTTCAGATTGGTTAATTATAGTTGAAGAAAAGGAATATAGAGTCTTCTTTGGAAAAATCTTGAAAACATAATGTCCAGTGAAGATTTAATAATTTCCCTGAATCCAACCGAACCACTAGCATTGGTTCTAACCCCGAAAGAGGAAGAAGAGATAACGCGCGCTTAGGTGCGTCAGTCAAATGGAAGTACTCACGGTCTGCAGAGCCTTGTCCTTCTCCTCAAGCTTGGCGTTGACCTGCATCAGCTGCTCCTGGGTCTGGTCGAGCTCGTTCTCAATGGTCTGGATCTTCTTCTGCAGGCCACGGGCCTCCTCCTCAGCCTGGAATTATGTCGCACACGAAATTCGTTACTTTTCATTCGTCTACGTCGCTCTGATCAGAGGATTCGCGTGAAAGGCGATCGGAAATCCACGGGGATTCGAGATGTTCCATAGATAATAAAAAGGAAATTATTCTTAATAAAATGAGAGTCAATTAGAATCATCAATTTTATGCTCGCTGGAGGACATACGAGAATTAAACGGTGTAATATAATGAAAGAATATAAACAAATATTACTGTGGAAATTATACAGGGACATATTGGTTTAAGGAATAGTATAATGGGTCGAATGATGAAAAGGATTAGATGCGAATAGTTCGCTAGGATTTTCATAACATATTTTATTCATGAACAATAGTTGAGTAAGAAAGGTTTTAATCATTCAGAATATTTTAATAATTAATAACTATTTCCCGAAACTCCTGTGAAAATGTTTGTGCCACAACGAATCCACATTCACTCACGTCATTTTGTTTGCTTTCCTTGGGAAACGACCTCCTCACATGACGCCGTTGTGAGACAGTTGCTTTCCAAAGAAGCGCCGAATTGGTGGGGCCTCGCTCGTTGTCAAACCGCGAGTCTGAGAATACAGCCCGACTTGATTTACGAGATACACGCGGGAAGTCCGCGAAGTAACGGCGCTGAGGAAGCGGCGCGTCACGCGATGGCGGCGGGGGCGCCCGGCTCCGCTGGGGACGATTGGCGGTGGGAGCGGGGAAAGACCGGGGAGAATCAAAGGTAAAGAAATGATAGTGGAAGCTGCGGTGTGAAGGTGAGGGATCGCCAAAGGTAGAGGGGGTGAGAACGTGGGAAAGAATGGAAGGAAAAGAAAGGGAAGTACCAAAGGAAGAGAATGATTTTCTAAGAGAGGGTGCAGTGGAGATCAGTGAAGGCAGGGAAGTACCAAGTGTAGAGGAGCACTGAGAACAGCTGAACAAAATAAAGGTATTTGCAGGGAGACAGCAGAGGTCATAAATGAATGCAGGGTTGCAAAGACACAGAAATATCAGCGGTAGGAAGGAGCAGCCAGGATAAGCAAAGGCAGTGAAGTATCAAAGGTATAAAAATGTTCATGTGCGAGCACTGCAGCAATAAAAGAAGGAAAGGAAATAACGGGAAAAGAGGAATGGATTATTGTGATAGGTTATCATAAGCTTAAATAAATAGGAACAGTAAAAAGCATATGAAATGTAAATATGAACGATCGCATTAATGGTCGATAAATGATAAGCAAAAGGCTAATCTTAATTAATAATAATATAAAAAAATGTCAACACAATGACACTGGGGGGAAAGAAAGAATATGTTAATAATTAAATTCATGAAAAGATACGCGAGCAATTCCGTGGACGAGGAAATAAGTTACGAAAAGTATTACGAACAAGTAAACAAGGAATAAACAAATCCAATGTAAAATGACGAGGGACCAATCAGTAATAGGATCGCGTGCGAGGTATCGAATGGCATGCGCACTAGGAGGAGAGAAGCAATACGTTTTGGGAGGACGTCGCGCAAGAAAATAGTTGAAAAGCGCGCAAGAAAAACGAGCCAGACACACGGGCTTCTGACACGGAAGGAGTAAAGATGATGTTCCGATGTAGTCAAAGTGAAGTGAAGTTTTTATAATTGTCTGTGATTGTTTTCGGAGGAACATAACGTTTGACTTGCAAGTTAGAGCGTCATTGAAATTAAGTAAATAGGATGAATAACGCGTAATGAGAATTAGGAATAGAATCCAATGTGTGGATAACATGGATGCACTTGTTATGGACTAAACGCGATAAAAGAGATATGGAATGAACATCTCGACCGTCAAGAATCTACTGGCTCTACAAAAAGGAAAATAACGAAACAGGTGACATTTTTTTAAAATTTACAGTTGTAGAAAGAGCAAGTTTTGTAATAATTTTTAAGAATTCCAAATTAATAATTAAAAAGGGCAAAATTGGTCATGTGCGCAAGGGGAGGGATTTATTATAGTATGTATTAAAAGGTAGAAAGGTTTGATCAGTTGTAGTATCTTTGGGAGTTTTGTCAGCGTTATTGTTGAACTGAGATACGTGCATACCAAACTGTATGTTTACAGCATAATACAGAGGCGACATTGTAAACAGAAGTAAGTATTGTTATTTCAAACAGCAACAAGGAAGGCCCCCAATCCTACCTAAATATTTTCACTGCCGAGCACCTGTATAGGCGAACTATCGAACCCACTTATAAATAAAAATTTATCCTGACGGAGCAGCTTCGGTAGATCCTATGGGCTACGATCGGGTTAACGTTGGATAGAAATTTAGAAAAAAATTAGAAGAATAAATATTCTAAAAGTGTACCAGGAGCAGCCGGTCAGAGTATGCAGTATCAGGACATATAGATGCGAAAGTAATTACACGGTTACTGAAAAGGGAACCAAAATTAACGTGTCCAATATAATCGGCGCATATATGAAAACAATAGTTATAAAGGATATGGTGTGTATTCTTACAGCACGTGAAACTGATTTCGGTAGATTGTCAGTTTCATTTAGTCACAGCGCATTGTGGATTTTATTCCCCAATGTTGTACTGCGTTGGAATGAATTGTTATTCCTTGCAGAATTCAAAGAAAAGAAAATTTAGAATGGATTTACCTGAAAGATTCATTGAGTAACTTTAATAGAGGAAGTGGAAATAACGAATACAAAACATCTCCCGTAAATTAGCTAGGAAGAGGAGGAGGAGTGTATATGGAGGAGGCTACTTTCGTAGGGTTGCAAAAGACAAGCTCGAGGACGAAAGGCGTAGCATTACCAGCAACGAAAGCAGCGCTAAAACTTTCTTAAATCGGTTCTACGATCTTTTATTAATGAATTTCAAAACCCGACAAACTGGATCAGCCGATTCAATTTAAAAATCAGTTTAAATTACAGTTTAAGTACTCGGATACTGAGTTTAAATTAGAAGCGTTGAATTTATTTGCAGTGTACAGGAATTTTAAAGTGTAAGATTGGAAAAATGTGCTTGATTGTACAGTCCTGGAATGTGAATGAAGTGAGGGGTGGCAGGGATCGCCTTATTTTTTTTAAATCTCATATTTCCTGCTTGAAAAGTATTAATGTTTTTCTGGCAAGGACCTACGTGCCCCATTTATGATCTCCAGATTTTGAAATGTTCCAATCAAGAAGATTGGAAAAGTTATTTATTGAGACTGTTGCGTAAGCGAAGATGGTCTTCATTTGCCAATTTGTCTATTCAATCCCCTTTGAATTTTGAACGTTCTCCCTGGGAAAAAATTCCAATTCGCCTTGCCTTCCTCTCCTTCACGTGTAAGTAATGACATTAGTAACTTCGCGTAATCTAATGTAATGGCGGTATCTACGGACAATCAGCTTCAGTAAGCCGATACTCCTCCTTTATAGTCCTAGCACCGAGGTATAAATGTGTGTTTGTATAATAAATATAAATATATAACATAAATGTATATATATATATATATATATATTAAGTAATAGGTATACATATATACCTATTATAAATAATAGGCATATATATACACTTATAAAATAATAGTTATATATTATAAATATAAATACATCATGTGGTATAATACACATTGATATTATAGAGTGCTTGTAGTGTGCTATAAATATTTACGAGTATATCAAAGTTTGTGAAGGGAACAAGAGAAGGGCGAAGTGGCGTGATGGGAGCGGGGAGGAAGCGGGGGCAGCATGGTGCACGCGAGCGCATCCTCTCCGCTCAAGTAGGCGGAAGACTCCGTTCATGGCAGGGCGTGGGCAGCGAACGTGCTGCGGCAAAGGCAAGGGAGAACAATCACACCACACACGCGCTCGTAATTCTCAATCGGAAGCAGGCGGTAAGTAAAAGTACTACGTAGAGTATGGATATACGAAGAAAAAAACGTTCTTATTGTTCTGCAAACATTTTGAATATTTGCGGAAAAAAATACTGAAGGCACCGATAATAAGAAGAGACTGTTTTATATTTTAAGTGGTAAGCTTTGGAATTAAACAGAATGTACCAACGATTTGCAAATGACGATCAACATTTAATTTAGAAAGAATACTATATTACAATTAAAACTCAAAATTATTAAACTTAGCTAATCCATAGAATAAGCCAGACATTTATGAGAACGATATAGTCTGATGAAAAATTGTACATCATGCTAGGTTCCGGATTACGTTTTCTCTAATTATTTAATAATTTGTTATGTAGGTAGTACAAATCAAATTCGAATTTGCAACCGTCCTTTACAAGAATAGTTAACGAAAATAGTTAACTAAACAGTCTCTACGAATCAAAGGAGGATCAAAATATAACGTATCAAAGGAGTACAGAGAAATTAATATTGAAAAAGTCCCTCGTTACTTTCAACATTTTCCCCCTTCTGTTCGTGTTAACTTGTGATTCCGAACGCACGGAGCTGCGGCGGCGAACAAAGGAAAACTTCCGGCGCCAGCCGCGACCTTCATGCCGCAACAATGGAAAACATTCCCGGCGCTCTGCGCGCGCCGCCTTCCGGTTCTCCGGGTACCGGTGAGTCGGAGTTCACGGAGACCTCTCCTGTGCGTCATGCCCACACACGTACATGAGCTGTATGCGCCGCTGTTGCGTCGCCGCCGGCGTCAATGAGGCGTCAAATGCCAACGCTGTCTTTAATTACAAAAGGGAACGTTTCTTCGGACACTTTTTTTACGGTTCGACGTACGTGTTTTAGGCGCTCAGGTGTTGTGAGATCGCTTTCTGGGCGGTTTGGGAATGTTGAAGAGAATGTTACTTTCTGAAGCATGTAATGAAGCGATCGTGCGAAGAGACAAGAAACTGAGTCGAGAAAGTGAATTTGGTTCAAATTTTGTTTGTTTCACAATTCAAAAGTGAATTCATGAAAGGAATGAAAGTAGGAGTCGTGAACAATTAATACACATTTCAGAATATTACGAGTATACAATAGTGGAAGAAATGCTTAAACCACGGTATCTGAAATACTCGTAGCGCAAAACACTGCATTTGAATTCACATTCATATAACGCTAAAATTCCGAGTGACACGAACATTCTTTATGTGAATAATGTGTGCTTAACTTAGAGTAAATATGTAAGAGAAGACACATTTGACAAGGATTCGCGTTGCAAAACGGAAGGATACAAAAAACCTAGCGAACATTCGATAGGTCTAGCTGAGTGGATCTGAGGAGACTGTGTTTGGCAATGAGGCAAAGGGGACGTGGTGATGTCGCCCGAGGCCGAAGTTCACCTTCTCCGCCCGCAAGTTGGCATCGCGGGCCTGCTGCTCGCAGAGAAGGGCGCGATCCATCGCGTTATCCTTCTCCAGCTTCATCGCCTGCATCTTCTTCTTGATCGCGTCCATGGCGGCGGTTGGGGGGGTTTACGGGCTGCAACACAAGAGGAAGAGCCGCCATTAGTCATCATATGCCTTATCGAAGTGAACAAATTTTCCGTCAAAGAAAGTGACGCAAATTATCTTAAAGTAAACAACTATTTGTACTATTTAAAGTGCTTGATATCGTCTTTCAGTTTGGAAATGAGAGATAATATTTAGACATGAGCCTAGTTACATATTTCAACTTTAAAGCAATCTATCTTAACAAGTTTCATTTTTTCGTTAGAACAAAAAATTGAACATTAATTAAAATTAACAGTGGCATACATTTTTAAGTAGTGAGTGCATTGTCGTAATGCATTGTCATATATTCCTAACTAAAAAACAAATTACAGAGTATTAAAAGTGCTTTAATCAATAATAATTACATTAATTTCATGCAAAAGAGACAATCGATGAAAGTTGTGAAAGTTGAAAAATATCTTATTTACATTTCCTCAGCTGAATATATCGAAGATAAGTCCTCTTGCTGAGGCATTTTCGTGTTGTTTAAATGAATAAATAAGTTACATCAGTGAGATGGATCTAATATGAAAAGCTCAATTTGCAAGTTTGGATATTCTATCGTATCAAAAATTTTGTGAGCCGGATTTTAAAACATTCAATTGTAAACTTTTAATCTCTAACCGTGCGAGAAGAGATGTAATTTCTTCTTTATGGATGATCAGTGCCTGATAATTTTCCAAAGAATCACCTTTGACGCATTTTCTCCATTCAGGTAGGCTAATATCTCAACTCCTTGATGACTGAAATAACTTTCGAGATGGATGCATGAATGCCGCGTGTTAGTAACAATCAGTAGGCTCATTGCAGGTAGCCTTTTAGTTCATGTCTACCGAGCTGCGTTTTGACGGTGACTGATGAGTGTAATACAAAGACGAACGTGATTGGGCTCTGTCTAGACATCGAAAGAAACCTCGCCACCGTGCCCACATATGTCTGAACAGATGCACCTGTCATCCCGCGCTGTTCCTATGGTAACTATCATCGCCCTGCTCAACATGCAAGTTTCTTATCGTGTCGCTGTCTTTCTACATTGGAGATGTCTGATATTCTAAGAGTTAATTACATGCTAATGGGATATTTATTGACAACCACGAACATACTGTCATTGTATATTCAACACTGACAAATTAGTGATAACAAGCATCAAACATCTAGAAAATTTGCTACCCTTCACAATCTTTCTTGTCATCACCTATCCGTAGACTATAACTCTCTCTCACAATATCTCCTAAATATTTTTTATTGTATTTAAAAAGGCAGTCAAGCGTTACTAGACATGCCGAAAAAAATTGTAGAATACCAACTATTTTTTGTCAATAAAATTAAATTAAAAATTCTTCAGAAAATTGATGTATGGTTTAGAACCTCTATGACACGGAAAGGATAAGGAGCCAGAATCGTTCTCTGTGAATGACAAGTGCGTCTGGAACGTGAATCACGCGGTCAAATGCCAAAGCCATCCATCACTTCTCACAAGATTCGTTCAGCGTCAAGCAATTAGCTACGCTGGTGCCAGGCAATTTATTTCCAACCTATTTTCTTCTTGTCGTTTTTCCCATCGTACAATGCTGCTGTAACTACCTATGAATAATGCAACTTCCATGTCACCATTGCAATGAACTTAATTAACAATGATTTTCATTATTTACCGCTGCGTTAGGAAAACATGGACGTCTTAATCATTCTCCGCTTGAAAATTCCATATCTCCAAATGCAAGTCTTAGAAGTAAAGCTTCAACAACGATTTTAAATTGCATAAAAAATTGCATTATTTGACATAGTACTGCATGACGGAGATATTTTAAGGCTAAGTTTAACTTGTCGACAGTTTACTTATATTACTCACAAATTATAGATGCATATGACGTTCCATCATTACGTACAATTCTTGTATACGACGAATTGATAAATTATCAACTAGGGAAAATAGGCAGAAATTATTCTCTGCGGACTATTTCTAGCACTCTTGCGTTTTCTATGATTTGTCCGCACGTGCGCTGAGAAGAAAGAAGGCCACGTGGCAAAAATAGAATCACGAAGCTGCGTCGCTCGCTGCGTACGACGAACCACTTCTCTGACCCATTTCGTCTCGTCGTCTCAGCGCCTCGCAGTTCTCTTTGCCACATTCCTGAACTGAGCGTTGCCAGGGATGCAGAACGATGGCACGGAGAGTCCAATTTATTCAAACAAGAATTTAAATTTAGCAAAATGTCATGGCGCATTGTATTAAAGATAAGAAAAGTATTTTTTTATTGGGACAATCCCCTTTATACATAGTACCCAAAGAATTTTGTACCATTAATAGAAAACTGTTGACATAAAATTCGTAAGTGTACTCTTGTTGCTAGTCCTGCATCAAAAAGATTTAGGATGAAAAAATAAAAGGAAACTTTGTAGGGGGTAAACAATTGCGCATGCAACCCGCAACACATAATATGTTGCAACACATATTTCAGTCATGCAGAACTCAGAAAAGGTGGGCTCTCAAATTAGGGTTTTGCATCCCTGAAGGGGCACGATTATTTTTTATTACGCCGTAACCCGCTAAATGAAAATTTGCAGGTGTTCTATTACATTTTAGGGTACCCCCACTTCGTAGCACTGGTTGTCAGAAACGTTCGAAGTTAAGTAGCTAACAGTGTGAAGCTATTTTCTCTTTTAAAACGATGCGTTACAAAGCACATAATATAAACGTAGGTCTATGTGGTATTACGATTACTTTGGTAATATTCGAATGCAACCACAGGTAACTCGGATTTGTTTGATCTGGCATTGATTCAATTACATTCGCTAAAACTTTTCCGCATCCGTTCAAGACGTCTCTACTTTCGCTTTCTACTCGTGATGCAAACTCACTGGATTTTCATTATTCGCATCTTCATGGAGCCAAATTTGTTCATAAGCTAATGAACCCAGATCCAGGACATTAACTCGTAGTGGGATGAACATAGAGTGTGTGTGTGTGTGTGTGTGTTTGTGTATATATACATATATATATATATATATATGTATACGTGTATATATATGTATATATGTATATATATGTATATATGTATATATATGTATATATGTATATATATATATATATATATATATATATATATATATAGGCCTATATCAGCTGCAAGCAACGAATCATGCATTATGAACAGGCAGCGGCAACGACAAGCCGCGTCATCCAGGCTCGCAAGTGACACTTGCCGGCATATGGGCCCCTTTACTCCGTCCCGTCGTCGCTCTCGGCCCCCACCCCAAGCGCCCCCATCCGGCCGCTGCCGCTGCCGCCGCCGCGCCCCCTGGATTAGAGGCCGAATTCCTCAGGGGAGAGCGCCTCGGAGACCCGCCGCCCCCGCTGAGCATCGCCTGCGTGCCGCGACGCGGGCGTCGTTCTTCAGATAACGATAAATATGGGGCCTTCGGGCTAGTGGCCGGACACGCAGGGTCTCGGGACCTCAGGTGGTCCTGAGCTCCTCTCAATTCCCGGGCCAACCAAATATGTACAATTTCTTCTCACTCCACACGTTGTGAACACACACTTCCGGCAAATGCAGACTCAGCAGTGGCGGATCCAAGGGATGGGAGCATGCCCTCCTCCCCAAAAGGACTGAAGTTCTCGTTTGTTTTTTTCTTTGGAAAAATTGATTTAAATATTTATGTTAGAATTATGAAATTATTTAAAAATAATATTGTATAGTTTCATATATACACTAAAAAATACTATACAATATAATAACAAATGTTTATTATTTAACACACATCTATGATCCCTCAAATATAATTGTCTGGATCCGCCCCTGAGTCTCATTGATTTCACTATATATATTGTGTACATTATGTGGTGCTGGAAATCATATTCATAACTACAATGGCTTGGCCTATGTTTCTGAGCTTGACCCTATGAGGACACTAAAAGTAATGAGGAAAAGTGTTGTTTACTGTTTGAGGAAAAAGGAAGAAGAGCACATTGCTTTTACCTAGCTGGAATATCAAGCATTCGTTTCAGAATGAAGCTATCCAATCCACTTTCCCTGTTCATTTTAGATATGAAAGTTAATGATGACCTTTACTGACCCTACTGCTCCGCCTAATGCTTTTTTATTCATGGATATTAATTAGATTTAAATCGTAGGAATTGACTAACTACTTCCTAAACCCACACAGCTCGCCTGAAACAAGCATGACTGAGGCACGTGCAATGAACTTTCTGCGCCTGAATAAAACCAGCGACCTTGCCCCGTCTCCCGCAAAACCCAGCAGCGCCGATTGGACCCATTTGCTCGGCCGCCCCGTCCGGTGCGGCGGGCGGCGAGAACCTCGGTGTCCGCCGGGCCGAAGGATGTTTGTAACGACGTGTTGGCTCACAGACAGAAAATCCACGTCATCGAGCGTCGCTAGCGAGCGGTCGGCCGTCCGTCCGGCGGGCGCGTATGCCCCGATTGCCTTTTAAGGAAGCCGATCTCATAATGAACATTTTGAGCGGCGCGCGGCGGGGGGGGGGGCGGGCAGGGAGGTGACCCCGTTCCGCCGGCCAGCCGCCCCTCGGCCGAGGCCTTGGCACCGATGCCGCCGCCGGCGCCAGGCGCTCGCCGCCACCCGCGGCCGCGGCCGCCGCGCGCCGCGCCGGTGCATCCCAGGGGCGCGCGCGCCTCCACAGCTGGCCCGGCCTCGCCACCATCAGTGCACTTCGAGGGCTCTTTGGGCTCTCCGGCGAGCGACTCACCGAGTGACAGCAGCCCGTTGTTTTTCCTTTTTTTTCTCACGGGCGAAATTAATTCATTGCAGGAACGCTACCGCGGTACGCTTCGACGTTTCTTTTGCCTCTCGCGGCTAGCAACTCTCCGCGAGCACTCTCATGCACTCTCATGAGAGTCTATATACAAAAGCACACTTTTAGGCTCTCGGTGATTTCAACTTCCCGTGGGCAGAAGCAGGCACCACTGGACCCTAGAGCACCAAACAACTGCCGTCCGCCCCCGTGATTGTTTTTTTGCGGGGGAGGAGGGGGCTCGCAAGAGCGCCCAGCGGTAGACTCGCACGCTCGCAATCACCAAGAGACAGTAGACCACCTTGAAAGAGGTTGATTTTTGACTAACCATTCTCCAGGAGCGCGTATTGGCAGATGTTGGCGTTAGGAGCACCGAGAGACAGCGATTCGACCGAATGGACTTTGTTTTCTCTTTCGGAAAACGCAACTGTTCACGGATGCTCTCACCATGCGTCAGCAGGTCGCTTTTCGGCATTGCGCTTGGGCGAAGGGGCGAGGTAATCACCGGAGACACTAAGCACGGTCCGCTAGAGGTTACTTCTAGCTAGCAGCGCAAACGATCCACAAGAAACAGCTGATCGCTTCGAAAAATATATTTTGGCACTTGAGACCAATAAAGTTATTGCCTCATTCTTCAAGAGATCTACAATCCCAATTACGTTTTGCGATACACTAGTCAAAAATGCAGCCGAAAAAACTGCCGTTAATTCAACGAAACTGTAACAAATGACTCGAGGGCTTTTATTAACCTTGAATATCTACTACGTTTCAAAATCACAAAAAAATGAAATATTGCCTTATTGAACTGTTCAAACATACCTAACTTCCAGAACGCGAGTTTGGTATTCATAAAAAGTTAAAAGAGATAAATATAACAAAACCCAGAATGATTACATCGTATCACATTACATGTAAGGAATTTCAGATAATGACGTAATGTACGTCACAGAGCTGGATAACGCATCAAATTACAGCCCTGTTTTTCTTCCGCAAGACGAGTGCAGATAACCTTTGCTCCACATATCGGAGAGCAGAGAAGACAAGCCTTTGTATTACTAATTCGAAACGAGATGACATGAATAATGCAAATCCTCAATGGCTAGTTTTGCACTCGGATAATGAAAGCTAGTTTCGTTGGATTCTTTACAAACCTATCGAAGCAATGTCGTTACATTTCATACTATATATGAAAGAAAAATTTTGATTGAGAACATTAGACAACAACTCACTTTTCTTGTAACTCTTTTTCGATTCATTTTTATTTTCGTATTAGAACGAGAAAAACAAATGATACAGTCTTATGTTGTGTTGCGTGCTCAAATACATATTTAAAAGTTAAAAGATCTAAACCGTAGTCGTAAGAGAAATAAATCAGAGGTGGGTTAACTCGGTACTGTGAAGAACATGGACTACATTCAAGAAATCATTTCCAGCTAGCTGGACCGCAATTGCCAAAATGACGCAAAGAAAAGAAAAAAGACAACAACGGAAAAGCTGTGTCCTCTCCCACAAGAACGTTGTAACCCATCCAACTTCAGATGTACGATTCCAAACCAAAGAGACCAGCAGAATACGTGGTTGTTCAGCAATTCTCGCTCGTGTTCGTGAGATCGCTATGCTTCTGTGCAAACAACGCCACCTCATGGAAACGCACGCGGGAAGTGGCTTCTTCCTGCGTTGTCACTGACTCACGCGCGCGCGTCATCGGCTGCGCCACTCGCCAGTCGCGCGGCAAACTCCACTTCGGCTCTAAAAGGCACATTCAATAAGAAAAACTACTAATGTGGAGCTACGAAACTACTAACCTGCAACGCAGACATTTTTTATTAAAAAAAATAAATAGGGAGGAACGAATTTTTCATAGGCTATGGAGACAGGAAAATATTGTTTCTAGGCTATGGAGACAGGAACTATTGTTTCTAGTAGGAGCTCTTAATTAAAAGTGATTTAATAAAAGTGGTCACTAGTGATCAAAATAGTCGTAGCAGAACGTGGAATAATAATACTATAATGCAATCGATAAATCTTTAAAGAACATGTAAATCTTTCATTCAACCACATCACGATAACTGCAAATCGGATGAAACCTTTTTTAATGTATTTGATTCTTCAAATAAGAGAATTGCTACAAATTGATTTGCAATTATTTCTACAAATTGAATGTGAAAATTGAAGCAGTTAAATGAACGACGAACATGAACAATTTAGGAATCAGAATTCTGAAAACAAAACGTTCTTATCATTTTTATTAATTAATGATTGTAAACATAAGTGAACTTAGTCGAGATACATTCTTGGAAATGGCAGAAAATAGGCTTCGCTGGTGTCGGCGTCCTCGCAGCTCGCTGAGCGGTCCTAGCGTTCGCCGAAGGCGGCAGCAAACGTGCTCACGTACGCAAGGTGGTGCGTGCGTCCGGGGTTCTATGTACAACGACGGAACGCCGGATGTTGCACCGCTCTCCCGAGAAGGTAACGCTGGCCGCAGAGACTACCGACACGGGAAAACCCTCACCCGCAAGTGGGGCGGCCATCGGAATAGTATCTACTTTATGGCGAATGATTTGTCATGTGTCGCAAAACGAGGGTCTGTGAATGAATGCATCTCCCTGAAGGACTGTGGATTGTGTTATCGCAGTGCATGAACTGTTTAAATATGTATGACAAGCAACAGACAAGATAAAAGTGTGTCGTATTCGGGATGAGAATTCTGTTTTCATTCTACCACCGGAATAAAATTATGAATTCCAATTCTATTACATATTACCATTAATTCATTCGATTTCAACGTTCAAATTGGTCCAATTTCTGAGAAGTTAATCCTACAAATCACAGAGAAGAAAATTAATTGAATGGCTGAAAACTAATTTTTTCTTGAATTAATATTTTCATCATATTAAAGAAAATAAATAATTATAGGACGACTTTAGTGAAACAAAATGTGCACCTGGAGTATACATCACACAAACATGAAGTGCACGCTTCCGACTATGTGTTTCATTCCTCGAGAATGTTTAACAGGTACTCTAATGAATGTCTCGCCAAACGAACTTTTCGCCACAATTACTGATGATATCCCTATGGAACGCAATATGTCACACATGGCGTCATCTTCACGGTTCTATTCCGCACTACACGGAAATAATTTCCAACGCCTTGGGAAAAGATGATAAAACCCCTCTAGGAAAACAACCATCAAGAGTAGATGAGAAGCCAACAATAATTACAAAGCAAGCAAATAATGAAGTGAAGAAATAGAAAGAAGCCGGAGGGGGAGGATGAGATAAGAGGGAAAGACAGGAAGCGGCGGTAAACAGATAACGCCTGATAAGGAGAACAACAAGAGAGAGCGGACAAGCGTCTGAGGTGGGATTGCTCCCACGGGCTTTCGCGCGCGGCTGCAGCCTCCGTCTCCACTCGAAGCGCAGCCGTTGCCGTGCGTCGCGTGCACCCGATTTTCCGCTCCGCTCCGCCCGAGGCGGCGGCGCGGCGGGCGGCGCGGCGGGCGGCGCGGCGGCCGAGCGCGGCGACGCGTGCGCGGGCGGCGGAGGCGGCTGATGTGCTTTGGCCGAGGAGGGCGACGAGACGCCCGCACTGCACGGAGCGGTAAAAAATATTCATTACATTCATTACAATCAACATCTTGGATTGATTATTTCATGTTTCCGCGTACGTCAGCTGTTATGGTCATTACTGCCAAAAGTGTAGTGCATGTTTTTATCACGGGTGGTGACCGTGTTTTCCGTCGCTGGATGGCGAGATGCTGCGCCGTATTTCACGTCGGTCTGCGAAGTTTTCCTTCATCCAGATATCACCCCCCCCCCCCAACGGTGCACCGTCCCATTCGGGACAAGCTCTAAGTTCCATACTGCTCTCACGACATGCGTGATAATGTAGTTCATGTAAATGTGTGGTATAAGCAAGGAGTGAAGGTAAGACAAGAAATATGAAGGGAAGATCGCGCGCGGTCCCTGGTCCTGTTGTTAGGGTACAGCTCCGGCATTCTCCTGCTATTGATCGGTTGAATCACGGAAAATTACCGAAGAGAGCAGCCAGCCGGTAGAATTCTCCTCCAAGCAGTCGTTGAATTCGGTTTCGTTGAGGTCGGCTGCTCTGAACGGCCGTTTCCCAGTTTTTCTCAGATTGATCCGAGGAGGATCCGTCCCTCCTTTTAAAAAACTGACATCAGATCGCGCGCGATCCTTCTTCCCCGACCTTGTTCTCATCTTTCTTTCCCATTCGGTTTCCAACCCTAGAATCGAGCCATGGGCTGGTTCGACCCTTGGGGAAGCTTCCCCGTGATCTCGAAAGACGCTAGGTGTGTGACTGTGCAGGTATCAGGCCAAGGTCCTCAATGACTTTAGCGCCGTAGGAAAAAGCTATGTTGTAACTTTCATTAGGGTTTCTTGCACGTGGTATCGTAAAACGATGTGATTCACTAAGCATCCCTGTGACCTCTGTTTTTTTTCAGTACTAAAAGCTTTTTGCACAGTTTCGTTCTGAGACTGTGATAAATGAAAGTTCTTCTGAATTGTAATGGCCAAGTGTGGATCTAACGTTTAATTTCTATAAACGCACTTCCTCTAAATTCGCATTTGTTCATTCGCATTTGCTACCCACGAACATGAGCTGCATAGGATTATCGAGTTAACAACATGCTCTACCGCAACACAAGGGAACAAATTCCACGTATCGTGATCATGTGATTTGTACAGTATATAATGCAAGTCAATTGATTACACCGTTTTGGAGGTGTAGCATTTTCGATACAACTCTATTGTACGTAATAGTTCGCGAATGCACGAAGACTCAAAATTGGATTCAATACCGTAAAGGGCTTCAAGCTTTGCAAAATCTCCCTATTCATCCAGGTGAAGCACGTGTAACTTTTCATCACCATTCACGCATTACGAAGGTTGTTCGGTTCCTCACCCACGCCGAAATATTAATGTCGGACTGCCTTTGATGAAGAGTGCTGTATTTCTCCAGCATAATACGTGTTCGTCACCAACTTCACTATTGCCACCATCTCTCTCAAGTCTATTCTCCAATTCATTCCTAGTGGTAGCATAATGTAGGTAGGCCTAAACATCTTTCTTTGACCAGAGTAACCTCCAAGAAACCCTACTATTCGAGTCTCTACCACATTTTCTTTTTATATTTTTTAAGAGGCGGGATCTACGCGGTCCAAGTGGCATAAGCATGGCTGAGGGAGTGGCGGCGGCCGAGATCGACATCTGTGCGAAGCTTGCGGACCTTCTCTTGCTGATACGCAAGAACTCGAGTCCCCTCCGAGTGCTTACCCGCGCCTAGATAAAGTTTGCTGAGCAATCGTCATCGTCAAAGGAAGTAAATGCTGAGAAAGAAGAGTGAGAGCGAGGACGTTCATTCACAAGTGGCAAGAGAGTACGGATTGCGCGGAGAAAGCGTATCCTTGCCCATCCAATATTTTTGCTTTAGTTGCTTTATGCTAAATCTCAACAGTAACACTAATAATGTCAAACGTAGATCCAGTTCTATAAGAATTGGTCATACAACTTAGGAAGAAACCAAGTATGAATAATACCTCAGAACCTAGCGCCGTATTACATCCTGAAACACTCTCAGGCATGCCTCTGGCCATATTTTCTTCACTGACATTCCCGTTGGCATCGCTGTGAAAGAACGAGCACAAAAAACCACGCGACGCCACTGACGGCGGCTGCGGCGGTTAACCGGTTCAGCGGATTACCCACGCGTCGTTTGTTGGGGGTGGGATCTTGAAATATCGGTTTCGTGTTCGCCTCCATGTGTTTTTGACTATCGTAGAGCTGGTCATCCGGCCATAAGCATCCATTTATTAGGGGCTATTTATTTTTTATTCAAAGCGATATAAATGACATTCTTAATTGCGTGAATATTCTATAGATTTTTGTTGGTTAATATGTGGTCAGTCCTTCAATATAATGTTTCAATCTTATCACTTTTTGACTATAGTCCCGATTTTAGAAACAATTCACTTGAGAAAGACCTTACAAAAATACTGAATCGAAATTAAGTTGTCCTAGTAGCCTAGAATCGAACCCAAAGGTGAGTTAGGAATAAGTAACAACCACTTATGAATTTTCAAGTATTACAACATTGTGATGTTTTCCAGTAACTCGATATTGCTCTCGAAAATCAAAAATTAAAGGCACGATTCTTCTCATCATCTTCACCATTTCACAACACAATTTTTGCAGAAAAGTATTAATTTGCTAAAGAAGCCGTTTATTTTTAGAGTTAATTGCATTAGTGACAATTTTCTTAGCAACGATTGTACTTTATGACAATATCTCTAAATGTTAATTGCCTTGAAGGTTGTTGTAACATAATTAACAGAAGAAAAAGTATTTCTGGAGATTTTCTATCAAAGCCAAAAGAAGTCTGATGTAAAACAAATTTAACTGCTTCTTCTGCTAAAGGTTGTAAAAGATGCAATAGAAGGGAAACCAAAGGGATTTATGAAAGCATCAACGCTCTATTAGATTACATGTGATTGAAGTGAGTTTCTCCCTTCTTTTTCTTCGAAAGTTCTTTTCATTACTTCTCGGCTGTCCGGGTGGCGCCGCGTCCGTTGGCAGGGAGGCCGAAGTTTCGCCTAACATGCCGTAGGCTTCCTCAGGGCAGTGACGTCGGCCTCCCTGCCAACGACGCGGCGCCACCCGGACAGCCGAGAAGTAATGAACTCGAGCCGCGGAAGCTTGCGTGTACAAAGTTCTTTTCCTCCTCCTCCAAAACGTTTTTCCTTTATTGCATTTAATACTGTCATTTCTACTGTAGTTACTTTGCCTGTACTCGGGAGTTGGCATCACTGTAACTGTTTAGATTAAATTCCTCAGTAAGGCATGTCATGGTATTCGAACGACACATCGATGTAATGACTACCCATAAAACAGAATAAGGCAATCTAGAATGATATGTATGAGGAGTACATCCCACCTAAAATGATGAAAGAAAGTGTACACACAGCACATAATATTTTAAACGCGTGACGTAATCTGAAACGCAATATCGACTAATCGTCATGCGTATCTCGATAAAATAAACCTTTCGATTTCTCAATGAGAATTTCAGATATTACGGGATATTTGAGTAGTGCCATTTCATTTGTCTAAAAAAATCTCATACTTTTTCAAAATTTATTTTTCACGACAGTCTAAGATGCCATCTCTTATACCTAGACCCAAGTATAGACTATAATATAAAGACCATAATTTAGACTATAATGTAGTCTATAATTTAGACTATAATATAATATAAAAATAGGCCAAGACATCGCTTTTCAAACACGAATTGGAACTCATAATCAAGAAATGGTTTGCTAGACGTCGCTTTACATTAGCAATGATGTTATCTGTCAACGTACGAAGAACGCTATCAAAAATATCTGGCACTCATTAGAATCCCAACATCAGCGACCACCCCCTCTGATCATAGAGGGCGGCAAAACGCCTTCCAACGCGATCAGGTGGCGCGGCGCGCCGTCGCCCACGGGCGCTGCACAGCGGAGCGGCCCGGCCGCCCCCGCTGGCCGTTAGCCGCCCCCGGCAGAGAGCGTGGGCTCGCCACAATGCCCGGCCGCTTGCATCACGCCTACGCCCCCTGCAACTTCATTAGCATGCTAATGAAGAAGCACGCAGGAGGCCGTGGGCGCAAGGTGCATTCGCGATGCCCCGGAGACATTTTGAGAAGGCGGGCCTTTCAATGAGAGCAGTCGCAACACCATTTGTTAGTTTGGAGAAAGTTCGTAAGATGATTTTCTGCAATACATTACAGAATTATTGTACCTATGTGTATTGGTAAAGTAATTGCTTTATTACTGACGTGCGCCCCGGATTTTCTTGAGGGGATGAGAGGCTACAAGTACAGTGTTCAGAGGACTTCTTTTCTTATAACAAAATTTTCATTAGTGCCTAGTATAAAATGTATTTTATTTGTTTAATTAGAGTTAATAATGAACACTATTGATACTTGAATGACGTTAGTTAGTGTTTAAAATGAGTAAAATCTATGTTTTTTAATATGTATCATTTGCTTCTGATGGGTGTGTGTGTGCTGAAGCCCCATGAGCCCCTCCCCTTGGGCGAGCTTCATTACATTGACATTAAACTGTTTTTCAAGAAAAGAAGTTACTGTGCTGTGAGATAGTGGGCGCATTTTAAATTTATTTTAATAAATTTGTAATTGTTCCTTTTCTTGTGCGTAAATTAAAGAATTAAATAAGGAAGAAAAGGGGATTTTATCTTTGTAGAAAAGTTCTTGGTGTTCGCAAATGTCAAAGAATTTTATTTTGCCACATTTATTGCCTTTAAATTGAATATATTCCATATTAACAATGTTATATTTTCCTTCACATTACTACTAAGCCTATTTAAAATGATTAATTGGCATACAATTGAAATCTAAAATATCTTCCTATTTTTTCCGTTATATACTTCCTAAGATTAAGATATCATGAACACGGCATACAGAAATGTTTAGGTATCATTTGTTTGGCCTCAAATAACTTAGGGAAAGTTGAAACTTGGAAGAGTCTACATTTCCAATATATTCTACTCTTACGGTGCACAGAGCAAGGGCTACTCGTAGAGGTCTATGTCTCCGTGACATTAATGGCCCCGCCGCGCCGCGCCGCGCCGTACGAGCACTGTGTCCAAAGAAGTGGAGCGAGTGCCGCACGATCTTTAGCGTAACGGCCCCATCTAGGAGGCGGTGAGCGCCGCTATTCTTCTGGTGCGATGCAATATTCATGGGGTGAAACACGGAAGCAAAAGTACCGTGATTATGACAGGGATTTAGTTTTGGGAGGAGCCCCTTCTCGCGTGTCACCTCTCGACGTGTCCTGAATAATTTTCAACATCTTAATTATTGAGATTAATATTTATTAGTCTCTTAAATAGTCTTACGAGTAATTTTTATGGTCTTGCTCATGCATTAAGCAAGATACTTTGTTTTTCCGAAACGCATTAAAAGTGACTTGATCGCATTGTCCCAAATCTTGATATGATAATGAATCCTTCCAATATGATTTGTTTTCTATTCGTTCATCTGGCGTTTTCTTGCTCTCCTTACGCAGACTTTGCTACCTGAGAAGGCTAAAGAATCAGTATGAATTTAATAATGATAACAGTGCTTCGATGAAGATGATTCGCGGACCTCACTGTCCACAGACACAGTAATATAATTTTTTTTAACAAAACTAAGACTAAAATAACATTAAATTTCACTTTACTAAGAACACATCCTATCCAAATTTTATCTAAGTCTACCGTTAGGTAGTTTTCATTCATTTGCACTTCTAGATAGACAAAAATACATTTCTTAACGACCCTTAGATGGCTTTCATTAGTGACCAAACTTTACAGCTGGGGAAAATACATTTAAGTTAAATGCCTTGCCACTGAAAAGTAGAAGTATAATAATGTATTTGTTATTAGATCACTTGTCACTAAATATATGCTTTAATTTTCAAGCTACTTCTGGCTGAAGCAAGGTGGCGTGCTTGCTGGCCATGTTCACACATGATGACCTCAATGAACAACCTTGTAAACTCCTTACACTTTCGTTTTATCTCACACATCATTAGTGCCATTGTCACGATGCCGATGAATCATGCAGTTCGCTTCTCCACTGACTGGGCAACACTCAGCCTTATGTCCTTCATAGATTCGAAAATGAACCTCTTGTGTGGGTACAGTGGAGAAAGAGAACGCTCAGGAATGGAATTCAACAAGTTGAGTACATAGGCAGTAGTTGATTTCAGCGCATTAGTCAGGTCAAAAGAGGGATGAAGTCCGATCAGAAATTTGTAATCAAGTCAGAAGTGTTGTATATTTATATATATATATATATATATATATATATATATATGTGTGTGTGTGTGTGTGTGTGTATTAAAATGCTAATTTTGTAAATTACTAAGGGAGTACTTTTGGTGAATATTTTTTGACTTGATATATCAATTAGATTAACAATGGTTTTGGACTTTATGAAATTATATTGGCAGGATAACGCTAAAGACTAGAGTTTCATCCCAACTGCTGAAACATTGCCACCATTTGTTACGCATACTTCTTACGTATCTTGAAACAATACTGACATTAATTAGTCTGTTCTCAAAGTATTTTTTGTCGGTATTTATCCTTTCAGTTAGTCTAATCAAGGTACAATGTCTCAATGTATTACTAAATTATTAATACTTTTACATGAAAACTATTAATCCAATCAACGTCAAATATGACATGATATTATAACAAATGAGTTGATTTAAAATTATAGAAATTTGAACATTTATTCTCGACGTTTGTAGCGTCTTCTGAAGTTGTTCAGTAAGCTCTAGCGGACATCTCCAGGACGTAGAAGGCACACCTTTGGAGCAGGAATCATAAAGATTGCAAGAGTCTTGGCGACAGTTTAAATTAAAATAAGATAGGCCGGACTAAGTCAAACAGGCCAGTTGCGACATCCACGCGCGTGATCACTGCCACGCAGTACTCGCCAGGTCTGAGCGCTCCTCATTCGGAGGACGGGCAGGGCTGGATTAAGGTATTAGCAGACTAAAAATGTGATGGCCCCTCCTGAACAGGGACTCAGATAGTTTTTAAACATAATTTTATAGTAGCTCATAAATATTTCAATATTTTAATTGCAAAGATAATAGTTTATTTTTATATTAATTTCCAATATATTATGTTCAATATTTGGTAATAGAGCTAGTAGATACTTACGGTTAGGTGGAATGCCGTCTATAGGGCGGGA
The DNA here is from genome assembly GCA_031308135.1 of Acheta domesticus. Classification (NCBI taxonomy): domain Eukaryota; kingdom Metazoa; phylum Arthropoda; class Insecta; order Orthoptera; family Gryllidae; genus Acheta; species Acheta domesticus. The sequence goes on along the minus strand of JAHLJT010009436.1, from coordinate 91,287,636 downwards.
ATAGTATCTTAAGGGGACCTGAGCCTTATCTTGCGATAGGAATAAGAAACTTTAGTTTCTTATTCCTAGCGCTCAAGTTTAAAGGGTTAAAAAAACTAATCATTCTATTTTCAATATTCCTTTTTTAGTTAAATAAATATTATCTCCTTTTTCAAATTTCTTTGAGATAGCCGAGCGTTTGACTACCCTGACGTTTCGCCTCAGCCAATCTCCGGAACATTCCATTGGCTATTAAGAAGCTTTGTACGATCGTACCACGGTCTTTCAGTCCCCAACCCAGAGAATTAGGGAATCTTCCCACAGCCGGAACGACTCAACGAAAACTAACGCTTGTTACCTATTTACCTTTCGCTTCCGCAACGCAATGAGCGACGAGTTTGTTTTCCGGCCGGCACTCGGCGGTTAGCACAGTCCGTAGATACGACGCTCTTTGTCCGTAGTTAGCCAAAGAGCAAACGCTCGTCGAGGCCCAGCCGATACTGCGCCCGCGCTCGCATTCCGCACCGCGAGGACGTCGACCCGCGCCGCGGAGCGGCAGGCGATGTTCTAATCGCGGGGGAATTCTAATCGCGCTCGTAAATGTTGCGTATACCTGCGCCGCAGTTGTCTGAAGGGCGGTGGCCTAGCGGGAGGGGAGGCAAGGTAGACATTACCTCTCCTTTTTTTTCATTTTAATTTTTATATTTTTTATTGTTTTTTTTAGTACAAACAACTTTATTGAGAATATATATGTAAGTATATACGTGAGTATATATTTCAACGTGATGTGTGAGAAAGACGTAGAGAGGGTATTAGTTTGTAAGATAAGCCACTGAAGAAAAATACAAGGAAAATTTTAATAGAATCGTACAATGGTTGGGCGCAAAGTCAGCGCGCCGACTTTGCACCCAACCATTATAAGAGAAAGTAAGTGAGATGCCTTAGATGAGACCAGGTTAAGGAGCCTGATTAATATTATCAGTAAACATGGGCGTGATTAAACTACGCTCCCTTCCCCAATACGAAAATTTCTGGAACACGCAGCTAAATAAAACTAGAACTTTTAATTTACAAGTTTAATATTCAAATAAGAAATAAAATATATGCACACATACGTATTTTACAATAACTTTCGTCTACTGTTTTGTAAGGTAATATTTTTTCCAAAAATGCATTATTTCTTTTTTACGTATAATTAAATTCATTATTTTTGTGCACCATTAACAAAATAGTTAACATTTATTTTTATGTATTTATGAACGAATATATATATTTTTTGTCAACAAATACTGGGGGTTATCTATTCAGGTAATCACTTATCTGAGAAGATATGCTTGGGCGTATTGGTGAAGCCGGCGCAGAAGTGCAATTCTTATGGGCCTAAACATTATATTACTTCAATACCTCAGGAAGACGTATTTTTCGCGCAGAAGCTGTCAGTACGCTATCACCACCACCTAGTATTTATGTGTGACTGACTTTGTTACTTCGCTGAAGTTTTGTAAGTATAGTAGTATTATACTTCAATATTATTTTGTTGTGAGTAAGACTGACTTTATGGTGTTCCAGGATGTAATAAAGGGATTACTATTTTAAGAAGTTCCCACTTTAAAAAATGTCTGCCTTAATGATTCTGTCCCTCTGATCCTAATTAGGGAATTTAATTGAATGTAATCTTCACGTAACGTGTAAGAAAATCTCACAAAAAGACAATTTATGCTTTTCTACATTTTTCCAAGGAGAACTAATGAAGAAATAGGTCATGAATCATGGAGATTTATCCATGAAATGTTTGTTGAAGCTTGTTCTAGTTCAAGCTCTTCCGGGCTATAGTTAGAGAGAATAGGTGGGGGTGTAGGAGTTGGCCGCTGCGTGGGAGGTGTCTCTGGGGAGCGACACCGGGCGACGGCGAATTCCTTGAGCGCTGACGCAACCGGCCAAGCTTTCGCCGCCGCCGCTGTGTCGGCCTTGTTTGAACGACGCACACACAGCTAAGGAGAGCATCCCAGAAATAACGGCGCCTACGAAAAGATTCTGGGAGCCTGGAAACGCCTTCTTAGTTACACGATCTTGAGCCTGTACGTTTGAAACCTCATTTTTCATCCGCAGATACAATGGATTAACCCATATATCAGCTACAGCTTTAGAAAATTATATCATAGAAAGGTTTTGAATGTAAACTGGAATTCGTCGAAATTAATTACAATTAATATTAATTAATTAATTACAATTAATCGGAATTAATATTTTCTCAACATACTCTGTCCACAAGGTTAACTGAGAGTTTTAATTATTATATTTCGTAATAGTGTCAATCTATGGATTACGTCTCTTTATTTTGCAGGTTATGGAAAAAGATTTATACGAAATAAAATATGAGATTTTATTATTGGGCTTTACCTTTACAAAAGCCTACCCTGAGATTTCATGCGTTCGAATTTTCCTTTCCTTGGCCCTCGAAGAGAGGCTCCAGGTCACAAATCATTTGATTTGTCTGATTGGGTGAGAAATGAGAGTCAAGGTTTTCAAAGTCATACTATGGTGGCGCGACTACCCCACGGTAAAAGTTACTTAATCGAGATCAAAAAGTCCATTTTCCAACGCTGACTCATAGAACACTTTCAGTTCCCAGGCTAGCGGTAAAACAGTTTTGGAGTCTCACCTGATTCCTGAATTGGCTAACCCCTTCTCTGACTGTTGGCGCCGCCGCACTTTCAAGTGAAGTGTTGTGCCAACTGGGCGCCAGGCGGAGGCGCTCGCACAGAAGACTCGTTCCGCTTTGCGCGAACTTAAGTGTCCAGAGATATAAACGTGTGACAGGTAGCATTAAGCGATCGATATCTATTTAATCGCCTGGGTGGGAGGTAATTGAACATGACATGCGTGTCGAGTGAAATGCCTAAACCATTCATTTTTTTGTTCTTGTGCAGACTCCTCGGTTATCAACACGCGTTCGTATATATTTTCTGCCAGCTTAGTGTTAACAACATTGACGTTTATGTATCGTTATTTTTATCCTGATTCTTTACCATTCTTTCGCAATTTACCCCTTCTCCTCCATAATTTAGATACCGAAATGAAGTAGCTCGACAGAAGTAAATAGTTCACGTACAACAGCATTTTCTTTCGAACGAGATATATTTATCTAATTTCCCCGACTCTTTAGCTCTGCGATTAAATTCAAAATATACGAATTCGGTTTCTAATACTCAAAACAGTTAAGACAGAAGAATATACCTAATGCACGGTATACGTGATCCATCAAACAAAACCGTTCCTTTATTGTACTCAGGCTTGTTTTCAGTTTCGTCCCGTGTCAAGTCAGTAAACAATTACAAAGACGAAGCGAGGCGCGCTGTGTGCAGGAATTTTCGCGAGCGCCCTTCGCGGCGCCTTCAAGGTCTGCCGCGCACAAAATGTGCACCCGAGGTGCGTTCCAGAGGAAGGTCACAGGGGCGGCATGCGGCGCGGAGCAAAGGCGCGGTAGGACCGAGAACGGTGCTGGGACATCAGGTCTGAAGGCGAGTCGGAGCCAAACAAGAGGGCGCAGAGGGAGGTATCCTGATACGTTGAAGGGCAAGAAAACAGGAAGGGGCATACCGGATGAGGTGGTTCAGGGCATCAACTGATGTCACAGCAGTGTCTCCGATTTGGAGACCCGAGGGCTCGAGTCCTGAAGGGTGGCAGGATTTTCGACGCTAGCTACACACTGAGCTAGCACATCGACGTAGCTAGGTCCGTAGCTAGGTCGAATTCAGCCGTTGCCTGAGAAGAATTCTAGTAGCCGGTTGCCCGAACGGTAGTTTTCCTTGGTTTGTCTGATCAATACCAGGAGAAAACTGGAGGAGTACCCTAGCAATTGGGTCACAGACCGCACGTAATCTTTCCTTTCTCATTCTTCCATCCTTTCCCCACCCCTTATTTACACACACAAGCACAAGTTACCGCACGTGACACCTGTCAGGAACTTTGAGCTTGTTCGTATTGGAGCGGTTCCGCGCTGGGAGAGATTCCTGGATGTGGAAAAACCACGCAAGCCGTCGTGTAGGACGGACCAGGATCTCCCTATCCAGAGGGTGAAGAATACCGTCACATCCTGTGATGAAAATACGGATCATACTTACGGGACTAATGACCATGGCAGTTGATACAAAATGACCAATAACCGCTCCGAAATAAAATAATCAATAAATCATGAAGGCGCGTGTATTACATGAGATGTGCCTTCACAGGTGACGGAGTGGTGACGGAAAGGTGTGGGAATGGGTGAGTGTCAGGGAAAGGAGGGGAGAGAAAGAAGAGGAGAAGAGCGGGGTGTGGAGGGGGGAGCGAGGGGAGGTGGAGATAGCGGGAAGGGGCGGGGGCGGGCGAAGGCGCGGCGCCAGCTCCTCAGAAATAGCCGCGGCGCCCGGGCGCGCTCCGCATACTCGCGCGGCGTATTTATAGGCGCGCCGGAGCGGCCGCCATAGCACTCGCCGCACTCGTGGGGCGCTGAAGGCAAAGGGGACGGGAAACGGCGCTGCCGCAGCCTGGTAATATTGAGCATCTGAACGGAAAAGCTCAGCTTCGTAAATAAAAGTAACAGAATGGGCAATTACAATAAATGATTTGTAAACACAAAACAGGATGTCTGTTCTAGAAAATGTAATTAGTCCATCTAATGAAATGAAAATTTCCCGTTATAACATATTAATCATACATTTGACTACTTCCATTAACAGAAATTGAGACGAATGCTCAGATGTTAAAAGTAAAAAAAGGTATTGGTTTATGCTAAGAGATTTCTCATTACTGATACATACATTTTATATCATTTGATATGTTGTATTATAGTATACTATATTAGAAACACCTCATTTCCTTTCAGGAAAGAAAAGCAATAACTACTCTGTACCGTAATTCAATTGCTCGCAAGCCCAATGTCACTCAGCTGTAATCCTTGAGTTACGATTTAAGATCTCCTTCAACTGTCTCAGCAGCAAGGAAGATACGACTTTCAACCGTACAAGGAGAACGTTGGTTCCCGCGCCCGTGAATAGAGCCGCATTCCTTTCTTCTTTGCAGACGTCCGTCCTACTCAGCGCTAGCTGCTCGTTCCGTGAAAGAGTGGCTGCTTCCTCCGCCTAGAGCAAACGCGCTCTATGACGCACTGCGCTTCCTGACACCCGACGGCGACCCAGCCTCAAATATGCAGGCAGATTCCTTGCGAGCTGAGCGCCTTACACATGTCCATGTTTACTCTGGAGGGTTTCCTTTATCATTTCAAAAACCACGAAGCATTTCATTTACAACTGAATAGAAAAGATGTAGTATGAAGTTGAATAATGTGCATAAAAATACTTGGGTTTCAATTTGTTTGGCTAAATATCGTTAGATGTAGAGAAAAAAACCCGCTGTGGATATGACGCATATGTTTCACGTTTGGAAACGCTTAAAATGCACAGCAGAGCGTTTCTCGTGGGTCACAAATCGTTTTCTAAAATCCCTATCTAGTAACGTATCTTCTTTTAATCCAAAGTAAGGCTCTGTTCAGTAAATCACTACATTTAAAACTGGGCAATTCATCATTCTTAAAATGTAGGATTAACGGTCCACAGAAGCTTGAGTAACAGGAGTTTTCAACGAGTGTTCTCTCCCTAAAAGACCACGGCACTACGTTCTGGCGAGATGTTACAAGGGGAAATGCAGATCCAGAACCCGAGCGCACATTCTACACATGCAAACACGCGGATGCGCTTTGCACAACGGCAGCCGCGCGCAGCCCGGAGACCCTACGCAGGGAGCTTCCGGGAGTCGCAGTCGGAGTCGGGTCTCTCTCCGGGGTCCACGCCCTCCGGAGGAGCGCCACCGAAACGGAAGCGCGCCCGGAACGCGGCGCGGCGCGAGTCGTTGCGCCAGCGCTGTTTTCCGGTTCGTTCGCTTTCGCGGAACGCCGCACCGCGCCGCCCGCGTCATCTTCCGACAACATCAAGGCATTCGCGATAGCCAGGTGTGAAACAGCGTGCGGTGGCTCTTTGCTTTGAAAGCCGGATGAGAGATAGAAATGGAGACTGAATTTCACTGGCAACAACACTACGTCGTTCTTAAGCTGCAATACTGACACAACACGAAAGTTTTGATATAAACGTGGTTAAAGCTTTTGCTAGCTGTGAAATTTAGGCACCTCATACTTATTGATTGACGGATTAAGAAGCACTAGTGGAAATCTTCACAGGAGTTTTGTTAATAATAATAATACTACTAATAATAGTTATTATTATTATTATTGCAACGCAACGTGTCTTGTGAAGTTATTCAATGTGGTACGAAAAGAGACAACCTGTTTTATTTTCCAGTCGAAATAGTTACGAGGGAAATTCGCGCTCCTCGCCTGGAATTTAAGATAAGGCCTTGGAATTTATGAAGTGAACGCTAAAATCAAATGCTATTGGCAACGCATAAATTCAGACCGCGCTCGACAATTCTTCGGAAGAGTCGGGGGCATAACAGCGGGGACGAAAGCATCTGGTGTGGAGGGGCGTCGGAGGGGACGACGGCAACAGCGAGCCGGTGGTTGTCGCGCCAAGAGCAGCATGCCTGTTGAATCACGACTCGCCCCTCCTCCCCAAGGCCCGGCCCTGCCCTGCCCTGGTGGGCCCGGCACGACCTGCGCGAATGGGGACCGCGCCCCGCCCCGCTGGTCGGGCCGCCGCGCCGCGCCGCGCCGCCAAATGCCACAGCCGGGGTGTGTCCACCGCCCACGCAGCCCGGCGCATATGGCCTGTTGGCGCAGTTGCTCACGATCGCGCACGATTCGGAAAAGAATATGTTACGATATGGCACGATGATGAGCATCAAATATGCAGTGGTTCGTACTACACGTTTCTCTGCATTGAATGAATTTAGGTTACGCTGACTCTTCACGTACGAGTAGAAGAACAAGTAGAGAGAATACCCAATGACTTTAGGAACCTAAAGAATTTGGAGCAATGATCGAAATCATCTTGTAGACTAATATATGAGTATCCATGTCCAAGATCTACAATCCTAAGATTGCGGATAGTCTGCTCGGCCTCCATTATAAATTCCTTCAGCATCCACTGGGTCGGAAAGTCGCTTGCCGATCGTGCAGCGGGCCCACGAACGCGTATAAGCATACAATCAGGGTGGGCGGTGCGACCCGCTGCTCCGATGTCTGCAACGATAACGTCGGCGGTGCCGGCGGAGGCGGCAATCCCGATAGAGGAGGAGGTACTGATGTCAGTGGTGGATATGGTGGTGGGGATGATAGTATTTGGGAGTGGCGGTGGTGTTGAAATATCCGGTAATCCGTTTCAATTGATGTGGTAGAGCATTGATTGCTTAGTGGTAACACAAAAGTGTGGTAGTGATTGCAGAAATGGTAGTTGTGATGAACTGGGAAAAATACTTGCCTGCAACCAACATATTCCTAGTTGCTGTTTACGACAAGTTAGTAAAAAACGACCCAAATAGGTAATATTCAGTTTGCTGTAACATCGTGGAATTTTTTTACATAAGTTAACATTCGATTCACTTAATCAGGAACCAGTTCAATTCCTGTTTTCATTGAAAACATTCATTCCAACTATGCTAACGTTGTTGGAAAAAAGTCTAAAATTTTTTCTCGGACGGTAAAACTAGTTATTGCAGAAGTGGTAGTTACGGGGCAATGCTAACGACTGCCATTAGCTAACTAACGCCATAATGCCAGGCGATAGTAGAGAAGCATCAATGCTGTTTCTTGCGGTAGATGCGAGGAAGGTGTCGCGTCGTGCATCCAAGAGTGAAAGTGCACGAGAGCGCATGCGCGTGTCGGCGTGACAATCCACGTGCGACTCTTTTGTTCGGTGTCCGTGTATCTACCTGTTTCTTGTACCGCAGAGCCATTTGTCCCGTGCTCTTACGCTACAGTGCCTGCTGCCACGCCCATTTCGTCGCCGTATCTGCCATCCTTCGCTTCAGGTGGTTTGCGATGACAACACCGAGTTCTTACTATCTGATGCCTACTGAGATGGCTCTCGATTGCCAATTCTTTGCTGTTTGGAGAGTGATAATTATATATTAGTATGTGATATGGAACGATTATCATATTGTTCGTGGAATGCAACAGTGGCATAATAATGTAATGCTGTGTTGAGAACTTTTTTTCTTTTTTGCGTTTTCCGAAACGGATTTTCAATGTTCTATGAACAGTGCTGTGGTCTGCTATGATAAAAACCTCAAGGAAATAATCATTGATATTTTTAAGACTTATTGTCAGTTTTATTTCTTCTTTCTGATATTGTTTATTTCAAAATCGCTTTTTTGGTGGCCTGTTTGCATGACCTGTTGTCAATCAGTTCCTGCTGCCATTTACCGTATTTCGCTTACGCGCGGGAAATGCGAAACAACGAAGGGAGGGTTCGCGATGCGGGGTGGGGCGGGGCGGGGAGGGGCGGGGCGGGGCGGGGCGGGGCGGGGCGGGGCGGAGCGGCGTGCCCAGGAGCGGCTACCGGTGGCGGAGGTCGGGTGTTCGCTCCTCCCGTTATGTGGACGCAGCCGGCGGCCTCCGCCGCAGGCAGTGGAACCTCAAGGTCGCGAGACGGCGGTCCAGCGCAGCGTACAGGTACACGCCGGAGATCACACACCAACTCTCGAGGAGTGACGGAGATTTTTCTTCAGGCGCATTCTCTTTGCTTCCGCGTATGATCGTGCTGAGTGAGTTGGCGTTTTGAAAAATAATTTGCGTTTTATGCGGATGTGATTTGGGAAAGCATAAGAATAGAAATTAATGGATGAAAACGATCGTCGAGAATGGTATTTGATTAGGCTTACGTTACATCTATGGAACTCATGATAATTAAAGTCTCGAAGGGGTGGGAGATCATTTTACTCCACATCAATTTTTTCATACAACCGTAAAATTGTTGTAGATGTCTGTGTATGTTCTCAATAACTTGAATTTGACGTTTTAACGTGTATCTTAATTTTGATGAACTATGTTGTAAAATTTCTTACTTCCAGAAAAGTTGACTACCCTCGTATGACATCACTTGAGATCGAACCTCCGACGATAAATCTAAACCCGAAGGAAATTGTAAATATTATCACGAGAAATCGATATCTTAATTATCTAAATTGAACTGGTTATTTCGAAGAGACCAAGTATCCATCAGCTGATCGGCGCGCGCACGTTGGTGGTAAACGCCACATCTCCGGAGCAATGGCCCTCACAGAGTAAACAGAGAACTACAGCTGTTTTTATTATGTTAGAGGATACGTGGCATTTTCAATGTTACGAAGCTAAAAACATTCTGAACGTAATTGTGAGTGTAAATATTTTCGAAATAACTGATTCAATTCTTTTGAATGTTTTAGTAAACATCAGGTTAATACTATGCAACATAAAATTAATTAAAAATTCGTCTTCAAATATTTAGTATCCACAAGAACTCCAAAGGTACTATTATGAATAATCAACTCCTAATCTAATAGAATTTACTTCGTATTTAATACAGAATTTAAATGAAGCTGTTATAAACTCTTCTGTTTGGGTGACAGAGGCCAGTTGATGTTTCCTGAAGAAGGCTGGAAGAACGCCGAGAACGTTAGCGTGATTCGGCAGAGTTAGCATGCCTGCCGAATCTCTCTTCCGCCTGGCGAGGTGTCTGTTTCAGATAGCATGTTCTCTGAAAGCGCTTGAATTTCCGACAGCATTGATAATTCGCGTCTCATGTCTTCTTTGATGTTACAAACTCGGACAAATGAGAGACGCGGCCAAGATCGCGTGATTTCGATGTGAATGAACAAATGAATTAAAAAGAATTAATCAAATCATACACAAAAGGGAAGAATAGGAAGAAAGTGCAAGACACTATGTAAGGGCTCAGTAGAGGTTCTCATGAAGTTTACTGGAATTTATGATCTTTCACGAAATAAGCACATTTTTCATCTTCAGCACATATTATACAATTCATATATTATAATCCATTCCTCGGTTTTGAAATGTGGCTTAGCGTCAATTTACGATATTTGCAAATTATTAGACTCGCAAGAAATACACCGAAACATGAATGTGAATTGTTGCGTTTTCAGAAATGTTTTACATCATTGACATGTACAAGTTCACGGTATCGTCTCGTAATCAATATGGTAAGCATAAGGAAAGGTTAATCAAATACCTATTCATATCTTCAACACAATGGGCGGATAATACAATCAAAACATTAAAACGAACTTCAGATCCGGAAAGTCTTCCTCGGCTCACTGGTGTAGCAAGATCCGCTCGACCCCCAAGCAGGCAAGTGAAAGTAAGAACGCGCTGGCATTCTGTTTCAGGCCACGACTGACCCCGGCGACAAATGTCAGTCAGGTCTCTCTAAGTTCATGGTGATTCATTAACTTCACGAAGATGAGATGTTAAATATGTCATTGTCCGCTAGATATCGGATGACAAGAATTGCTTCTTTAGGTTAGAAACTAGTACGAGTAAAGCAAAATAATGATAAAGTGACAAGACAATCATCTAAAAAATGTCATCTAAAGACATGTTTACTCAAATTTGCGAATTTAAGTAAATGTCTATTTCAAATCAAAGACGTGGGATTGAAGAAAAAAATTGCCAACTTGGGTACTTCCACGTGAGGAACAAAAACATAGTCTTGATGGTTCTTAAAAGTGACCTAAATAGACTTTAAGGTAATAACAAGCGTGTTTCCATGTCATTCAAACGTTTCCTGGAAGTGAAACCGTGTTGTTTTGCATTAAGCGACGACAAAGGAGTTTACAACCCGAGAAAGCAGCCTGCCACTTGGCAACGTCATCCGCAAAGGGAACACTCCCGCCGCTAGACAGCACTCGAACTCGGGGCTTCCGCCCTCCAAGTGCCACCCGCCGGCTGCCGGAGGTACTCGCGTGACCACTGGAGGACGTGTGCTCAGCCCCTGACCCTGTCACTTCGACACGGTTACCTGCGTCAAAATTAGGCCGTCGCCGGGCGGGCGACGCGGAAGGCCCCGCCCCGCCCCCTCGACCCCCGCGGGGCACGGACTGTCACGCGCCGCACGCGCAGGCATCCCGCGTGCGTGTCCTACGCGCGCGTGCGGCGCGACGCGACGCCACGCGCGCGTGTGCGCGTGCGCGTGCGCCCGTGCGCTCTTTTGTGTCGTCGCGGGCGCAGGAGTTGACACAGAATACGAGCGACACAATGAAGCGATGAGGAGACCACCCGCCCGTCTGCCTATCGTGCCATTGCACTTCAGATGCCCTGTCATGGAGAGCGCGGCGCGATTGCAGCGAGTAGCTTCCATTGAATATAATTTCTACACGCTCAAGAGATTATGTGTGCACTGTTTCGCAGGTCACAAATACACGACACGGAAAAATACAATTTTTTTTGTGATTTTAACTAAACAAATATTGATTATAAAATGAAGACTAACTGATCTGTTTATAAAAATAGATTTTCAGCACACTTAATTTGATAGAATTTGCATTAATAGTTTTTGAAAATGCAATCGCTGCTCAATATTGTGAAGCTTATCTTCTGGTAATAAAAAAGGATCTTCAAGGAAAGAGTAGTAGGACGAAAGAAAAGAGGAGAGGGATGTGAACTCGACACGTACGGACCATTACATTGACAAAATTACAACATTAAATAAGAAAAGCCGGATGGGCTGGAGCTGATCTATGCATAGCAACCACGATCCCGGGCAGTGTAAATGAATAAAAACTCTAACACAGCCGTTTGAAAACGACAGTCATAAATGGACAATACTTAACCGTTGCTTTAATACCCGTTGGAAGAAGCACGAAGTACCCCACGAACACATCCCTAAAGGAAGTACAGAAGGTGTCGGCCCCAGCCCCGCCGGGCGGGCCCGGTGCAGCGTGACGCCGCCCCCGCCATAAGTGCGCGCCATAACCGCGAGCCCTGCGGTCGGAAGTGGAACGGTTCCGCCGCTGGCGGAGGGATCAGCATACAAACGCGCCTCGCGGCGCTCTGCCCCGCCCACCAATGCCCTGGGTTCTTTGCCCCACTAACGCGGAGGGACGGGGACAGGCGATAGCGCGCACGACGCCAGGCCGATCGGGATACTTATTGATATTACAATGAATGTTTGTTAAATGACGCTTACGAGTATGAATATATTTGCGAGTATATAAAGTAACAACAAGCGCGACCTTGTGCTCTCATCAATCAAAACTTAAATTTCATTGAAAACTTAATGGATCGATCTCAAATATTGTTCTAATTTTTACAAATTAACGTATTTACGTGAGAATTATTACGATAAAAAACTTCAAGTCTTGTTACCATAAATACGTATACGGTAGTACCTGCTTGCGTAAGTTATATTGAAGAGTCTATAATTCAATTCAGGCCTAACGGGCATTATTTAATATGTTCGTATGATCGATTAAAAGGTATCACCAAGGTGTGAGGATTGAGAGGTACTCCCTCAATGAAATATCCTTATGAACGTCGGTATCCACCGGGAAAGGTAATTATGGCTTTGGGACGGGGTGACATCGGGCGTGTCCAGCGAGAAGGTCGTTATTGCCCGCGTTGCTACGTAACGGTCGGGTACAGTGGAGAAAATGTTGTGCTCCATTCATTACAAAGGAGGTAATTAATTGTGGTATAACAGTTGTACGTGACGCTTAACTGTTGTTCTGGATTCACTTGTGAATGTTACTCTCGGGAAAGGTTATTCAAGAGTGAGATAGTAAGCTGTGTGTTCATGTTGCAAATGAGGTTTGACTGCGGCGAATTAAATTGGAGTTTGAAGAAACGAATAATTAATCAGACCAGAAATAGGAAGAGTCGTTAAGCGTTTAAACTACCGACTGAAATGCTGACAAAATTGCATTAGATATGTTTAATGTGCTTCATAACAACTTCTCAACCTGAATGAAAATTCGATATCGAGAAATTTATTTTACTGCATTTACTATTTGAAGAACTCGATTTCGAATAATCGTCTCGTTTTGATCTTCATTGAGGCTGTAGTGAAACAGTGTAATGCAGGTCAATCTTTAAGTTCAGTTGCTTTCTCTATCTATATAATGAGGAACGCGAATAACGCGACGATCGAAATAGACTAAACGGAATCATCACTTAAAAATACAACTCGAATATCGAGATAGCATGTGTCTCTGGGGTTCTGAAATAGCTCGAACGACATCTCGCAGACGTCTACGCAAGTTCGTTTCGGACGGCATCAAACCAAGAGGCGGTAAAACAAAGCTTCCACGGCATATCGGGTGTACCGCCTCTTAAGTTTCTTCTCGACAGGCAAAGAGAAGAAAAAAAGCCACTGCGGCCAAACCGGACGCGGCATCGGCAGCGGCGACGGTGGCGACGGCGGCGGCAGTGGCGCGCACGCAGATCACGTGACCCATCCGCCCGGCTGCGAACCCAGGACCGCGCCACCGACACTGCACTCGCCTGGCATCCACCTCAACTTCCCCGCCATTATTTTTTACCGAGTTTTATAAGTCAGAATCGAAAGCACTTCTGATGGTGACTTAATGACAATAAGTATGCTTATATCCAGGGTGATGCACGGTTAAGGGTGGAAAAAGGAGACAATGTGAGTCGAAAATGTTTTGAAATAAACGAATATAAGAACAATTGGAAGTTATGGCGCTTCTCCATATTGAACACACTTATTTCATGCGGATCTATCAGAAAACGCCACCTTCACTCTCAGTCGGATGACGTGTGTTCTAGAACTGTCAGTTCCTTTCTGAGAAGTCCGGAGACGGAAGAGCGTATGACTACACATCCTTTTATCTCCACTTCACATGCACTCGCAGGAAAATACTCAAGAATTGCGTTACGATGTCGAGCCATGTTACAATATAAAAAAATATATCAAATATGCTTACATGAATAGAAATTAGGCATATAGGACTCAAAATGTACAATTTAAATGTTTTATAAATATTAAGTAAATAATTAGATAATGCGTGAGAAGATTGATAATTTGGTGAGTATTCAAGGTATATGCAAGAATTTTTATATAATGTTAGGTATTACTATCTTAAATTTCACCTCAAAATTCTCATTTATCAGGGTTTATAGAATCATTCCACAGACTACGTAACATATCAACTTATAGGTTTTCGAATTTATTCAATAGTCATTACAAATGTAGATTGAAGCACCTTGGGAATTTAGCAAATCCAACAAGTACACAGATTATCGCTTCATCAGAGAAAAACATTTTAAAAATATCATACGAGTGAAATGTATGCCACTTGTTCCTTTACTAAAAATGTCCGCGACACTAGTAAAATAGCTAAAAATCTTGCTTTTCGACGTATGAACATACGAACTTGTTCACTTATGATGTAAAGAGAACGGATTCATTCAAACCAAAAAGTACAATGCTGATATAGAATCTTATCTTGAGAATCTTATCACCAGAGGCAAACGATGCTCGGGAGGAGCCTCGCAGGCGCACATGAACACACACTGGGCCAGCGCCCGCAGGGGCGTGATGCTTTCGCGCTCAGCTCCGTTCGAAAGTCGCGCGCGCGCGAGCGGGCGCGAGCGCGAGCCGGCAGCGGCCGTGTGCGTCGGGCGGAGCGCCCGGGGCTCGAAGCCGGGCCCTCGCGCGCGGTCGTCGCCCGCCCGCCGGCTGCTGGCACGCACGCACGCGCTCGCGCGCGCGCGACGCGGGCACGTCCTCTCGCCTCACCTGTGCAGAAGGCAGGAGCGGCGGCAGCAGCGGCGGCACAACGGTTGTGTCAGTTGCGCGAGTCCACACACGACTGGCGCGAGCGGCGTGGGGCGGCCAGGAGATCGCCTTTCCTTTCGCCTTACGAGGAGGCCCCGGCGGCGCTCGAGGCCGGGACGGCGGCGGCGGCGGCGGCGGCTGCGGAGGAGGAGGAGGGGGCGGAGGCCGCCGGGTGGGGGCGGCCGCGCGCCGCCACCCCTCCCGGCAGCCCCCTCCCGCGCGCCGAGCCCAGATTCACGTGGAACTTATGTTCGCGTGGCTCCTGTTTCAGGGCCCGCGCTGGGCCCCCTCCCTGCCATCTCGGCAGCCTCCGCCACGAGCGTCACCGCAGCATCCAAATAACCGCGTCTCCACATGAGCGGCGAGGGCGGGGCGAGGGGGCGGGGCGGCGGCCCGCCCCGACGCCCGCCACGTTGCGCCAACGCGCCGGCGGCGGCGCGGCGGCCGCGCGCGAGGAAGGGGTGCCGACGGAGCGGGTCGTGGCTCCCCGCGAAGGCTCCGGAGCCGCCAAGATCTCATGGAGCCCATTCAGAGGCTGACTTCGTGTGGAGGCATAATGCCTAACTTCTGAGTACTATGCGATATACTATGAGAATTTGTCAGAGATCGTGTTGGCGGTGTTCTCCTAACGTGTGGGAAGGACGACCTAATATTGTAAGTGGGAGCCCCACTTATGACCGATCCGTTTCAACGACGAAATAGATCATCAAATCTACCTCTTCAAATGCAACATTTCGAAATACCAAGTGGAATTAGTTCAGTTATAATCTTTATTGTGTCAAAAAAGTATTAGTGATAACTTTTCAACAACGAACTAGCAACATTGTGTTAAATACTGTCCCAAAGGATTATTCTTTACGAGCTTTCTTGCCTCTTTATTTCCTTGCCATGATTTTTTTTTTTTGAAAATAGACAATTTTCTATAGGCATAAGAAATGAACAATTTGTAATATACCAAACACAAATGACATTGAAATTTCAATTTTATAATCGAGGAAAGAAAATTTTTGGAATTCGAGTGATTGAAAAGTTACCGAGGTTAGTCTGATTGCCGGGAACCTCAAAACAGCTTGCGAAGTAACATCTGGGTGGAAAATAGAGGGTCTTTGAGAGCTGACGAGAACAAGGGCTGCTTCTAAGCGCAAAGGCCAAGCCATCTGGTCCCGGGGGCGGCGACAGCAAGCACACCGCCGGCCGCTCGCACCGTCGCGTCGGCTGACGAGGTGCGCGACCCAAGCAGCAAACCCTCCCCCGCGCGCTCAAGCTGACCTCTTCTACCCGGCTACCCACTCACCCTCGCAGAGGATCTTTGAGGTTCGAGCAGTGACCCGGAAACAGTTTGAATGAGGGCTTTTTATTCTTTACTCATTCTCCTTCATGAGATCGAAGCATCCTGAACTTGCAGTGTCTATGGCAAGGCAACTATGTGTGAAAAAGTATTAAGTAGCAACCCACTATATACTCGTAAATGCCAACATTACACTCATAATTTCTGAATTGTAATTGTACTTGCTTTAATTTTCTTAATTTTAGTTTGTTCTCTTCAGTCCCCTGAAGGTTTCTGAACAGAGTGAACAAAATTCGTAGTAAAAAGAAGATCAGGCTCAATGGGAAGTGAAAAGAAAAAGGGATTGTAATTCTCCCTTCTTCCCTCTCTCTCTCTCTCTCACACACACACACATACACACACACACACACACGCATACACACAAACACACACACACAGACACATGTGCGTGTGTGTCCGAATATATTCATAGAGCGACGTGAGATGATCAAGTAGTGTTATTTTCCTACAGATATCCTGTCCAACATTCTTATTAATTTCTATCAATTAAACAAACTTGAATGTTTCCTTCGATCGGCCCATTAAAATTACTTGCCGCAATATGCGATTTCAAAATATGCATCGCCGAGCTATGACGTGAAGCAATCTTCTTATTGCAGAAATGTGGTTTGTGTTGTATACGCCCAATAAATCCTAGAAACAGTATCATACATCAACGTTCATTAAACTCAATCGAAGCATTTAGAAGCTGATATGAGGTCACGCGTGCCAGAGCCTACGATTCCCACACATGGCGTTGTCTTTTCGCTGGGCCTATAATGCCACAAAAGGAATAGAAGTTCTGACAGAAACATAAACAAGTCAAAGCAGTTGTATGAGAATGGTATACTTCTCAAGATGTTACACATCAGACGTCCTTTACGGGTAAAATAATGTGAAGGGATTACAATTGAGAGTTCTATTGTCATTCTCTGAAGAAGATTCTCTAAGAAATATGAATTTCTTATATCGACATTAAATGATATAATAGTTAAAAAATATTATATTCATTGGTTTAGAATGGTTTCAGTCATTTTCACCACTCCCAATATGTCTACTTCACTGACGTCATAAGTTTAACTCGGAAAAATGTTTCTTTCATTATTTAAATTTTGTTTCGCTTAGTACTTCGCGTGACAGTGTTATAATTTCCTTGATCGAATTTCCTGCAATAAATGTTTATGTTTCATGTATTTTGTTGAAATTTAATACAAGAAATTATATTTGATATCGTATCTCCAGTTTTCAAAACTACAATGCCGTTATTTATTTTCGTAGTTATAATTGATTGTGTACAAATAATTAAAGTTTTTAGGTCTCTAAAAATTTGTTTTAACAGCAAAATTCTAAGAATGATCGCAGAGAACTCTGGATTTATGAAGTAGAGGTGCTACAGAATGGCACAAACGTCTCGTGCAAGTTAATTTCCTTATCACTTTAGTCTGGGCTAGCTTTTCGGTTTTGCCCACTCTTTTCCCAGCTGCCGTCTACCGGCGCCCAAAAACATCTTTCTCACTTTCTTAATTTTTCTGTCCCCTAATGGTACAATTGAAATATGTCTTTCAGAATATTATAAAACAGCAAATTTAGTTCTACATGCAATTTTTTATTGAAACATTTTGGAGACTTTTTGAGAAAATGTCGTTTAAACGTTTCTAAAAACGCGCAAGTTTGAGCTCTTTTTCGTAGGAAAATGTTTCGAGAAACTTCGTAAAAAACACGTTGTAGTTTTTGTACTCATATGAGTAAATGTAAACATTACCGTTGTGACATTTTAATAACTCAAAAGAATACATCAAAATAGTGTTTTGTCATGTTATTCAGTACATTTAGTTGTAACCGCACAAAAGGTTTAAAATAAATAAATGTGGAGCTGTGTTTGAGGATATCTTGCTTTCAACATTTTTTAATATTGCCCACATGCAGGGCCTAGAGTCAGACTAGAAAAATCGGGGAATATTAATGTTTTAAAAATTCCTATGAATAGTTTAGATGCTAGTTTTGTTCACACACGGACGGAGAAACGGATAGATGGACGGTCGTTTTGCCGTACACCAATTGTTTTGTATCTAGGACCTATAAATCGCGGATTCTGAATGTGTTAAAGAAAGTACTTTTCTACATATTCTCTTTTTCGGTGTCAGGGCCCCACAAAATGAGTTTTTCTGCACCCGACAAATCGCTAAGCGGCATATTATTCTCTATATATGTACATATTTTTTTTATTACATGAAATATTCTAAATAGCTTTTGGCCATTGAGGCAAATAGCCGGAAAGTACTGTTTTAACAGTGCAATTCACGCGGTTATTTTCCATATAACTCTCAAACACCCTATAATAATTTGCATATATTTCTTGAGATTTTACTGGAAACCACCTTCCGTAGATTTGTTAGTTTTTGTGAGAATTTACGCTGGAACGTCACAATATTCTTTCATTTTGAACAAACTAATCAGTCCTTAGATACACACGCTGTTTTGTTTATCTGACGTCATATTGACAAATAACGATTACAATTATTTTCATTTAGACGAAGAAAAATTATAAAATTTTTTGAATTCTCGTTTACTTCTGCAAAGAGCTAGTAAGCCTTTGTATGCTTCGTATGCACCACAGACTTATTAGATGTTTTTCTCCCCAAGCTACTTTTAAACCCTCGGGCCAGAGGCCCTCGGGATTGGGGATGGCCCCCGGGACTGAAGCATCTACTTAGCGCCCTAGATTCATAAATATTGTACTATTTGTAATGTACCATTTACTTTCAACATTTTTAATTGTATCAAAACTGGGAATATTCTTGTATTATTAATTACTGAGTTATTAATTTTATTGTTGTTATTATTATTATCATTACAATCGGATTTTTTACTATTGTATTACATTTAGAATATTGTTATAAGATTATTGCATTTGTAACTTGCCACCGGACAACTATTTTGCAAGAAAAATAAAATTATTTATTTATTATTATTATTTATATAAGAGAATGTAAAACAATTGGTTAATTGGCGTAAAATACATCGCTCATGAGTTACTCGATGTACTACTTGTTGCCCCGCAAAAGCCACCTTTCATGATAAATGTCAGAAATTGATCTTAAACCAAACTATCCAGAGACTTATAGTCAACAACACTGTCTGGGAAGTTGTTTGTGAAAGAAAAAACTACATAGCGTTTGGACAGAATGAATATATTGCCTGAAGAACCTTTTTCTTCTTACATTAAATTGAGATACAAATATGTCATCGGAATGGACGGAATCAGTAAGCTTTTACTACCACCATTGGAAGAAAGAAAGAAAAAAGATTTTGTACGCGTTAGAAACTGGTTCATCGCAGTGTCTGTTTTGATGATTCATTGAAAGATGATATAGGAAAATATTAGTCCGAATTCCTTTACGTAATTCTAGAACATAGATTCCAATCACAAAATATTTTTTCTCTGAATGTTTTATAAGATAAACAATGAATATAATTAGTTAGATAATACATCAAAATTTTATGTCACGTTTAAAATCAGATGAAAGTCTTTTGAAAGATACAATTTTAATGAGATCATGTGTATCAAAGAATATGAAGTATTATATTTTTCTTTTTCTTTCTTTCTTTTTGTTTTTGATCTACTTCTTATGAAGTACTTTGGGAACAATGCTCCTTCATAATTAGGAAAACGTTTTTTTAAAAAAACTTCATTGAGGTTGTGACTTTCATACGCCAGAAATATTTCAATATGTTTTCTTATTCAGATTCTTATATTAATAATCCAAACTGCATTTTACACAACATAGTGCATTACCTTAGACAACGAATTTACTTCTCTGTCTGTCTCTGTCTATCTGTCTCTATCTCTCTCAATCGAACTAGCTTAATTTTTATAATACGGCGTGATCCCAATATCCATGTTATAAACGGGTAGGAAGTGGG
Organism: Acheta domesticus; assembly: GCA_031308135.1. NCBI lineage: Eukaryota > Metazoa > Arthropoda > Insecta > Orthoptera > Gryllidae > Acheta > Acheta domesticus. The sequence goes on along the minus strand of JAHLJT010009436.1, from coordinate 91,267,680 downwards.
CAATTTGCTTTAAAAAATAGAGCATCCGAAAATTCTTCCTTTATGACGCCTTCTATACAACAGTTTGAGACTTCATTCAATGAATATACGCGTGTTCTTTAATTTTATTGTTACGGTAGCTCCCTAGTAAGGTTGTAAGTCGTTTCTTTCATCTCAGAGAAGCTCCCAGGGAACTACTACACAAATTGCATTTCGAAGAAAAGTGAATTAGACTTCCGTTCGTTGAATATTGTTATCGAAGATTTCATAAATCAAATTACTTTGTTTCTAGGTAATTCGAGCTACACATTCTATAACCGTCATGGTCGATACAATCAATTCACTTTATTGAATAAAATGTCAATACGAGTACTGTCACTCTTTAAATCAGTGCGAAATATAGTGTTAACAAACGTTTTTATTATGATACTAGTTGCCAGCAGCAGCAAAAATACTGCTCAACAATACCACAAAATTGTTTTCTCTTCCTGTGGTTCTCTGTCTGTCTCTTGTCTCTCTCTGCCGTTCAATCACTCTCTCTGTTTCTCTGTCTCCCTCCATTTGTCTCTCTGCCTCTATCTCTTTCTGTCTCTTGTCTCTCTCTGAATCTCTGTCTCTTGTCTCTGTGCTACATTCTCTCTCTCTCCCTCTTGCTTAAGCGCGCCGTCTTTCTCTCTGTGTCTCCGTCACTCTCTGCATCTCTCCGCCGCTCTCCGTCACTCTCCGTCTCTATTTGACTCTGTCTCTCTGCATGTCTCTTTCTGTCTTTCTCGCGCGCCAGTCCGGTTCTCCTGGGCCTCGCCCTGCGTCACCGGGCAACGCTCAACAACAATGAAGCCCAGGTGAAGAGCAGTTTGAATGAAAATTGAATTAAAATGAAGCGCAATTTTTTTCTGAAGTGCCATGCAGTGGAGTTACAACAGAATTAAGAGCACATAAACCTTCTGGATGAAACCCGAACAATTGCCAACTTTCATGGAGATCGGTCACAGTGTCGGAGCTCACCTCTTATATATATATATATATATATATATATATATATATATATATATAGATAGATAGATAGATAGATAGATAGATAGATAGATATAGATATACCAGCATCCATTTTTATTATACAGTAAAATCTGTCTAAACCGGAATCGATTGGAACCAATTTTTTTTTCCGGTTTAGGAAGGTTTCTGTTTTATGCAGGGTTGTACGTTTATGACACTTTTTACATTGATATTTCCGTCCTGAAACTAGTAATATGATTTTATTATAATTATAATACATATACTAACATAAAACTTATTTACACAAGAAATCACCAATAAAAGAATATTTAACATAATTATTTCTGACAATTCGGTAAAAGGAAATATTTCATGACTTGTTCATTGAAATAATATAATTTTTTCCAACATTAATCTAGAGTTTTTGCTTTTAGGTTTTCTCTCTTGCTAACACCTTTTCAATTGTTTTCCAAAGTTGCCAAATTTTAATATTTAGAGTTTTATGTTTTTTTCAATCATTGTCAAACTGGTTGTGAAACTCATAAAAACACACCACATCACTGGCTAGGGGCTGCACCCGCACTTCTCGCAGACTCTTTCAGCGCACAATGCGTCACAGCCCTGAGTACTATGTCTATCTGACACCCTCGCATGGCCTTGAGCAATGCGGCTCTTGTCAAGGGGTTACGATTGTCAACGCGAGGCAGGGAGACACGTGAATTGAAGCCAGCCCCTTTCCTTCACTGCACGGCTGCCACGTGTGAAACTCATATAACATGGACAGAGATATTAAGACAGACTTGCAGATGCATTCATTCCATTAAGAGTATCTCGCATGTCTCTACGAACTGCATTAAATTCACAGAAATTCTGTTTTACGAAGTTTTTCCCCCCCTGCAGGACATTAAAAAGCGTTCCGTTTCCGCGTTGGACAGGTTCCGTTTTATGCTGTGTAAAACACCATTTAACTCCACGGACCGCAGAAATTTTCCGGTTAAGGCAGGTTTCCGGCTTGTACAGGTTACGGTTTGGACGGATTTTACTGTATATGTAGATTAGGCTGTATTGGACGTATTTGTAGAGACATCAAACTGGTTTGGAAATTACTAGGCCTTCAAAAACACTATTTGGAAGCCCATGCGTTATTTTTTGCCTCATCATTTTGGTGCGTGCAACAATATTCACGTCGTCGCCCCCGCTGGTCTGCCTCGCGCGCCGCCCGGGACCGCGCCACTTAAGGAGGCACACTTATTAATGATAAATTACCCTGTGTCAGAAGACACAACTTCTTAGTTGCAAAATTACATAATCAAGTTCAATAGTAAATTAATTGTACCTAGATAACTCACAAATAAACACTAAACATTTAATATATGATCGCATACAAAAGTGCTATCCTAGGTAGAAAAGTGCTACTCCTTCAACAAGTGACGTCATTATAAGATCTTCCTTCTCGCTTATGTTTTCGCACCAAATAATCTCGTTCGGAGAACTATCACCAGAGTGTTTAATAAAGCCTTAACAAAGAGTTCGCGTCATATCCAGCGCAAAATTGAAAACCACAAAGGCGTAGAAATCAAAATTATTATGTTCAGTACTCACCATAATATGTGTAAGTTTGTACACATATTGTGAACGCCAGGACTGAAATGAACAGAATAATTGAAATTCATGTACACGATTTAATACTATTCTAAACATACTTATTAAGTTTGTAACAAAACAGTTATACTTAATATAAGTTGTAGCAACAACTAAAATGAACAATGGGTTTGAAAACTGTTAGTTTTATAAACCTGCAGCGCCGTTTACTGCTTCCATTTTTGGTTGTCTGATGCTTGCACGTGGAGATCGGTCACACGGTGTCGAAGTTTTTTTCGTGGAGATCGGTCACACGCTGTCGGCAGTATTTTGAATCTATATCGTTAAATAACTCCTAAACGAAGCGTTCTAGGGCCTTAAAAACGAAAATTTTGAGCTCTTCCCGAACATTCTATTACATTTTTGCTGGTTCTGCGCTTCCCGACATTACCTCAACTGCTCAGAGACGTGCAGAATCTGAAAGTAAATGTGAATGAGAGGGACAGAGAGCGGCAGAGACATACACAGACAGACAGGGACAGGGTGAGGGAAGGAAGGAGAGACAGTGAGAAAGGGAGATGGGAGAGGAAAGAGGCCGATGAAGGGCAGAACAATGCCTGGCAGTAGTTGTTCTTCTGCCCTTCATCTGCGTCGTTCCCCTTCCATCTCCCTTTCTCAAGGTCTCTCCCTCCTTCCCTCACACTGTCCCTGTCTCTCTCTCCATATAAATCATTAACTGAGATTTGAAATGCAGAAGAAGTTAAAAAAAAGAAATTCCATAATGCATTGGAGATTGATTGTGCTTCCTTCAGAGGCGTGGCCCCGGGCGGCACCCGGAGCAGGCCGGCGGGCTTCATGAAACGGGCACTGTTGCACGCACCGAAACAAACAGGGGAAAATAGCTCATAGGTTTCCGAATCCCATGTAGTGTTCTTTAAAGTCTAGAAACATCAAAACCCCCTTGAATTCTCTACAAATATGTTAAATACAGCCTAACGGTCAATAAAGAAATCAGTCACAGCAGTGCGGCACAAATGTGGGTCGTTAAAAATGATTGTGCGCGGCACAATTTTAAATGATTGCAGTAAAATAGTTTGCAGTAAACGATTGCAGTAAAATAGTTTGCAGTAAACGATTGCAGTAAAATAGTTTTTTGGTCATAACTGCATATTAAAGTGCATATTTAAGACTTTTTAGATCAGAAATACATAGTTTAAAAATAATATTTCAAAATTTTTTAGGGGATACATATCCTCCCCCTAGTGATAAAGTACGATTTATAATTATGTACTGTATACAAATGGATGTTGGTATGTTCCAGATCTATGAACTCCGACACAGTTTGACCGATCTTCACGAATGTTGGCACATCTACGTGTTTTTTCATGGATAGGTTTTTGATGCTGTTCTTTCTGTTGTAACTCCACTAGATGGCGCTTTAGTTAAATGCATTTCCCAATCCTCCTAGGTTTCATTGCAGCTGGGCGTTGCGGTGTGGCGCGGGGCGAGGCCGTGGAGGGCAGGAGGAGCGAGGGGTTAGAGAGAGGGAACAAGAAAGGAAGAGGGAACAAAGAGAGAGAGAGAGAGAGGGAACAAGAGGGTGAAGAACAAGAGAGAGAGAAAACCGAGAGAGATGCGAAACAAGAGGGAAAAAGGGAAAGAAAACGAGAGAGAACGAGCGAGAGGGAACAAGAGAGAGAGGGTAAAGGGAAGAGAGGGAAAATGGAGAGTGAGAGGGAAAAAGAGAGAGTAAAAGAAAAAGAGAGGAAAGATAGAGGAGGGTGACAGAGAAAGGAAAGAGAGAAATCAGGAGGTCTACCGGGATCTGCAAGAGAGTGGAAATTGGGAGGGGGAAAAGCCAGAGGAAAAAATAGAGAAAGGGGAGAGGGTAACAGAGGGACAAGGTAAACGAGAGAGTGGGAAAACGAGAGAGGGAAAATGAGAGAGGGGGAAGAAAGAGAAAGGGGGAAAAGAGAGAGGGGAGAAAGAGAGAGGAGGGAAAGTGAGAGAGACAGAAAAAGAAAGATAAAGAGACGAAAAGAGGGAGGGAAAAGAGAGAGAGGGAGAGAGAGAGGGTAAGGAGAGAGAAGGAAAAGAGAGAGAAGGAAAGAGAGAGGGAAATATAGAGAGGGAAAGAGAGAGGGAAAAAAGAAGAAAAAGAGTGAGAGAAGGAAAAGATAGAAGGGAAAGAGAGAAAGAGGGAAGAGAGAGGGAGAAAAGAGAGGGAAACGAAAAAGGGAAAGAGAGAGAAGGGGAAAAGGAGAGGGGGAAGAGAGAGTACAAGTTGTACAAGAATTACACCGAAAATTCGTTGATTGATTTTCAGCCATTATCTTCTTTCTGAAAACTAACTTCAGATTTATGACGCTATTTGTCGCTGTAATTCGCTATTTATACGTCATAATACACCCTCAATGCCATTTATTTATATTTTGCACGTATACTCTCTTGCAATTTATGTTAAAAATATTTAAATTAAATACTCGCCGATTTAAACAAATGCGAGTTAAGACGAAATTGTTGATTCCTTTCCGGGAAACTGAAAAAAAAATTAAGCGAAAAGAAACATACTTCTAACTATGGGTCACCTCTCACGAAGAATACACTTGAAACGGATTCAGCGCCAACAGCAACCACCGGGAGAGCGGACGAACGCCGCTGCATTCGCACGGCCCGAACACCCGAGGCAGCGGCGGCGGCGGTGGCGGCGGTGGCGGCGGCAGCGCGGGCGCTGCTTCCCGCGGTGCGCGGGTCGGCGACCCGTGGCCGAGGCGACAGCGCGCGCGGCCCGGCGCCCGCGCCGCCCCGGCCCGCGCCGCGCCGCGCCGTGTGTCAGGGAGAAGAAGCAGCGCGGCGTACGAGCAGCCACTTACACCCGTGTAGCTGCCCACCGCAGGATTTCTCTGGTTGGGTGCTTAGGACAACTCTCTAGTACGGAGTAATCTGCGATCTGTTGAGAACGGTTTCATCCAATTGAGTAGAGACGTCAGAAACGACCTTTGAGGTTGTCGTTTCTAAATATAAATAGTACTTTCCTTATTACGATTTCGATTTGGGTAAGCGAAATAGCGATTTGGGTAAGCGATGTGTGATTTATCAGAATCATTTCTCTAAAACAAGCTTTTCCAAGGGGATCGGTATCGTCTTCTGGGATCGATGAAATTTTAAAGGGTGTTAAGAGGTCGATAGCTGAAGATGCGACTGATCATTAATCAAGATCCAGGTTCCCTTGATTAATAAAAAATATTTTTCGTTTATTAAATTAAATATTCTCGTTATTTCCATAAAAATCACCATATTTGTTGCACGCTTGGAATTAAAACGTCAAAACTATACATCAGAATCCAGGAAAACGGTAAAAATTGTTTATGTCACTATGTACACAAAAACTACATATCGCACATTACATAGAACATCAATCTGAAACATTTATGAACAAATAATTAATTAATACTACTTAGACATATTCATATTTAAAATACAATTACTTAAATTACTTATTATGATTATTAATATTATTATTATTATTATTATTATTAAATGGGAGAATGTTATTCTATTGTTTTTCCAATGTCTTCTTCTGCATGGGTAAGTATGGCCATAATCAAGTTGGTTTGACACTAGCTGAGTAATGGAACAACATAAAATATTTATGATGAATAAATTAAATGTTTTACATGAAAAACGTTAATTTAATTTTTTAAACATTAATTTTTAAACATTTATTTTTTAAACATTAATAAATTAAATATTTTACATGAGACGTTAACGAACTCTTCTTAATCAAAAGTCACTAGCTTTTCCATTTTCCAAAATTAATAAATATTACATTTTCTCTCTTATGTGTCTTCACTTTTGCCGGGAACACATGCTGACTATGTTTTCTCAGCTTCGTCTAATATTGGATCTGAAATACTGTCTGATCAACATCTTCCATTTTAATACGTTTTTCTCATCCTCTAAGTCACAGCTATGGTCAAAAGTACTATTCCAGGTGGACTAAAATGGGTCTTGTTTACAGCGTTCGCCACGTTCTGAACATATATGTCATCGAGTCTATGCCTGAAATGATATGTTTGAATTTCTCAAAATTAAAATAATTCTTAAATTGAAAATAGTTCTAAAATAATTCTTATAATTAAAATAATTCTTGTATAAGAAAACTCGCTCCTATCATTCCTCATATTTTTGCACATACCACTACTGGAATTATAACCCTATTCATCCACTTCCGTTAATTGGGAAACTGAAATTGATAATACTGTTAATTTAAATTGATAATCTGGCTTGCCAACGTTCATGCAAACGACAGCGTATGTTTTGCGCGGTTTAATAGAGAATATTGTTATTGAAATAATATTTATTCAGAAACATAATTATATGAATCTATCTCACTCAATAATAACAAACAATAAGAACTAATCACTCTTCTTTACAATCTTTCAAAAAAGTCAATTTTGCATGACAGTCATAGGCATGTACCCTCAAAATGAAAGTACTTTTACTAATCGCAATGCTCCCTTTTCCTTACGTGAGGTCTTTTAGGCAAAAGAAGCTTTTTACATGGGAATAAAGTAAAAAAAAACTATAACACAAGAATGGCTCCTTTTTGGTGTTTGCTGTTCAGTTTAATTTACACTATATTTGAAATCAAATCAAGGGTCAAGGGAACTTCAAATCGTCAGTTTACATGAACAGTGAGACACATCTCAATTTTTTTTTAGTTGAATGAAGAAATACGTTTAGAAAATACAGTGATTACTGAATATTTTAATTGGGAATCGGTTAAAAAAGGTTCAGAAGCCGTAGATAGAGTAAGCCACTTTGTTTTTGGTGAAATAAACGGTTCTTTTTAGGAAAAATCCGTTCCCTCGCAAAATAACACATTTTGAGATAAGTCACTTTATTTTGCACCGATGTAATATTAAATAGGTCAAGAGTTCACAAAAATCCTTTTAAATATTTAATTGTATTTCTGCTTCATCAATGTATAATAGAAGCTTTAAGTAGGTTTTAAAAAATATGACTTAGCCATCACATCCTCCCTTTAGAAATCTTAACAAAATAGCTTCGAACAGATAATCTCGTTCGCGAGGAGAATTTTTTAGGAGTGCTGATGCACTTCGTGGGTCTTCACTGGAATGTGCCAGGTCATCATAAAATTGTTTGCCTAATGAGCAAAAGCGCGAACAAATTTCCAGCGAGTCCATATTTCATAAACAAAACTTTCAGGGGGCGTACGTGCCGAATTTAAAAATAGCGGAACACCAGAGGCGTAGTTAGTTGGAAGTTTATGGGAGCACACACACGAGCAGAGGACGGGAATAGAAATCATATAGTACCTTAGTCAAAAACATTGGGCTTGTCATCAGTGCTGGAGAGAAAGGATAGCAGCGATCATATCTGCAAGAAACTTCGTGTATGTGTATGAACTTCAAATTCAATATCGATCCATAAATTACAAATGAGTTTACCTTATAAGGGATTTTTCAACTTGGAACAGAGAATTTTTATTTTTTGTTACATCTTTTAATCAAATAAATCTTAAACATTTTTTTCAAGCTCAAATATTTTTGACATAAATTGTAAGTTGGATTTAAGAGTTTCCAGTTTCATATTTTTCTTTTTAATAATTGAGACGTTCAGAAGCCAATCTAACTCCAATTTTTTAAAATTGTGAATATTAATATGAATAATTGTGAATATTTCACAAGTAAATATTCGGCAGTGGCCAAGACGATGAACTCCACATTTAATTGGTTTGCCGCTAGAAAGTGATTACTGCTCTGATAAATGAACATATTATCAGTTGTTTCGGCGGCCAGCGTGATTAACTCCTTGGCTCCATGACAGCAGATGTTTAACCGAACTGTTTTGAACTGAAATGAACTTTTTCGTGTTTTCAAAATTTACAGTGTTTGTGTATGTGTTATTTCTATTGTTTGCTGCCTTTTTTCAATCAAGAAATAGCTACAATGCCAAACATAAAGTCATGTACTGAAACTCATGCGGCGGTCAAAACCGCAACATAAAAGTTGTTCACTTTCTTATGAAATATCTTCAAAATCAGAGTGTAACACTGAAAGTATTGACTTAAATTTCTTTGTACCAGAACAGTTAACTTTCAGATGATACAGATTTTTTCTTTATTGAAAAAATAGCAAAAACTAGTAGACACATCTTTTCTCTAAGGGATCGGTATGATATCATTCTGGGCTACAGTAAAACAAAACAAGTATTTCCTCAATGAAATGAACCAAGAAGACTTCCATTCGACAGGAAACTTAGAAAAATGTATCACAGGAAAACTAGTGGTGCTATAGAATGGCACAGTCTTTACCGCACTAGTTTTTACTTTTCCCTGTGCATATGATCTGAAAATGCGGAGCTAGTTTTCACAGAAAACGGTTGAGTTTTTGAGGAAATTTATATGACATTGTTTAAAGTATATGTACTCATAAATATAATAATGAGAACAAATCGCCACTAATGTAAATATTAACGACGGGGGAGAAGTCAAAAAAATTTAATTTTTGTAATTTTTGAAAAACAAAAGAATAGAGAAATGTGCATTTTGTCATCTCATAGAGTACATTAGGCTTTATTCTTACCAAAAGTTTCAAAAAATAATTTGGAGCCGTTTTTGAGAAAATGGAGTATTTGTAATTTTTTTAAAATTGCACATGTTGCACGCACTATTGCACGAAAACTAATAAAATTTTCAAAAAATGTACATGACCTTAATGAAAGAACTCACTATGGAGAACACATTTTATTTGATGCAAAAATCTCTGTCTTTAATTTTGTAGTAAGGAAGAGGTCGGAGAAAATTCAAACTTTTGCAATTTTCGAAAATTCAGAGTTAACTGTGAAATTAGGACCTTTACCACCTTAATAAGTGTAGTTTACTCCGATCCCTCAAAAAATTTAAAGAAACATTTGGAGCCGTTTTTGAGAAAAGTTTGAAAATATCCGCGGGGCTTTATGTAAAGTACTCCCAAATTTTGAAGAAAGTTTTTCAAAATCTCAGAGCTTCGAATGGAACCAGATCGACAAGGGTTTCTTCAATTTGAAAAAATTCCTACGTATGGTTTAGGCGCTAGTATTGTCCACAGACGGATGGACAGACGGACGTTTTTTTTTTTTTTTCCATTTATTCTAGCTTGGCCATTGGCCCTCTGCAGCCGCATAAGATATATACATTAGAAAGAAATATATACATGAATATTCGGATACATTAGAGACACTATTCTAGTTTTAAATATAATGCATTTGCGTGCTTATGTGATATGTCATGAGAAAAGACTCATCGGTTCTACATTATGGGGGATCGAAAAATTCTCTTGGAAGCTTTCTTTTTAGTCTTTTTCGATGAGGATTCTGGTTACCAATATGAAAGTGAATGGCTGATGGGATCTTTAATATCTTAGGATAGAATTTTGCGGCTAAGAGGGAGAAGTGGACGGGGATGGGTGTAATGCCAAGTTCGATATGTAATTGCGCATTTGGAATGTACCAGGGAGCTTTAGTAATGGTTCGAAGGAATTTATTTTGAAAAATTTGAATTTTGTTTATGTTTGTTTTGGCTGCGGCAGCCCAGATTGGGGAAGCATAAGAAAGTATGGGTCGTATCATTGCTTTATAGAGGTGAGTAGCCACATGTAACTGTAGGGGGGATGATTTTTTGAGAATCGGATACAATTGGTGGACTCTACTAGTCGCTAGAGCTATTCGGTGTTTAATATTTTGCTGCCACGTAAGTCTTTTGTCGAACAGAACTCCAAGATATTTGACAGTTTTATTGTGAGGAAGCCATGTGATGCTTTGGTTTTGGTATGTGAGATTTGGGGGGACGTCTGGTCTACGGAGGGTGAATATTTTTGCCTGGCTTTTATTTGGATTTATTTGGATGTGCCATTTTTTGGCCCAGCTGGAGAATAAAGTGAGGTGATGTTGCAAATCTTCCACGGCAGAATCGAGATTTCTATTAGAAGAATAAAGTACTGTATCATCAGCAAATAGTGCTATTGCTGTATTTTGAGTGATTGGTATATCCGATGTGTAAACGTTAAATAAAGTGGGGGAGAGGGTGGAGCCTTGGGGTACTCCTGCTTTGATGGTGAATGGTGCTGAGAGAGCTCCTGGGAGACGTACAGAAAAAGTACGCTTATTAAGAAAACTTTCAATGATGCGTGAGAGATATGATGGAGTACCTAAACTGCGTAATTTGAAAATTAACCCTGGGTCCCAAACGGTATCGAATGCTTTTGCTACATCTAGAAAAACTGCTGCTGTATGCTTGTGGTCATGGAATCCTTCGATGATATCTTCTGTTAGGCGTAAGATTTGATGATACGTAGACAAAAGGGGTTGGAATCCGAACTGATGAGGTGGTATGGCATTGATCGAACTGAGGTAAGAATTTAGGCGAGAGAGTATACATTTTTCAAATAGCTTTCCCATTGTGGGTAGCAGGCTTATTGGGCGATAGCTAGATGGATCATTTTGTACTTTCCCTGGCTTTAGAATGGGAATAATGTGAGCATGTTTCCATTTATCAGGGAAGTACGTTTGTCTCAAGGCGGCGTTAAATATTGCTGTAATATGCACTATTACTTTTAAAGGAAGGCGTTTTAATAAAAATGTTGATATTTGGTCATGGCCATTTGATAATTTCGGGGTTGCTAGTGAAAGATACTTAATAATTTCGGCTGGTGAAATAAATTTAGGGCATTCAGGAACTGTTATTTCTGGTTGTGAAATTACTTCTTGAATATGGTTATCGTGTTGCCAATTATGAGAAGGATGAGAAGTAAAGGTTGATGCAAAGTAATTTCCCAGCATATCGCATTTATCGGAAGGAGAAGATGCTTCTCCAGTTGGAGTAACAAGGGTGGGTAGTTTGGTAGGTTTGCGCAGCAGACGTCGCGTAATGTTCCATAATGTTTGATCAGATGGGTTTGCCGTTTGAGTTTGGAAATGAATCTTTTGCGCGTGAACGAAGGCCAAAAGTTGTCTCACAATTTTAGTTAGAAGATTTAAATAAGATTTTAAAAAAGGGGATCGATGTCTCAACCAGTGATTTCGAATATAACGTTTGTAACCTATCAGCATTTTCACTACAGGTGGTATTGTTGGAAGTGGCGTGTGTTGACGGGCTGTGGGGGCCGTTAAGTCTAGGGCATCTAAAATGGTATGAGTAAGTGAATCAATGGCGCTGTCGATTTCCTGCGTAGTTCGAGGTAATGGCAATGGAGGTAAAAGATGTGTAACTAGCATCTGATAATATGGCCAGTTTACCTTACGTAACTGATAAGGTTGAGCGGGTCGAATTTCTTCTGGGGTTGTGCCGAGTGAGAAAACTACAGGGCGATGATTAGATTGCAGGGCGATATGAATCTCGACTTGAATGTTACAACTAATGTTGTTAGAAATGCCGAAATCTAGGATATCAGCTTGCACTGACGCGCAGTAGGGGTAGTAACTGGGCGCATCAGGAGCATGCACCGCCAGATTTATTCTTTGTATATCGGCTAGCAGCAGATTACCAGCAGGTGAGTTTAGTCTGCTTCCCCACGCAATGTGTTTCGCGTTCCAGTCGCCGATTACTAATGTGGGTTGGCGGGAGGAAAATAAGGTGTCAATGTCACCTGATCTGTATGGAATATTAGGGGGTTTGTAAATTGACGTAATTATTAAAGTAGATTGATATTTCTGCTGAATAGCTATACTAACATTTTCAAAAGTATTATTTATATTTAGCGGTAGCTGGTGATGTGTTACAGAATTTTTTACAAAGATAGCTACCCCACCGCTGCACCGATTACGCGGTCGGTCATAGCGATATAGAATATAACCGGGAATATAAATTTTCATGGAAGGGCAAAGATGAGTTTCCTGAATGCAAGCTATTTGTATTTTATTATTATGCAAATAGTGGGCTAGCATGTGAATATTGGGTTTAATACCGTTTGCATTCCAAGAAATGAGACGAAGTGAGGAATGAGTTACACTTCTTATATGCATGATTTTTATGGAAAATAAACTTTTATTGATTGAAGGATGGAGTTTGTGAGAGAAGGAATAATTTGACTCATGAGACTGGAGAAGAAATGTTCTATCTGATGGGAGATGAATTGTTCCAGCTGGAATGGCTGTCCAGTGGGTGGGTACATGGGCTGTTTGAGGACATCTGCATATTGGGGCATTTGGTTTGACAATGATGGTTGTGGAATTCTACGATGGGTGAAATAGGATTCTTGTGGCATTTTAATAGGGTTAGAAGGGGGAGGATGAGGATAGGCTACAGGAGAAGGTCTTGGAGGGGTTAATGAGCGAGGATGATAGCGCATTGCTTGTTGTGAGACTTGCTGACGGGTGGAGTTGCGAGTTGGGAGTGATTTCCTTAGGAGGATATTTTGATAAATTTCACAGTCATGACTAGAGGACCGATGAGCCTTTCCGCATAGTGAACATTTGGTATCCGTACTAGAACATTCGGCCGTGGCATGCGGCCCTGCACATTTACCACAACGAGGAGGGTTCCCACAGTTCTTTTTTGTGTGTCCAAATAATTGACAACCACGACACTGCACTGGCCCGGGTCTATGACGACGCTCTTCAACCGTGATTATAGCATTAAATAATTCCTTTAGTTCATATATTGCCCTGCTTTCTGCTGATTTGGTAAGAGTAACTGCACATAAAGGCCAAGGTTTGCGATTAGAATCAGTCAGTCTGATAACCGTTATTACTGGTAAACTTTTTTTTACTAGTTCTTCAAGTATTTCTTGTTCACTATAGGATATTGGAACATTTCGTAGCACCACAGAAATAGTAGTTTTTGTCGGGTCCCGGTAGGTGTGATAGTACAATCCTTTCGTTGACAAGTGCTTACGAAGTAAAGTAAAGTCTTCGACTGTACTTGCTCTGATTTCAGTATATGGTCCTCTGACTTTAGTAACAAAATTTTCATGTTTGAGCAGATCCTTAATTTTTTGTAGAAGTTCCACATGAACCGGTGGATCATGAATAATGATGGGAGGTATCTTGATTGGTTGTGGGGGAGGAGAATTATTGTTTGCGACACCTTGCTCTGGATCAGGGTCGGGGTCGGGGTCAGAAGCGAGAGGGGAGTATCTATTGCCAGTTGGGATGTTGTATGAGGGCATATTTGCAATATAAGACATGCTGCTGGGGCCCTGCACATATGAGGTTTGGTTATACATTGCGTCTTGCAATCTGGGGCGCTTAAGCGAAGGAGGTTGCACTGTACTTATCTGGAGAGGAGGTTGAGAATATCCCACGGGTGGTGAGGACAGCTGCGTGAAGGTTGAATTTGCAGGTTGGCTTGCTGCGTATAGGTGATGTTGCTGCTGCTGCTGCTGTAGGTGATTAATTAGATGCGGCTCCGTATAATGAAAGTCGTTTAATGCGTGTAGAGCTGACGACACGACATCTGAGAGCGGTGGAAATGATGCATTTGCGTTTTCTGCCATTGTGTATTAAACTAAAAACTTTTCGAAACTATGTTCACTTCCGAAAACTTGTCTACGGGAATCGCACTAGTGGCCCGATAGGGCCCCGTCGCCGAGGCCGACAACACCTCGTGCTGATGTGTTTCCTAATAAAACACTGATTAATATGCACTTCACTGCACTAAGATATTTGCACAAGACACTCGCTTTCTGAACGGCCGTGTCACGGCCCCGCTAGGGCCTTCCTTATCACTGGTCGCAGTGGAGGTACTGACGGACGTTTTGCTTTCAATTGTTTTTTCGGTATCAAGGACTCACAAAAGAGGAATTCTGGCTACACCACGTGTTAGGGGACTTTTTTTCTTAATTTAGCAACTGGATTTATTGCACTTTGTTATCAGGGCCTGGCAATGAATTTTTCCGCCGAAAATTCGCCGTTTTTTTCGAAGCATAATATAACTTTCCCTATGCTATGTATTTTACTCCCTATATATACGTATGAATACGAGAAATTAAAAATTGAAACAGACGTCCTTTAAAAAGTCTAACTGTCCCACAAGATGATCTTTATAGTATATCAAGACAAATCTCCAGGGATAAAAAAGAAAGATGTAAGAGGCCTCTTGAAGTTTTACCTTCAGTTTATCACCTCTATTATAAAACGTGAAATCTCCACGAGATATCCTTCAAGAAGAACCATGACGACTGCATCGTTTACACAGATATAGACAACGAACACATTTTTATTTGTCGAGCAATTTCTATTTTAAATATTGTTGAATTACAATGATACTGGCAAACTTTTGTAATGAAATGTTTTGTTCTGGGCGTATTTGTTTAATAGAATAACTTGTTTAGAAAACACTTGGCGAGACAGCCCGTCAACGGACTCAGACCTACCGGCGACGTCACTGCCACGCGGTCATGGGTTAAAGGGGTGCGTGTGGTTAGAACGTAGACATCCCCCTCCCCATCCCCATTTCGGTCTTCTCAGCCTGAGAAGTGAGAAGTAAATTTCTTCATCGTCACACAGCCACATACACTGGGACATTGCAAGTAAAACGCCCACTATATTCTTGCCTCGACCAGGAATCGTACCCGGGGGCGGATAGTGGAAAGCGAGCACGCTGACCAAGAGCTAGCCACGAGGCTGAAATTAATTTGATATTAATTATACCTGTGGTATTCCGTTTTTTCGTTATGAAATGCTGCTTAATGAAAAGTATTAAGCACACTCATTTCAGTGACCAAAGAAGAGTTCAGTATATTATAGCGAATATCAATAAAACTGAAAATGATCTTATTGAATATTGGTTTAGTGGTGAAATGTCGTTGGCATTTAAAATTGAATGATCACCGGTGTTGTCATTGCCAACAATGTTGTTTATTACAAAAGCAGCTTTCGATGGCTTAGCCATCATCCTCAGTTGTCTAGTACAAGAAAATAGCAAACAATTAATTAAACAATTAAAAGTAAGAGATAACAATAAACAAGAGATTAATATTAGGAATGGCGGATTACTAGTAATTTAAAAAAACAGAACTAACATTATGTGAAATGAAAACAAAGGAAAAGAAATTTTTTTATATAACAGAAATTTAAATCTACGCATGAAAGTGGATGAAATTGAATAGAACTTGAGAAAAACATTTTTGTAACAGAAACATGAAATGTAAGTTGAGCCGTTCCTTACCTGCTGTCTGGAAGCCACGAAACCGACTACGCGGGTTTGGGAGGGCCAAGCGGCTTAAGAACCGGGCTGCCGGGTGGTGGAGGAGAGGAGGGTTAATGGCCTGGGTGCGGTGTCCTGTCTATTGCGCCGCCCCGGAGGAGTGCGGTGTGAGGGTGGTGTTTAATAATAATTTCAGTAGAGGGAAGAGATTATGGTTTATATTTTCATTCAGAAGGTTGTCATTTAAATGGATGTGGAGGTTTTCTAAAGTTAATCTAGTGTGATAATGATTTTCTATTTCCAGTATATGAATATCTGTATGTGGATCGAACGTGTGGCCTGTCTGAAGGAGGTGATTGGCAAAGTGAGATTTACAGGAGTT